>OZ010684.1:825396-914134 GCA_963932265.1 Thymelicus lineola | reverse complement strand
AATTGGGCTCAGGAAAGGACATAGCATACTTTTTATCCGGAAAACAAACCTGTTCCTGAGGATAACTCTTTCAAGCCACTAAGCCGATTTTGATGAAATTTGCTACAGATATAGAATTGAGCTCGGGAAAGGACATAGGATACTTTTTATCCCGGAAAATAGACCTGCTTCCTGAGGGATAACTCTTTCAAGCCACTAAACCGATTTTGATGAAAATTTAGTACAGATATAGAATTGGGCTCGGGAAAGGACATAGCATACTTTTTATCCCGGAAAACAGACCTGTTCCTGAGGGATAACTCTTTCAAGCCACTAAGCCGATTTTGATGAAATTTGGTACAGATATAGAATTGAGCTCGGGAAAGGACATAGGATACTTTTTTATCCCGGAAAATAGACCTGTTCCTGAGGGATAACTCTTTTCAAGCCACTAAACCGATTTTGATGAAATTTAGTACAGATATAGAATTGAGCTCGGGGAAAGGACATAGGATAAATAGGGATAAGGTCAAATTTCGTTATATGTAGTTGATAGATTCGTTATTTATGAAGCGATTTTTATGACTCTTTTTTAGGGTTCCGAAGTCAAAAACAGAATTCTCATAGTTTTCATCATGCCCGTCCGTCCCGTCCCGTCCATCTGTCCGTCCGTAGCATAGCGCAGAGGCCCTTAGTGCTAGAAAAGCTGTAATTTAGCAAGGATATACATGTTTATTTAAACTTTAAACTGGTAGAATAACATTTTTAAAAATATGTTTTTTAGGATACCTACCTCTCCTAGAGATAATATGGGGATATTTTTTTCCCGTCACGCACCCCATAGTGCAGGGTATCGTGGAAAAGGTTCCTCAAAATAATATGAGTCTGCTAAGTCCATTTTTCGATTGAGGGGTCTGTTTGCGAAATATTCGTAAGTGTTGGACACGTAAAAAAATTCATGGGCAATAGCATTAAGATGAATTCAAAAGGAAAACTATCATGGCTATATAAGCATACATAGTTATTGAGTTCTATAAACTTAGAACTTCGGAACCCTATATTACCAGTGACCTGACATGCTATTAGCCAGTTTTTTTAACCAACTTCAAAAAAGTAGCAGGTTCTCAGTTCGACTGTTATAAACAAAAATTAACTTTAACATAATTTGAAAAATCAATCTTTAAAGGGTTCATTCAGGGAATGTTTATACTATTATGAGATACGAAACTTCGTCATTTTTAGGGTTCTGAAGTAAAATCGGAACCCTAATAGTTTCGTCAATATCCGTCCGTCAGTCTGTCCGTCTGTCCCAAAGCAAAGCGCCGAGACCCTTAGTGATAGAAAGCTACAATTTGGCATGGATATTTAAATATTTATTAAAACTCCAAAATCGTAGAAAAACTACTGAAAATAATTTTTTTGGGGTACCTCCACTACAGGTAACGTGAGGATTATTTTTTATTTATCCCTATAGTGTGGGGTAATCGTTGAAAAGTTTTTTCAAAAATATTATGGGGTCTTTTGAGACCTTTTTTGGATGTAGGGGTCCGTTTGCGAATATTTTGCTTGAAAGTGCTAATTTTGGGTACCCAAGTCAAGTGTCCCCCCCGACGGCTAAACGGTTGGAGTTGGACAAGTGAAAGAATTCTCAAAAATAGGTTTGTTAGCATAAGTAGTGAATGAGTAATAGTCAATAAACTTACTACTTTGGAACCCTATATTGCACGTGGCCTGACACGCACTTGCCCGGTTTTTTAAGTTAAAACTGTGAAAGTTGGTAGTTAGTATTTAATCTATACTATCTATACTAATATTATAAATGCGAAAGTAACTCTGTCTGCTACTCTTTAACGCCTAAACCACTGAACCGATTTTGATGAAATTTGGTACAGATATACAATTGAGCTCGGGAATGATCATAGGATACTCTTTATCTCGGAAAATAGACCTGTTCCTGAGGGATAACTCTTTCACGCCTAAACCACTGAACCGATTTTGATTAAATTTGGTACAGATATAGGATTGAGCTCGCGAAAGGACATATGATACTTTTTATTTCGGAAAATAGACCTGTTCCTGAGGGATAACTCTTTCAAGCCACTGAACCGATTTTAATGAAATTTAGTACAGATATAGAATTGAGCTCGGTAATGAACATATGATACGTTTTATCCCGGAAAATAGACCTGTTCCTGAGGGATAACTCTTTCACGCCTAAATCACTGAACCGATTTTGAGGTTTGGTACAGATATAGAATTGAGCTCGGGAAAGGACTTAAGATACTTTTTATTTCGGAAAATAGACCTGTTCCTGAGGGATAACTCTTTCAAGCCACTGAACCGATTTTAATGAAATTTAGTACAGATATAGAATTGAGCTCGGTAATGAACATATGATACGTTTTATCCCGGAAAATAGACCTGTTCCTGAGGGATAACTCTTTCACGCCTAAATCACTGAACCGATTTTGAGGTTTGGTACAGATATAGAATTGAGCTCGGGAAAGGACATATGATACTTTTCATCCCGGAAAATATACCTGTTCCTGAGGGATAACTCTTTCAAGCCACTGAACCGATTTTGATAAAATTTGGTACAGATATAGGATTGAGCTCGGGAAAGGACATATGATACTTTTTATCCCGGAAAACAGACCTGTTCCTGAGGGATAACTCTTTCAAGCCACTGAACCGATTTTAATGTAATTTAGTACAGATATAGAATTGAGCTCGGGAAAGGACATATGATACTTTTTATCCTGGAATATAGACCTGTTCCTGAGGGATAACTCTTTCAAGCCACTGAACCGATTTTGATGAAATTTAGTACAGATATAGAACTGAGCTCGGGAAAGAACATATGATACTTTTTATCCCGGTTAATAGACCTGTTCCTGAGGGATAACTCTTTCACGCCTAAATCACTGAACCGATTTTGATGTTTGGTACAGATGTAGAATTGAGGTCGGGAAAGGACATAGGATACTTTTTATCACTTAAAATAGACCTGTTCCTGAGAGATAAGGTCAAATTTTGCTATATGTAGTTGATAGATTCGTTATTTATGAAGCGCCTTTTATGACTCTGTTTAGGGTTCCGAAGTCAAAACAGAATTCTCATAGTTTCGTCATACCCGTCCGTCCGTCCATCCATCCATCCATCCGTAGCATATCGCAGATACCCTTTGTGCTAGAAAGCTGTAATTTAGCAGGGATATACATGTTTATTTAAACTTTAAATTGGTAGAATAACATTTTTAAAAATATGTTTTTAGGGTACCTCTCCTAGAGGTATTATGGGGATAATTTTTTTCCCCCATAGTGCGGGGTATCGTTGAAAAGGTAAGTCCATTTTTCGATTGAGTGGTCTGTTTGCAAACTATTCGTAAGTCAATTTACGAAAAACATGTCATGAAGGGATCTTTATTTTCGGCGTACGAAGTCGCGGGTAACAGCTAGTTGTTTATAAATCTAGTTTCACAAATACGCAATAATCATCCCAATGATCATTTTATACTTGCAGGTGACTTTAATTTACCATGTATAGATTGGACCCTTGATGAACCTGTAATCTTAAGGAAAGGCTCTGTTGATGTCCAGAATTCTGCATCACAACTCATTGACCAAGCAGCTTTTATGGGTTTCATACAATATAATTCCATCTTAAATAATAGCAAAAAAATATTAGACCTAATTTTTTCTGACTCGTCTGTAACTGTAAGTAGATCCAACTTCCATCTTGTGAAAGAAGACTCTCACCACCCTTCACTCACTATCACTGCCTCGGATTTTCTTATACCACCCTTAAAACAACAATCCTGTATAAAATATTTATTTGAGCGTGCAGACTTCAACATTATTAATGAAATGTTAAATCAACAAGATTGGTCTTTTATATCGAATAATAATATTAATATTGAGACTATAATAAATAGCTTTTATTCTATTATTAATAAGTGCATACAAAATTATGTTCCTCAGGTGTATGACTCTGGTGCGCATACTTATCCCATCTGGTATAGCAGACCTTTAATTAATTTAATTAAAGAAAAGTTTAAATTTCACAAACATTGGAAAAAATATAAAAACCCAAACGACTACGTTCAGTTCGCAGAGCTACGACGTAGACAAAAAGAAATGCAGGCTGAATGTTATGATTCTTATATAAAATTTTCAGAACAAAAAATTAAAATTAACCCGAAATACTTTTGGTCATATGTAAAATCTAAAAGAAAAAATAGTTGTAACTATCCCCAACAGATGACATATAATAATTTAGTTATTAGTAACAATCAAGAGATTTGCTCTGCTTTCAACAAGTTTTTTGACAAAAACTTTATTAAACCTGCTGACCAATATTCACGGGATATTCAAACTCATTCGCAAATGGCTACTATTCATGACATTAAGATTACTAAAGAATATATTTTAAAGCTAATTCGAAATCTTGACATATCGAAAGGAGCAGGTAGTGACAATATTCCGCCAATATTTTTCGTCAAGTGTGCAGAATCCCTGGCCTTACCCATCGCACTTATCTTCAATCGATGTTTTCAGGAAGGCTACTTTCCTCATATTTGGAAACAAGCTCATATTGTACCAATTCACAAAAAAGGACTTAAATCAACTATTGAGAACTACCGCCCCATTTCGATCCTAAATGTACTTAGTAAACTATGCGAAAGAGTAGTCCACGCTCATATATATCCAATCATCGCCACTTCAATTCCGTCAGAACAACATGGGTTTATAAAGGGCCGGTCAACAGCTACTAATCTAGGAGTATTTGTAGACTATGTGTCGAATAATATAGACGGTGGTTCGCAAGTAGATGTAATATATACAGATTTTGAGAAGGCATTTGATCGTGTCGACCACATCATCCTTTTGCGAAAACTATCTGAACTAGGTATTCACGGTAATTTGTTGAGATGGATGGAGTCCTATCTGCGCAATCGCTCTCAAGCTGTAGTGGTGGGTAGTTCCCGCTCTGACTTTATTGAGGTTCCGTCTGGTGTACCGCAAGGCTCCATTCTAGGGCCACTACTGTATGCCTCGTATTTATACGACGTGGGTAGAAGTTTGAAGCATGCAAGTTTTTTGATGTATGCTGATGACACTAAAATCTTTATGAAAATAACAGGCATTATTGACTGTATTAACCTTCAGGCTGATCTCGATAGATTAAATCATTACTATATAGAAAATCGTATTGGCATAAATCTAAGGAAATGTTCATTTGTAACTTTCACTAGGAAAAAACATCCAATTGTTTACAATTATACTATAGATAATTTTACTTTAACTAAAATGAATAGTGTACTAGATTTAGGGGTCAAAATGGATTCAAAATTAACATTTTCAGAACATATCGATACAATAGTGACTAAAGCTTATAAAAACTTAGGTTTTGTCTTACGAGTGAGTAAGCCTTTTTCAGATATTGGTTGTCTACGAGTACTATACTTTGCATACGTAAGAAGCATTCTCGAATACTGTAGTATAGTATGGAATCCTCAATATATAACCTACATTCAAAAGCTGGAGAATATTCAGTTAAAATTCTTAAAGCAACTACACTTCCGATATTCCCACCGCTTTATAGACTACAAAGAGTCTAACCTCCACTACAATTGTATGCCTCTTGAAAGTAGACGAACATTAATTGATATGTCCTTTCTGCATGGGATATGTAATAACTACATAGATTGTTTTGAATTAGCGTCACAAATTTTAAGTTTTTGTATCCCAAAATTACGGACCAGACATACGGCACTATTTGCTACTGCCCATAAATGTACTAAGTATGCTCAAAATTCGATTGTCAGTAGGCTACACAGAAAATATAATAAAAAATTTAATACGATCGATATTTTTCACTCTAGTAAAACTTCCTTCAAACGTGAAGTTATCAAGGTACTTCGTATAAATGAAAACTAGGTATATATCTTTATAGTAAGCGTAATTAGGTACATATATATATATAATTATATATATAACACTTATTATATGCATAAATATCGTTATTTATTTTTTATTACAATTATTATTTACTATTTACACATGAACACACAGACATAGGCACACACACACACACACATACACACACACACACACACACACACATACACACACACACACACACACACAAGCATAATTGTGAGCGCATTGCTTTTCTTGTTTTATGTGGTGTTTACTTTGTGACAAATTAAGAAATATAAGAAAAATGTAAATCCGTAATTGGCTTAAAGACCTATGTAATTAGTTTTGTCTATATAACATTGTAAAAAAAGCTGTGGATTTTGTTATAAATAAATAAATAAATAAATAAATAAAGAAAGAAGAGAGAAGGAAACTGGTAAGACAAGAATTTATCACAACTCGAGAATCATAGTAACTCGTTGTCTGACTAATAAATTACTACCAAGTAGGCCACACTTAACGGTTACCCAACCTCTTAGCTTCATTTTTTATAAAAATTCAATTGATTGCCGGGTTTTTCTCAGTATCTACATCCAATTAACGATACTGTCCCTTGATTTCATTCCAAATACCCAATTTCATGGGTATAAGTTTCAAATGGGCGTACAATGTTAATGGAAAGGGAAATTGGAATCGTAAAATGACAATTTATAATGTATTTTTTTATAAATTATTTCCTCTGTCTAAGTGCAAAAGAGGGTTTGATAATAGTTCAACAAATTCGCTTTAGTAGATAAATTTCACATACTTCTGGAAGCTTTAAATAACTTTGAGTTTTGCCAGCTTTAGTCTGTTTACCATATTGCCTTCGGTAACATTAATTTTAATTTATTCTATGCTACAATCTAAAAAATATGTCGCGGAATTCAAACTGAAAAATGGATGTAGAAAGTTTAGTATTGAGTAGCCGTAACATAACAGCTCATATTAATTTTATTAAAATGTTATTATCATTTTGTAATTCACAATTCTGGGATGAATATTTAATTCGTGCATGCTCTATTTAAATTAATCTTGTAAAAAAAGAGAACGAAACATTGACAATTTATTTTTTATTTGCTTTTACAGATTTTAATTCACTTTACAGACATACCATTGCCACATTATTTAGGGCCTGAGGATGATTAATGGCAGTCACATAATCTAATAAGGTTAAAGTGGCTACAACAATTTGAAACTCAGCCAAGTTATGATGAATGCGACCAGCCTTACATCTCAATTTATGATATAATATCTTATTGTATTTCTGCGAGTATTATAATATATAATATTGATGTTTCTCATGATCAAATTAAATAAGAAACATTGCCACCATCGATGGTCTTCTTGATTAGACGCAAAAGAGCACAAGATAAATGACTTTCTCCCGTCAGACCCCTTTGAGCTTAGCCAAACTCCTTCAAAATGAAAAAACAAGAAACACGGTAGTTCCATTACGCAGCGTTTCAGTAATGCTTTACAACCAAAGATCACATTTAAACCCATCGAATTCAGGCCTTTGTTGATTGTTAACAAATTATTAATCGATCGAATAACCATGCTTTGAAGTAGGATGCTAATAAATTGAAGATATATTTCTTTAAAGCGGTGAATTAACTTATTACCTAGGTTTTCGATATGGAATAGGAAAAAAATACAACATTTGAAGACTTCGTTTGAAGCAAATTCGTTTGGAAATAAATTTTCACAAAGGAACGCAAAATTATACTAAAATAATTATCTATTATAAAATACTGAGAATAACAGACTAGAACACTGGGCCAATTATTAAAATAATTGGGTACCTACATGTAACATTGTTATGTTTAAACTTTCCTAGTATTTGAATCTTTGTTTTTATCTTCTATAAATGATCTCTCTGCCTCTTCGTAAGTAAAAATCAATTATTATACAATTGTGTGTAAAGTTATATGTGCCTGTAGACTTGAGAACACAGTTTTATCTTGTCTAACAAGGTACTTAGGTCACGAGGAGGACAGGTTTTTAAACGACTTCATAAAAAGGGGAAGATTTTAGAAATTTTCAATACTTCAGATGTCATTTGGTATTTCAGTTGGCATTATTCCAAATCGGATAAGAAAAGAAGTCTTATTCGATTTGGAATAATTCTTTTGTTTATAAGGACATACATCCAAATTTAGAATTTTAAGAACTCCTCATAGATAAAAGGTAAAAATACACATGGCGATTATTTAAACCTACATAAAATAAAACATTCGGGAAATACTATTACTGAATATCATATAATGAAATATTTTGATTTTCCTTAGACTGATTTTTATCTGTCATGTTGTTCTCCACGTTAATCTATGCCCTACTACAAATAACAGTGTTGCTTTATCCGATTTCATAAAGTTTATTAAAAAATGATATTTCTTCACTTTTAACTGACGCACTATATTTAAGTTGATACTATCTTTACTGACAAGATTGATGATAGCAAGATACTTGCTGGGTCGGAGTACATTTACCCTACGGCGAAGGAAAATTGAAATTTGACGACTCCTAGTGATAATTGGTTTTAGTAAATTACATGAAACAATAATGTTGTGAGCAATGATATTATACATATATTAAAAAGAGGCAGATATGTCATAAGCGCGCGCGTTGTGTGACTCAAAAAGTTCCCAATTGGGAACTCTTATTCAGGTGAAGAAAGAGATAGCGATGTAGTTTTGACGCGAGAGCGATAAAGACGTGCGGTAAAACAATAAAGCGTGCCTTGCGGACATCGGAACAGATTTTTCGGTTGATTTGTAAGGGCATAACGTATCTATATTTATTTAAACATCATTGGTTGTGAGTCTATTACATAATTATTTTTGGTAAATATGCCGATAGTATTTGCTCTTTTAGGTAATGTGATATTTGTCAATTTTACAGTGTTTTAAAGAATTATAAATATTGCTCTTTTAGAGATTAAGAACGAAGGAGAAGATTGCACTATAAATATTGCTTTTTAGAGATTTTAATATTTATCCATTTAATTAGAAGCAACTTCACCTCACATAACTTCGAGAGAACGCGGATCGTAGGGCGTCATAGATAAGACGGTCACTCCAAATAAGTTTTTACAAATAAGTCTTATCCAAAAAAAGGGCTAAGTAAAAGTATAAGGTATGAGATCTTAAAAACTTACGTAATATTGAAGGGCAGAGCTTCACGTAAAAGGGGCGTAGTATCACTGGCGATGCTGTACTTCTTGTCACGACATTCGGGCAGGCAGAGTGGCTTACAAGGTGTCCAATCTTGGGTTCTGTACACTGAATTAATTATATTATAGTACAAGGTTAATTAAAACTTTGAAAATGTGATCTCATCAAAAACATAAATGTGAAAAGAGAGCCAAGTTCAAAAAAAAAAGAATTGAGATCTAAATGGGTGCCAAGTTCTGTGTAGAAGAGCTTAAAATTTTTGTCACAAGAACATAATATTGTAACTCAAGCTCTACATTTCAATTGGTTAGTTTTCACAAACCTACCTATGCTATATTATATTACCTATGTTACTTTTTTCTATTTGGTTTGTTGGTTGCTAACTAATGAAAACTAGCCAAGTCAAAAGGAGAGAGAGAGGGAGAGGGAGTGGGAGTGGGAGTGGGAGAGGGAGAGCGAGAGGGAGAGCGAGAGCGAGAGCGAGAGCGAGAGCGAGAGCGAGAGCGAGAGCGAGAGCGAGAGCGAGAGGGAGAGGGAGAGCGAGAGGGAGAGGGAGAGGGAGAGGGAGAGGGAATTTAATAGTCTCTGATTCGTTATATCTACCAAAACTATAAAAGTTAAAAGTAACAACATAGTACCTACATTCATTGATTGTAAGGTGATACGAAGTTCGCCGGGTCATCTAGTTAAGACATATTCGGGATATTAGTAAACACATTCGTTGTTCATATTTATACTGTTGTTGATAGGCTCACGTCATTGACAAATATAATTATTTGTTTGTGCACCATTTTTGTGGTCTGAGGCCTGTGGTCAAACAATGACAATTCAAGTTGTGACAATTCTTGCTCAATTCTTTTCTACTTCTTTCGCTGTTTCTGTTCCTCATTTATAAAATACCTTTCCAAAACGGTAGTCGAAGTAGGATATGCACCTATAACGTTTGATTTTACATTGCAACATATTGAATTTTGAATTTCAAAGCAATTTCGTTTTGCGCCGCAAACATCAGCGCTGCGCGTTTGAAACAAAACTATACTTGAAGGAATAATTATGTGTTCGAATTCAAAAAGCCACAACGTAGCGATGCAATTTATACAATATTATTTGAGTTTGTTTGGGAATTTCAGTATCAACGCGCGTGTAGGGAATAAAAGCCACTAGCATGTTTGGAAAACAAATTATTTAGCTCAATGTTCTACCAAATAAGCCCACACATAATCTTGATAGATACTAAATATTTTAAAGCCAATATGTACTAAGAAACCTTGAAAGTTATGAGAAATTGTAAAAACAATGGAAGATTGTGTTTATGAACTGTTTGTGCGACATTTGATATATGATTTGATTGCTTTAAGCGAAATTTCATACCGCATATTTTTTAAAGCTGTCTTAACTAAGCCAAAGAGATTTTCTGTTTAAATAAGGCCGCCTATATCAAAATACAAATGCTAAAAAATTAACTAAAATACTTAAATATACATACAATTTAATAATAATAAAAAACATTGAAAGAATTTGAAATACACCAAACATTAACTGTACAATACGAATAGATAGTTCAAAAATTTTATGCAACATGAAAACACACAGAAACAACGACATGAAAACACACACAGAGGCAAAAATTGGAAACTGGATTAGGGTTCTTCAGACGGAGAGTTTAGACTCCACACTCACTGTTCATTCAACTGCGGGTGACTCGATTTAAGATAATTATGATCCAAAATAATGATTTTTGTCACGAAGAAGTGGTTTCATAAAACGACATCACAAACATAAACATCCAAATTATCCCTGGGGATTATACAGTAGGAATAAAATTGGTCCTATGTCCTAATCTAAGATATATTCTATCTGTGTGAAATAAAAACATCTTCATAGGCTACTTATAGCGCAGGCAGGCACAGGCTAGGATATAAAAATAAAAATAGGCTAGGATAATAACGCCCCAACTCAGAGTCACAACCCGTTATTTTAATCGCTCCTTAGTAAATAATTACCTTACAAATTCTGTACTTAGGAGCGATTTAAGTAACCGTCAGTGACTCTGAGTTAGGACGTTAGTTATTAATTTTCAGTTAAACAAGAAATGGTAACATTTATGAGCGTAATCTTGAGTGGCATTGTGTATTTAATAGTGAACCAGTACAAGTATGTACCTCTGACATTACTCAAACACTGTAGATCTCCGAAATCACAAACTTTCGCTGTTGTTTCTGAAAAAAATAAAAGCGATATTTCAGTAAAACATAGAATAAAATCGTTTTTTTTTGCACCAAAAATACAAAGTAACAATAAGGGATGAATAATGCGAGACCGCATCGGGCACGAGTCGTGCCCCGTGCAAGGCACGGATTCAAAACTTCACTAACATTTTATATGACGCGTTTAACGAGCGTTCATGCTATACCGTGCGACGTCCGCGTCCGAGGTTCGCAGTAGTGAAGTGCCTCATAGGAGGCACAGCTCACCCGAATTTTTAATTTTAACATCATAATTAGGTTTTTTATTACTAACACAATAGGCTTAAAATATTTTTAAATTAAAATAATTTTAAATAATGATACAACAGCTGTTGATCAGCAGCTCTCAATCCCAGGATCCGGGTGAATTATTATAACTCAGGTGAATAAAGTCAACGGCACCGGATTCAAATGTTAAAATCACCATTAAAACCATTCTGTTGTTGAACACAGTAACATGTTATTATAAAATATGTCTATTCTCTCGACTATAACCACGTTCACAAGACGTGCCATAACTACATTAGAACAAAACGTGTGGTGCATAATTTCTATGAACAGTCTTATTTCCAAATTTTGTCGTCTATTTTCATTTTTGGAATTTAAATTTCTTCAGGCGCGACTTGAGAGTAACTCGATTCTCGAGATTATTTTTCGCACGTAATTATTCGAACGGAAGTATTCAGACGGAAATGAGCGCTCTATAGTCTAGTCTGTTGACGCCGTTTTTAAAAACATAAACTTACTATAGAATGTTGTGAGTATATTTTATACTTATAATACACTTTTTAACCTCCGACGCAAATACGAGGAGTGTTATAAGTTTGATGTATCAAATGAAAGAATTTGATTTGTGAATTACAATATTGACTGTGTATTACAAAACTGGCTGTTTGAAGCGGGGCGGGGTAATTATGGGGAAGGGGATGAATTTACTGAATTCAGCGAACAACCCGAGTGGGGTATCAAAAAGTTTATTTTTTTTTTGGTAATACGTGTCAATAACATCAAAGAAGTTTCACTTCAATCGCGCGTAAATGTTACACGCACACACTTTTTTTTAATTCATCGAAGTCACGTCTGCCACTGTATCAGTTGACCTATTATCAATTCAATTTATATCGTTACTCCGACGTATCATTTGGTCAAAAAACTTTTGACCGAAGTTACACTTAGCCAAAATAACATTTATTCGAAGTATTATGTTTCCGAACATTTATCAAAACGTACCTAAAATTATTATCTAAACACACCGGCATATTTAGCGGAACACAAAAAAGGTACATAATAAAAAAAATATGGTTTTATTTTAAAATCTACTTACTACACTTTGCTCGGTTTAGTGTTGCTTAACAACGCCATTTACTGAAGTAGCTTTAGTATTACTACTTGCCAATAGATGTCAGGAAGAGTATATTGTAGAAGTTTATCATTGCCTGAAAACACCAATAAAACGACATTTCGCCATGGAAACAAAGAAGAAAGAAACATTTATTCATTTCCTAAAAATGAATCCTAGCTAGATCGATTTATCGCCCCCGAAACCCCTTATATACTAAATTTCATGAAAATCGTTGGAGCCGATTCCAAGATTCCAATATATATATACAAGAATTGCTCGTTTAAAGGTATTAGATTAAGAACAGATTTTGCGAGTAAAGGCTATTTGTGAACAATGGTACATTTTCGAACTTTTCATGTAACCGGGAAAAGTGAAAATTAATATTAAAATAACAATTAATTAAATTAGAAAAATGGTGACTAATATCGCGTATTTCCTCCACGTGCTCTTATTAAAGTTTCTACCCGTCTAGGCATACTGACAATGATGTTATCGATGGTCTCCTGGGATAGTCTCCGCCATTCCTCAACTACGGCGATTCGCAGTTCACCCACGTTGGCAGGAGCTGGAATTCTGGACCTAACTTTTCTTTTCAGCAAGTCCCAAACATGCTCTATTGGGTTCATATCCGGTGATCTCGCCGGCCACTCTATAACAGTGATATTCATATCATTAAGATAAGCTTGAGTTACCCGAGCGGTATGCGGCCGAGCATTATCCTGCATAAAAAGACAATCGTCACCGATATATGGGGCAAACGGTACGACATTTTCTTCTAAAACTTCTCTGATATAGCGGTTTGCAGTCAGACTCCTTCTGTCAATCACTATCAAGTCTGTGCGAGCTCCCAAACAAATGCCCGCCCAAACCATTATTGATCCATCAACGTATGCAACTGTAGTTTAAAATTTGTCTGAATGTATCGTTCTCCTGTGCGTCTGTATATTCTTTGCCTGCCGTCAATTTGATTTAAGAGAATTCTGCACTCATCACTAAACAATACCTTACTCCATTGGTCCGAGTTCCAAAGTCGATGTTCCTGGTGCCTTACCATGAACTCTAACAAAACGTGTCATGTTCAGGACAGGTCAGCTTGTAGCTAAAACCTGACAGGAGTATATTTCGTACCATGAACGTTCATCTGATGGCCTGCAATGCCTCTACTTCTGTCCGGCATCTTAGTCTATGACCTGCGCGGTACAACCTAGTGCTTAAGTACTCTGTGCACGGTACAAAATTTGTTTTACTTAAGTTCGGAAATAGAGCGTTTTATCGGTTTACCGGTTTTCAAATCAATGAGTAATATTGATGTTATTAAAAATTTAAAATAACAATCTCAATCGAAGATTTTGAGATTTGTTATAGAAACTTATCGGTCGTTATTTATTAAGCTTAAAAACCGTTCTTTCTCTAAGATTACCAAAAAAATAATCGCTATATGATGCCTACATTTTTGAACGTAATCTTACAACACTTGACACTTGACACAGTGACATGTCCAAATGTCTTAAAATGTGTGATTTAGGAGCGATAATTTAAAATTGTTAAGTGTAATTTTGAATGTTTTAACGTACTATCAAAGAAATGAAAGATATTTATTTTGTGATGGTGGTGCATTTTCATTTTCATGAATGCCTGTAGGTCATGTACAAGTCGAGGCGGATATTTACCTACTGTGATAATTATGTTATTTATGTTGAATTGGATTTGAGATGGGAACTTGAACAAGATAGCTGTTGAAGCCGTGTCAGTGTACGACTACATCAGAAGTAAATGCGTTCGATGACGAGCACCCAGCGATCAAAGGGGTCCATTGGAGACATGAGGGCGGAGGCGCTCGAGGACGAGCGCACGTCAGGATAGCCGTGCCGGCGAGCGACCTCTTTGGTTCTACAACGATCGATTGATACAGATGCTGATGATGTCATACGAGAAGAGTTATGAAGAAAAACTAAATATTTAGAATATGGAATATGTCACTTTTTTAGAACATTATACCTAATACGTAGGATATTCTAATTCTATCATTGATCACGGAGTAGTAGAGATTGTTATCGATGTGAACGTTAGGATAACTGAAAATATACATAACTTGGTGCAAAGCAAACGGAGTATTATTGAATTACCATTATCATATAATACCTTTTCATCCCCATATAATATAAAAATATATGGTATATGTTTATAAAAATATACTATAGTAATAAAAATAATAATTAGACATTTTTATTTCTTAAATAGAAAATTCAATTTACAATTTCATAACGACTAAAAAACATGCAATACAATCTATATTCTACACAAATAATAAAACTGGAGAATCTATCTGTGATTTCTAAATAAATGATTTAAATAAATAAAAAGTCTTCAACTTAAAGTTAAAGCAATTTTTAGGGTTCGTTAATCCTTTCCTTTTTCTTAATTCTTGACTAAATTTAATTCAATAATCATTATTATATATTTCTTTGTTTATATTACTTTTTTATATTATACTCTCTCTATAGAGTAAAGGCTCCTCCATTTTTCTCCACATAATTCTGTCACTCGCTTTATCAATCCATTCTTTTCCCGCTGCTTACAAAATTTCGTCGAGCCATCTCTCCGCCGTGGCCGGTTTGCCTCTGGTTCTCTTGCCTATAGCTGCCTTCCATGATGTGATCTTTTTGAATGTGGTCTATAGTTGAATACGTACTTATAAATCATGCTTCCTCTATTGGCTGATGCTCTTCGATGTATGTAGCAAGGCGTTTCTCGAGACATGAAGCAAACAGCTTGTAGAGTTTAGATTGTAGGCAAGGTAGATTGGTCGATAGCTAATATTCACCAAATAATGTTCTTCAATATCACAAATTTATATTTAAACTGTTTTATATAACAATAACTTACGTTATAAAGAAATTATAAACGAAACAGCCAAAACAGGACAATTAAAGTTAGTTTCGGTAGGCTGTAATATTTTGACGTTGACATAGGCCGCTTTCCGACATCAATACGTCAACAATCGCTTCATGGTACACAAATAGCAGGGCAGAAGAAGATTATCGAAGTCACGTGACCGCTGTCCTGTTAAGGTCACGTGAGCGCTGGCTGACCTGTGCTTTAGCTAGTTCATGGTAGGATATAGCAGGACAGGTCAATTATTGGCTAATATTGGCCTGTTTTAAGAGTTCATGGTAAGCCCCCTGAGCAAAAGTTAACCTGTTTCTACGATGATTTACCTTGGAGCCTTGGCGGGCACAATTAACCCAAACCAGCTTCTTCGAACCTTCTTCGTACCGTACGCTCACTTACGGTTACACCCCGCACTGCTTCTAACTCATGTCGGGCTTGGACGGCCGTCAAACGGGGGTTCCTACGTACACGAAGCCGAATGAAACGATCATCCCTACTCGAAGTGCGTCTTTTTCTGCCTTGTCCTGCTCTTCTCAAATAAGTACCGGTCTCCCTGAACTGTTGGATACTGCGATGGATCGTTGAAACTGGTCGACGAAGATCTCGGGATATCACTCTGTAGGTTTGACCATTTCTTCGCATTTCGAGTGCCCTGGCAATCTTCGCCCCAACGGGCTAAGTCAAGCATAATTCAGTCCTCAACTCCAGAAAGATACGCGATTTAAAAAAAAACTAACAAAAAACTGTTTTTCAATGAAATTTTAAATCAAACTCAGAAGGAAGAAATACTCGAAGTTCACTCCAGATAAGGTTTATTTCAATAAAATTAAAACAATTGCATAAAATGTTGTAGTGTATAGCGAATTAGTAGCGATACCGATTAGTAATTACTAACGGTCATAATCGAGATATCTCGAGACATCTTCATAATCGAATGATTCCATTATCTCATAATCGCCCACCACTACTTGCCGGGCACTCTCTGTCCGGACGCCGACCGAGTAGGACGTGTAGTGAAAGCGATTAGTTTATTATTGGCACCAATCGAACCACTACAAGTGGCGACCCTGCCAGGATCTAAAATCTCTAAGATCTAATTTACGTATGTGCCAATAAATAAATCACAAAATGAAACTTAAGAGGTAAATCACTAAACATGACCGATTTTATTACTACGTTTTATTGCGAATATTGTGTTGCTGTCATTATTTAACTTTAATGTAAAAACTTTTATTTGCTAAATTTATAATAATGAAATGAAGATGATCTAGTAAGCTAACTAGCTATGAATAGTGGCTGCTACGGTAGCATTTATTTCGATATAAAACCGGTCTTGTAGTATTGATTGGTACCTAAAAAAAAAAAAAAAATCTAGAAACGTCTAGTCACGTAATTATATAATGCCTCATTTTGTTGTCAGCATAAAAGTAAAATATATAAGTGCCGTGAGAAACAACGATTTTGAATAACTGTATCGGTTAGATTATAAATTTTATCTAATCGTAGGCCGCTTATATCAATTGGAATGCAACTTGTATTGTTCTCACGGACCGGCAAAGATGCGCAGGCGCCTATTAGACTCGCAAATAATCTAACTTGGTTAGTATCCGCGCCCGTAAGGCGAAATCTTAAATCCACCCTCAACTACATTTAATAACGCGGTAATCTGTGCGTTCGGTTGTTAACCAGTCCATACGTGGCTATCGGGCTGACCGCTTGCACTCTGAGCTCAACCGCGCCGCTGATCTTCCACCATCGTGGAAACTCTCTCTATACCGCGTCGTACCGCTTCCATACAGTCCACTATTATCGAAGGTCGTGTCATCGTGTGTGTATGTGTATTGGATACAGTTCGGACAAACAAACAAGCTGAAACAAGTAAGTCTCGTGAAGAATACATCGTCATCAGCACCCAACTTGAAGGTAAGTCGAGACTGGTCTAGTATATGTACACACACGGAATCCTGAATTAGGTTGCGTACGGTACTATTGCTGCACAGACGCGCCAACAGTTAGATGGGCATTATGTTACGTAGTTAATCATCATAATTACATAAAAAAACCTGCAGGGTAACTATTTAAGACCAAGGAAATACAATTATAAAGACACATTTAGTAAGTCTATCCCACAAGTTATTATTTTAATAATACCTTCGATGGCAAAGTGCTTAAATTACTAATTAATTTATACTCGTAGTCAGATCAGTGCATATTATGATGATGATCTTTAAAACGTATTACTATTTTGACAACCTCAATAGGTTAATATTAAATGTCAGAGATAGTTTGGGTAACCGAACGGTACCTAAATAGTAATAATACTTCAATGTACCTAAATGATCTTTTTGCGTTGGTGAGTTATAATGATGGTAAAGTAAAAATAATAATTATATAATCATGAATAAAGGCTAAACAGGTAGTTCGATGAAAATCGGAACGGTACCTACAATATCCCAAGAGGTAGTTCGTGAAAATCGGAACGGTACCTACAATATCCCAAGAGGTAGTTCGTGAAAATCGGAACGGTACCTACAATTATATCCTAAGAGGTAGTTCAATGAAAATCGGAACGGTACCTAAAATATCCCAAGAGGAAATATGGAAGAGGAAGGATTATGGAAATGACAACAAAACATTATTTATACGTGGGTATAACAAATCGTGTGTACTTAATCGTGTGTACTTAAATAAGTACACTTAATTAATTATGTAACGAAAGTGCTGCCAGATTTGTGCAGAATATGGTTGTAAGCATCAAAAATAATTCAAATATACTTACTATTGAAGGCCATGCAATTCACCTCATTTACAAAGGCATGCCTCAAGTATTATAACTATTTCAAACAAGCCATAAATTTATTACAACTATGTTATGGCTATCAGAAATATGTCCTAATAAGTGGAAGAGTAATTCATATGAGGTTCTTATTTCAAATAAAGCTATCGCTATCGGATCAGCCAGATAAGATAATATACAAGTTATGTATTTGGTGGGTAATTAATAAAAAACGCAAAACACATTACCCTTTGAATGACTTGATAAGAAACGATTGGGAATCTACCCCACGTATAACGATATGGTTGTTATTTTCATAATTCAAATTACGTTTTGCAATGAACCAAACAAAATATTTATCTAAATAAGTTTAGATGTCATTTTGCTTATTTGTCAGCAGTTCAACAGAAATATTATTTGTCATGGCAAAACAATCCATTTGACGATCACACCTTTAAAATCATTTTAATAAAGAACCTATAAAGTAACTTCGAAGTGTGTGATAAATATATACATTATAATATATCTATCACATGCATATGATTGTGAAAAAATTTTATACTATACTACCTGTATTACGTAGTAATATTGAAGCAGTAATTTATTAATTATTTTATTGCTAAAGTCAATATCAATTTCAATGTAATATTGATAACTATAGCTACATCAAGGTTCACACAGATTGTACAAGATCCGTATTGGGCACGCAAACGTTTATAAGGCTCGTATGGAGCACGCCAATGTACTTTGTGTACAGAAAACCCGGCAAGAGGCATGCAAACTTTCACAAGGCTCTTAAGGAGCAAGCTAATGTACTATGTGTACTGAAAGGCCCACAAAGGGCGAAAAAACATTTACAAGGCTCTCAAGGAGTATTTTAATGTACTTGTGTACAAAACTACCAGCAACAGGTTCCTGTTATTACTGTCATATACTTATTACCTTCTTGTATAAATAAAAGTGAGTTTTGGTATTTGTTGAAAACAAACAGTTTGAATGTATTTGATTCAAAAATGTTCGCGATTTCTTAAAGTTGGTTGTAAGAGAAATTAAAACAAAGTTCTGGATAAAGTGACGTGGAACATAAAATAATCAACCAAACTATAAAAAATATTGAACTGATTTCGAATTCTGAGGAATAAGCCAAACTAATGGATATATTGAAATACTGCTATGCCGGAAGTCATTGGAGGCATTTCGCAGTTATGTTACGGCAATATTATTGAAAGCCAAATATATCTGTTGGATATGATTCATGTGACATCCATCCAAGGTGTCTGATGGAGATTATTCCCACACTGTCGGCTATACCGATATGAAACCGTGGAATAACGTGAAATAAAAAAACAAATAACACCTCAATAAATATGAATCACAAATATCAAATAAAGACATAATAATGTAATCAGGATTCAAGAATTATGTAAGGAATAAAAGTAATACAATGATTTTCGATATGGTATATTTTATTCCATTAATCTATTGTGTTAATATTCCATAACTTCATTTTGGATTAAAGATTCTTATTTATTCATTCTTGGCAATTGATAAGTACAAGATAAATATGAAAAGTACAATGACGGCTCGTATCCACGTACCCTCGTCATAGACAATTTAGTATTTTATAATGATTCGTTACAGACTAGTAGATGTTCATATATTTGAGCCAGATTAAAGTGTGACAAACGACAGTTAGCAGTTATGAGTTCATGGTGGCGGACTCGCCTTTTAATTATTATTTTATATGTTTTTCTTTACAATTCGTGGATAACAATCCACAGAAAGCTCTGAAAAATACGATTCATCCAAGCCTATGAGCACTTACAGACTCAGAAGATCGTAGTATTTTCATTTAATATCTTTACTTGCAATGGAAATGGCAATCTTCTTTAGCTGCCAAATAAAAAAAAAGTAAAGTAAAGTAAGACAGTGAGACACTGAATAGAGTTTTGGTATATGTACATGCTGGGTCAATCCAATAAAACACGACGATGTATTCAACTATTTTAATCACGCTTTGTGAGATGCCTTACATTCAGCTGGTTGAACCAACTGCAGAACGACAATAATTTGGTTTTTCTCTGGGTTATTTACATGTAAAATCAACGTCAATACGTTTACTAGCGTCACCAAGTGACGCCTATGAGTTGTTTTATTCGGTTTTAATACTTTTTCAAGAGAAACACCACAAAGTAATAGTACCAAGGGAAAGGTTCATACTGTAATTATTGAGTGTAAGTTAACAGTGGTTGTTAACTTACACTCAATAATTACAGTATGTGTTTTGATTTATTTATACCTGACTCAGCCAAATGTATAATAACTATCAGCTTGCCTAAAAAATTGTTGAACGACAGCGCAGAGAAGTAACTTTAGAGATGTATCTAATCCAACTTTCATCACAGTTGTCAACTTAAAGATACGAGTAAGTTGGGGATTTTGAGTTGCGGAAGTGTATTTAGAAACAAAGGATAAAGATGCAAACGTGAAGGCGAAAGGGAAAGAATAAGTAGACCTAGACATGCAACGGAATCTACTATTCAAGTTGGAGAAATGGTATACGTGGAAAATGTGACGAAGGAGAATACGACACACACAGTAATCAATAAGGAAGGGAATGATGTAGAACGGCAAAACGACGGTAATGGACAATAGAGAAATTTAGTACACCTGAAATGTGTAGATGGACAGTGGAAGGTTTATGCAGATAAAAGTCTGGAATATTCTGTTGGTACAACCACTATAACGAGGTTCATAAACAGATGTTGCAGGTTATGTTGAATAATGTGATAATTGTTATTGATTATAAAGAATAAGTCTGTTCGACTTATTTTAAGTTAAATAACTGTGTCAGAAGTAGAGATAATATTTTGTTTCTTTTCTTATTTTGTAAAAGGTAGATGTAGTGTATAGCGAATTAGTAGCGATACCGATTAGTAATTACTAACGGTCATAATCGAGATATCTCGAGACATCTTCATAATCGAATGATTCCATTATCTCATAAACGCCCACCACTACTTGCCGGGCACTCTCTGTCCGGACGCCGACCGAGTAGGACGTGTAGTGAAAGCGATTAGTTTATTATTGGCACCAATCGAACCACTACAAATGTGATGTCAGTTGTTTTCTTAATTTGAAAATATTTATTTTTAAATTAATTGACGTATAAACCAGCCAGCAACCTTATATGATACTGATATCAAACCTTTATTTCATGTTCCGCTAATTATGCCGGTGTGTGTATTAGTAAATTATGTTAATGTTCAATTTCAATTCAATTATTCAACAAAACTACACTTAAATGTCAACGGAACGGAACGGTGAAGAAATAGTGATTTAGTTTTTTCATTCAAGGGGGCTACGCCCCCGGCTCCCCCTTTCTACCCCCGTCCTCTGTAAATTATTTGACAAATGAAAAAAGTTAAAATTTTCTGTAAAATCAAAATTTTGCCAAATAAACGTCAAAAATTAAAAATACACATTATTTTTATGGTGGCATTGAAAATTAAATATGCGAATATTTTGCCTATGATATTCGTTATTACCGCGATGAAATACATAGGTATCCCAAATTCAGATCAATCGGAGGTATGGGCTAAAAGGAAGTTCACCCAAAGATTCAATCAGCTTTTAACGATGTTCCATTCAGTTACTCAGTCCATTTGTATATTTTTCATTTCCTTTTACCATTAAAATAAAAATGTAAACTCGATCTACGAACAGTAACAAATTTTCTTTATAAACTCATTATGTTAAACGTTCCCTACAAACAAATAATCCCTACTTAATTTGAAAGTGAAAAGAAAGAAAAAATACTTTATTCTTTGTTAAAAATGTACAAAGATTAAAAAGGAATATTCATGGAATTATATACCGGAAGGATGATCTAAAATTGAGATTCAAGGTTACGCGGATTGGATTAAAAATTGATGATATATATTCAGAATCTCTTACCAAGAAATGTGTCGGAAATTAGTGTTTTTGTTTCTTCCTTCCTAGCTGAGAAACGGATTCTATTATATTATATCTGGGTGAATTTCCCAAGTGCATTTTTGAGACGGCGAGGTTGAAAATTAATGTGTGGAAGTAAACTACAATTATGCATAATTTTATATAGGTAGTTTAAGTAGTGATCTACATGATAGTGAAGTATTCAGAGGTATTTAATACATAGATTCTTAATAAAAAAATATCTAAGACCTAAAATCTAATTCCGGTGTACTGTCCAAACTGCGTTTATTTACATATTTTATTAATTTAATTTTTTTTGGTAAATAAATTTCATTGAAAGGGAATGTTTTTTAGAAATACATTAAGTAACACAACTAATATATATTTATGGAGTAATTTAAGATTAAACAGCAGCTCTTAAAACATCTTTTAAAAATGTCCTACAAAAAAAAGCAATACCGGTGGCGCATTTTGCATACTTCATTACTTGTTACTTCACGATTTGGAAGACACCTTACTGGCTCTCCCCGCACCGTTCAGTTGTGCTCTTGCAAACTGCGTGTTAGGATGACCGACTGGCTGCGTAATTTTCCTGCCAAACACGTAAGTACTAACTGCGGTGGCGCAGGAATACAAAATCATCCAATTCCGATGTCATGTATATTAGTAAAAGTACAAAGCAGATTATCTAGAAATTTTATAGAGGGTTCCATTAACGGTTTTCAGCTACAATTGTCAAATAAATGTTAACCTGTGACTAAAAGTTTTCTTTAAAATTCAAGTTTTGTCTCTGATTCTAAGTCCGGTGGCGCAATCTCGGTGGCTCCGGTGGCAAATCAAAGCGTATAGGGAAGTATAGGCCATAGAAATACAAGCGTGTCTCCATCTATCCATCAGCCCTTGGAGGTCCACTGTTGGACATAGGCTTCCCCTAACTTGCACCACTCTGACCGGTCCTGAGCCTTCTGAATCCAGCGGATGCCCGCTGTCTTCTTCAGGTCGTCAGTCCACCTGGTCCTATCATCCTATGCTCCTTTTTCCGAGACGTGGGCGCCATTCGAGGATCTTTCTTACCCAACGGTTATCGGTCCTTCGCACTATGTGGCCCGCCCATTGCCACTTCAGCCGGCTAATTCTTCGAGCTATGTCGGTTACCCTTGTTCGTCTACGGATCTCCTCATTTCTGATGCGATCACGTAGAGAAATACCAAGCATAGCCTTCTCCATAGCCCGCTGCGCTTCTCTGAGGTTGTGGATTAGGCCAATAGTAAAGCACCCCGTCTCGGATTCGTATGTGATCACCGGCAACACACACTGCTCGAACACCTTAAACTTCAGGCACTGAGGTAGTGTTTTGGACGACAATATATGACGGAGTTTCCCGAACGCAGCTCATCCGAGTTGGATTCTACAAGTGACTTCTTTTTCGAAGTTGGACTTACCCATCTGGATCACTTGTCCCAGGCAATTGTATTCGTCTAGAACTTCGAGAGCAACGCCGTCAACAACAACCGATACGGGTGTGACATGGACATTCGACATGATTTAAGACCCACCCGTTGTGAGGCGCTGTTCAAGTCCCCCGAGCATTGTTCCAAGTTCTTCCAGGGAACCCGCCAGGATGACTATATCATCGGCATATCGTAGGTGTGTGATGTATTCGCCATTGATGTTAATGCCATGTTGTTTCCACTCCATCAGCTTGAACACGTCTACCAACACAGCGGTGAACAGTTTTGGGGATATGACATCCTTGTCTGACACTTCTCTGCAGTTGGATGGGGTTCGTTGCTGTGTCGTGTACTCTGACGGACATGATGGCGGATGAGTACAAACACTTCAACACCTCGATATACCGGTAGTCGATCCGCCACCGCTGGAGAGAATCTAGTACCACCCAGATCTCGATAGAATCAAAGGCCTTCTCATAGTCCACATAGGCTATACATAACGACAAGTTATAGTCCTCGGTCTTTTGTATAATCTGCCGCAATGTGTGTATATGGTCTATCTATATATCTATATATGTGTGTATTCGGAATCCTGCTTGTTCGGGAGGCTGGAAGTCGTCAAGCCTGCGTGCAATGCGATTTGTGAGGACCCTCGAAAACAGCTTATAAACGTGGCTCAGAAGTGCAATGGGCCTGTCTAATTACCGCTAAAAGGAGTCCGTTCGTCTAGACTCCTATTCTTCAAAATGTACATAATATCTTTAAAGTATTAAATGATCTTGCCGTTATGATTTCTCATGGGCATAAATCAATTTCGGTGGATCAAATTCTAATTCCAGTGGTCCTAATTTCGGTGGCATTTGATAGTGTAATTTGATAATATCTCCGGAACAAATAATTTTTTTTTCAATCTCTACTATATGACTAATTATCACTACTATTTACATATTATTTATGCCAAATAAAAAGTATTAGAAACATCAAGTTTAAATTTAATCAATTTCGGTGGCTTGGATTTTAATTCCGGTGGTCCTTTAATAATTTCGGTGGCATTTGATAATTTCAAATGGAAATATCTCATGAACTAATCATTTTTTTTCGATCTCTAGTATATGATTAATTAGTACTACTCTTTATCTATTATTTAGGCCAAAAAATTTTATCAGAAACAGTAAATTTAAATTCGCCACTGTAATTAGGCAAAATTCGAGTTTGTTGAAATTCACCCATCTATACTAATATTATAAAGCTGAAGAGTTTGTTTGGTTGAACGCGCTAATCTCAGCAACTACTGCTTCGAATTGAAAAAATATTTTTGTGTTTGATAGTCCATTTATTGAAAAAGGCTATAGGTTACATATAATCACTAGCTGTCTCGGCGAACTTCGTATCGCCTAACCTGTAAGCTATCCTATCTTTCAAGTTGGATCAAACTGCACATGGTGTGCAAATAGGAGTTCATCGCGGACAAACAACGTGACTCGTAATTTATATATATTAAGATATATTTTAGTAACCGCGAGACACAGCTAGTAATATGTAAAATCTATAATATAAATGCATCGTTACACATGTAATATCCGTTTATTTCAGACCAGCGCTCTGCTCGCGGCTTTTCTCGCTTTTTTCGGGATAAGTATCCTAAAAACATTTATCATATTATTATGGTCTACCTGTGTGCAGACTTTCATGAAGATCTATTCATTAATTTTTACGTGAAAGGGTTTTACATACATACAAACTTTCACATTTTATAATATATCGCACCACTGAGGAAAAAAGCATAAGTCGTCTTACGTTGAATTTTAGTTATTAATATGACTGGAAAGAGGGACAAAAGCTACATATGCTCAATTTTTTTCAAATTTTTATCATTAATCTTGAGGGTTTTGTGCAAGAAATCGTAATAAAAATTCCTTTGACTACTTACTGACATTTTAACAGTTTTTTTGCTCTCCTGTAAAATTGCAATTTTTATCTTATGCTTTTTTTCCACTGAGTGTGCGATATGTAGGATATGCTATAAAAACTTACCCCGTGGATATTTATACGGGATACAGCCACAATACTTGAGATAGTTCTTCATCCTGCACTCAGTTTTACAGGTTTCATAGCTATATCTGTCCGTGCTTTCAAGCTGGGCTTCATCGTGGAACCAGCATCCTCGCTTCAAGGGGTCCACCCGTCTGACGTCATTCTCACATTGGAACACACGGGGCTCCACTGAGATCTCGATCGAATCCCCAATATTGATGTACTTGTATAGGACAGTAGTTTCGGGGAAGTCGTTCGGATCACTTAGTAGAATCTGGTGTAGATAAATAAAAAAATACCGCTACACATACATATCTATGCCAAATTACAGTTTTCTAGCACTAAGGGTCTCTGCACTATGCTGCGGAAGGATAGACGGATGGACATGACGGAATTATTAGGGTTCCAATTTAACCTTGGAACCCTAAAAATGAAATAATCGTATGATAAAATTTTAGAACATTACATGACAGAAAATTAAAAATTTACTAATTTTACAATTTAAAATATTCACTCAGCAGAAGTTAAAACGTTATAAAGAATTTGCCATCATGCAAGATATTCACCTTCGCAAACAAAATTGAAATTTTATATTACATCGTGTCCAGAATATAAAAGAAGGTTCTTCAATTATGTTAGAAAACAGAGTAAATTTTTTCGATCTGATATTAACTTAAGAATAAACATAATATTAATTTTATGTGAATATTTTCTTTCATTAAAGAAAATATTTGTTTTCTTTAAATTATTTCATTAAAGAAAATATTTGATTAATATTATTTTAGCAATTATTCATCGAAAATACAGTGAGTTCCTATCATTAGCTTTGTCTTGTGAGCCAAAAAAGAATTAAGTTACTTCCCCAGAAACTCAAGGGATCTTAGTCACGGGATTTAAAAAAATCAATTTAAATTATACTTAACAAATAATATACGAGTAATAAAATAAGTAAGTAGGTCTTCAGGGCAATAAAGGTAAATCGAATTTTAATCACAATTTTAAAACAAATTTTTTATAATCTTGAACTAAATATTTGATATCCAATCTTCAGTTTCATGTTATCATATTATAATATTCCATCCAATTACTTTACGATCAATCTGTAATGTTCAGTTATAATATTCCTACCTATTTACTTTCATAGTCACAATACTGATATATAATACATTTCTAAAGCTGTGAAAATGTATTTTAGAAGGATGGATATTTCTGTTTCATCTATTACATATATAATCTAACATTTTAACAAAAAGATTGGTTGACTTCAAATGAAGTACACTGTACTTTTGACATGGATACCATTGTCAGATCTCGCTCAAATTTATGTGAGACTACACGACAAGTACCAGCTTTCGATTAAAAGAAGAATCATCCAAATCGGTTCACCCAGTCCAAAGTTCTGAGATAACAAACATAAAAAAAATACAGTCGAATTGAGAACCTCCTCCTTTTTTTGAAGTCGGTTAAAAAGGCATCTTGATTTATTGACATATCCATCTTATGTTAAATTATATATAATCAATAAAAAGTTTTTTTTGCGTTTTATACTTATACACTTGTCCCCCACCCCCATGTTGGCTAAACGATTGTAGTCGGACAAGTGAAAAATTCTCCAAAATAGGTTATATGATGAATTTACAAGGAAAACTATCACGGCTCTGTTAGCATATTTAAGTAGTTAATAATTAATAGTCGATAAACTTACTACTTCAGAACCTTACATTGCGCGTGGCCTGACACGTACTTGCTAATTTTTTTTTATTGACATACTAAATTCCGCCCGCGACTTCACCCACTTAGGAGTGATTTTACAAAAGTCCAAATCATCCCACGGGACGTATAACTGGGATAAAATCTAGTTACCCTATTTTTTAAGTCTTGACATGATCTGTCTGTGTTCCAAGTTCCATCTAAATCCGTTCAACGGATAGCGCGTTATGTTTATCCAAAAATCCAAACATCTTCACATACTTTCGCATTTATAATTTTAGTGGTATAGGATAACATACCTTTGCAGCGTAAAATGGCACAGGGGACCAGCTGGGGTAGTCTTCAGGTTCCATGTTGAATACTACGCTTAGACCCGAACCCCTGCAATAGGGATTAATGTATACTAATAATTACAGGACTCTTGAGGGGTCTAATCTCTCCATTGGGTACTTTTCTAGAAATTTTAATTTAGGTTGCGTATATTTTTATAGAAAAAATATATAATATCTGCGTATGCAGATTTATTATGCATATATATAATAATATATAAATAATCCCTGACCTAATTGAGGTAAACATGAAATTGATGTCATGCTTGAACAAAATTAGTAGCAATTGTTTCAGTATACCGAGGGATAGTTTCCCGGAGCAAAACGAGGACGATCATTAGTAATAGATAAGACCATTTCTGTTTTGCACGCAAATCTACTTCAGGGTCTGGCCTGTGCGTTGATCAGTCACTTTTGCCTTTTTTATGTATACAGATATGTAATAACGTCACATACTAATGTTAGGGGAGCGGGGGGCTAGTTGTTACAGAGGTAAGAAGTTACACGCATTTTTTACCGGGATTTTAAACTCTTTGGTAGACGTAATTGGACTCATTTGTTTTCTTATAACATCGTGCATTACATAAAAACGATCAGTGACTCGCCAAGCGCCAAGCTGCTAGGTTGTGTGCATGTGTCTCGATTTCGACCAAGTACGTAAAAAAATCCTTTACGAAATTTTTGATTCTTGATGTCTATATTTTTTATTTTCTCAAAATTTTTAACCTTTAACGTTCATAATATATCTACCTTTAATTTGCAATATTGTTTTTTTCTACTGTCTATATCCATTAATGGTGACTTCAATTTATATTAAGAAACTTGCCATGGGGCAGGTAGTTACAATTTTTTGGGGTAAGTTGTTACATGTAACATGTTACATGTAACATGTAACAACTTTCAAGATTTTTTTTGACAAACGGCAAGGCTTACTCTAAAAATATGAATTCACTGCTTCGCGCATATAGAACATTGACGAAACAGGTGTCACGACACGACGGTACAGAAGCCTAAAAAATAGTTGCTGCCCGTGGTCAAAAATAGGTCGGTGCGATCACATCTGCCGAAGGAGGAACACTTATAACACTTGCATGGCTATAAATGCTGCTGGAAATCCATTCAGTTCCGCCGATGTTCCTGTTTCCCAGAATAAGATACACGAATCTTTTTTTTCGTACTGGACCATCAGATTCGATTGGAGCGGGCAATTCTTCGGGATGGATGACGGAAGTACAATTTTTAAAATTGATGGAACATTTCATTCGACATGTCAAGCCTTCCACTGAACAGCCTACTAAGCTAAAAGTAAATTTTCACGTCGTTGAGAAAGTTATGAGTGTTATGTTATTTTCCTACAAAAAAAACTTTAAAAATACAATATAGATATTATAATAACTCTTAAATGATAAACGACTGTTTAAAGTGTTCTCTTTTGCTAATAGCGTTTTGAAACATTAAAAAATGATTTATCATTGATGATTTTGTTTATTTATCTACCGTAACATCATGCCCCGAAGATGTAACAACTAGCCCCGAAGGGGGGGTAAGTTGTTACAATCGACTTTTTTGGTTAAATTGTCCATTGTGAAAAAAATACATAAATTTTAATAACTTTTCAATCAGATTTTAATAGCTGAATAGACATACTAACGATAAATGCAATTAAATGTATAAATTATTTGATAGCTTTTGTTGTATGGACAATTATCTAAAAATTGTAACAACCTTCCCCCTGCTCCCCTACATACTAATTTTATGTTAAAAAGATAACATAAAATTAGTATGTAACATTAATTCTAATATAATTTTTATTAAATGTATAAGAAAGGAATAACAACTATTATTATTTCTCCAGGGGTTCGCCTGGATAGCTACCACCCTCGAGCATGAGTCAGCCGCCAAACGACTCGTCGTGTTCCGGCTGGGGGCTTAAGAGCCAGTTCTTTCTTTATTTTTCTTCTTTCTTTCCGGCCTTCTTCTTTCTTTCTTGGCCGGCAACGCATCAGTGAATTCAGTGATGCCTTTGATGTTGCTGATGTCCATGGGCGGCGATAGCCACTTACCATCAGGTGGATCGTCAGCTCGTTTGCCGGCTATTTCCATAAACAAATTTGTTAAAACTGTTTCAAAGTCAACAAACAACAGACAGAAGGTATTTAGGGTATTTTCTCTGAATCTACAAAGCCTATTTTTAAATCGCGGCATGGTGATAAAAAGAATAGGGATGTTGACTAATTTTAGAATTCAATTTTATTTTATAGATATGACCTTAATATTCACGAAAAAAATATTATAAAAATAATAATCTTCAATTTAAAAACAAAAATTGATAAATAAAAATCATTATCAAATTTCCCACCAAAAACGTCACGTGACGTCACTAAACGATATACAATACTATCTGTCTGCTAAGTTTGTTGAATTTCCATATAAAATTGTTCCAATGACGTCATATTCTCAAAATGGCGTTTGAGGTCACGTGTCAGTGAGTGCAATTTTTAACATTTTAAATTAATGATATTTAATTTATTGTGATTGATTTCAATAAAAGAATCATATTTTAGGCCTTTAAATGTTACCACTAATATTTTAGACATAAATTTATATTAATTTATAATTAGTGTCAACATCCCAATTATCTCTACATCATATAGCAGAACTATTTCATCTGACACGTCCATCTACTAGGACTGACGAGGGATAATGTCGTGTTGTTGAGGTTTTTCTACTATATTTTAATTGAATTCCTGCGTTTTAATTAAACTGTCGTACACTCTGAATACAATCTTTTGAGTGGTTCTGAATTCAATTTCAATTCATACAACTCTTAGCTTTTTAGATGACGATGGCGTTTAATAAAAATTACTCAGTAAACAGTAAGTGGGTAAAGTCGAATTCAAATGATTTATCTCGTCATAACTATATATAAATGGCTCACTTAACGAAAGTCAAAATGTACGATATAATTATGATGAAAATACCTTATAAAAAGTATATTTCTATTATTTTATTACATTAGGTAACAAGGCCGGCCTTTTTGCCTCTTACCACACGCCATGAGAAATCGAGGAATCTTCTCAAATATTTTGTCATAGGTTTTGCGAAACTAAGTTTTTTCAGTCGTTTATTTTTTCGGTAAAATTTTCATATAAACTATAAACTACTTAATATTTTGTACAGTGTTTGTGTTTGCGATCAAATCCAATACTTCCGATGCAATGCTTATTAAATATTTGGTTGTAAACGTTGCATTTTAAAAAGTATTCATAAAAAATTTAAAACACCCACCACGGATGAAACAATTTTAAAGAAAAAGGATTGAAGTAAATTTTAAAAACCTTTGACAAAAGGTAATTAACAATCCCAAAATTAAAAAATAATTAGAATAATATTATGACTAGCCTAAGAAAATACATTAAGAGCTGCCAGTAAATAACAATTACATAAAAATATTAGTGTTTCATTTATTGGAATAACTTTGAGTTAATATGGAAATAACAAGATATTCAGATATTATTATAATATTATTTAGTTCTCGGAAAATTCGAAGTTTTGATTTTCCAAGAACTTTTCATCAAAATAATACTTCTACGAATCAAATTTAAAGGGAGCAATAACATTTATTAAGGTAGGATAATATTATTAGTGAATAATTAATAACTGTATTGAAATATTTAACCAGAGATCTTTTACATACAATGATCATTGTATTTAACAAACGACTGCCTTTAACAAAGTATAACCTGTAACATCGATTATAATTATTATTAGCGGGTATATTGACACCACATAATTATTACTAGAGCCCTATTAGAATGTTAGATTTTTTTTTAATTTCACGTAAATTTTAATGCTATTATTGTAATATTATTCATAAAACTATAATTCAATACATCTACATACTTATAGCCTCACACTATGATTCCCTATGTTAATGATGTCAAGGACAACAAAAATAAGCAAAAACACACCCAGACCTAGAGCAGAAATTCAAACTCATCATTCATTCATTAATTCCTTCATTCGTCATATCTTTGAACAACTGTTTGGCTATACTCCATACGTCACGTCGTTACAGTCGTTAAAAATTTAATTTTCAACAAAGAAGCAAACAACCCATTAATGTATTGTGAAATATATTCTTCGTTCATTATTTCAACCAGATTTTGAAATATGAACCATGTATTTAATTATTTTTAAATGAAAAAAAATCAATCTATAGATAGATATAAGATAATTATATTGACGATAAAAGTTACGGATTTTAGTTCAAACTTACGTCTCCTGTTTTATCCACTTTCTACTTTTTCTTACTTTTATGTTTTAAATCTTTTCACTTTAATTTGCCTTGTAAATTCTGAAATATTATTATTTTTATATTTTACCGCGAACCCAATATATATTATGTACTGATATTTTGACCTTGTAGTTCTCAAAAAAGTAATTTCGATGTTTAATTATATTTTTTCCAATTGATTATTTATTTTTAATTATAAATACATGCTATGACAATATTAAGACTCATGTTCATATTAATAAACGCTCCTGAAGGTTTCCGGAGTAACTTAATGAATGTTAACGAGTATTATTAACATCGACGTTCTACTTCTCTGAAAATGGTAACAATAACTTCGCAAAATTTCCACTATTTATTTTTAGAGACCTTATTATTTAATCTTGCCCAACCTTTTGTTTTTGATTTCTTTTTCTAAGATCCGTTGTAACAGTAAATTAAACATAAAGGTTTCTTAATCAGGTCTCTGATTAAGAAACCGATTTAAGCTTAAGAGCGCGTTATTAGCTCTAACATGATAGTGTCACATATCACAAACCGAATCTTAGATTGCAGATTACCTGCCAGATTGTGATGTCGTTATAATGCCTTCGTTAGGATTCACATCAGCTGCACTCGGATCCTCATAGTATTCAATGTCTTCATCTTTACTCCATTGTGGGCTGCGAAGGAAATATTTCTATTAAAAATGTGTACATAATTTCTAAAAAGGGTTTTTTGTGTTTTCTTAAGAAGACTTTTCAAGTTAATTGTTTCATGTCTTTCAAAGTATTTTTAATGGCTTCGTATCTTAACTCTTAGTTTAAATTAATAACTCAGACGTAATATTTTTAAGGTTAATAGCTAAAATAATAAAATTAATATTTAATTACGACCTCTATACACACAATATTCCATACCGTCGTCAACACTGCCAAACTGCCAAACTGTAACTCCCCCACTGTCAAACATAATAATAATATCAAATGTAACTATTAAATTCCTGTCTTTATTGATCATTATATTATTATCATTAATTCAGTCAGTATAACTATTGAGGAACCAAATTAGTTTAACTTGAACCAATGACTCTATAATTGTTTTAAACTTTTACATCATAATCACGGACACTCACATTTATCTATACTAATATTATAAAGAGGAAAGATTTGATTATTTGTTTGCATTAAATAGTCTCCGAAACTACCGAACCGATTTGAAAAATTCTTTCACTGTTTGGAAGCTACTATCTCTGGGTGACATAGGCTATATAATATAACTTTTTTTTACTATTATTCCCGAAGCGAAGCGAGGGCGATTTACTAGTATTATATAAATGTTAATATAATTTTTTATACGACACTTATTCGGTAAAAAATCTTGGTGCATGTTTTATTGAAATGTGAATTTAAATTAGTTTTAAAAATAATTAAGTAATATAATAATAATTAAGTAGGTAAACAGAAATTATTTTTGCCGTTAATGATTATGTCTTGTAATTCTTTTCATTTTGTGTCAGTCTTATTTTTGCAAATGAGAATAAGAAGACACTGTAAGATCGTTTATTAAATAGGACTCATCTAAGAAAATCTCGCTGTGACACTCACAATATTTAAAAAAAAATATTTAATTTAAAGTTACCTTCTAAGGCAAGCTATAGTGTCCATCAGTTCTAACTAACATGAAAGTTAAGCCAAGTATTGAACACAACACAATTACAAAAATATTGTTTTTTATTGGCATATTAAACTAATATGAACATTGTATTAAATTTTAAGAGCTTATTTGCAAGTGTAATATATCTTGTGTCAATTTAATTGAATCATAATAAAACATTCATATTCATACAAGTTAGATCGAAAATGTAAAAGTTTGGTAGGTACGTCTCATATTGTACCAAAAAGAATTAACTAGTATCAACAAGATTTGTCTGAACAGTACCAATGGATTTTACGAGTAAATTCGCCTATTGTTCCGTATAAATTGAGCAAGAGAACTCTACGAAGTATCAGTAAATAAATCATAACAGAATTTGAACTCAGAAAGGTCTAAGCCAAAGACTTACTTAATTAGATTTTAACTGCTATCGAAAAATTCAAAAGGTTTCAGTATTGCGAATAAATGTTAATGCCAGAAGCGGTTGAACGTAATTATATTTATTTGAATGATTTAATACTAGGAAATATTGTAAGAATCATAAGTTATCCAAATTTAAATGTATGTACATGTGGTCCAGTATTTAGTCTGTGACGGCTTACAAATAGAAAGCGATAGCAGGGTTACAAGTTAATTTAAACGCTACTGTACCTACTATATTGACCAATATAATTTTACAGAGTACCAATACGATAACCATACCTTTACTGGCCAATTAATACAATTCATAGCCTTTCTTTTATGCTGATAGATATCTACCTATTTATTAAAAATCCACGAAAATAAAGCAAAAATTAAGCATTAAAGCAACAGTTATCTATCCATCTTCGAAAACTTTCGCGAAACATAAGAATTAATAAATCACAGCCTCTCCAAGCTAACCCTCTGTCCTCGTGAAGCTATAAGGGTGCTTTTCCACCAGAGATGTGCTACGCAACTATGCTGCGCTGCTATAACAACTGCGAAGATGTGAAATCCAATAAATATGATTGGTTCAATAAATTGATTGATTTCCACCAATGAATATGATTGGTGGATATCAAACGCATCCATAGCAACGTAACATAGTACATCTCTGGTGGAAAAGCACCCTTAAGGAGGGCTAACAGTAACTGTCCATTCGAAAAAAAGTAGGTAATACTATACGGTTTACCCAAACGTATCCTGCTATGAAGGACGCGGTGGATACGTTTATAAAGCTTATTGACAATGCTATTTGCTAATATGTAAAACATATTAATATTTTTCTATTAAAGGTTATATTTACGCTTAAATATTTACGTCACAATCAACCGGAGATACATAGACGGACAGTTCAATTGCAAATGACACGAAGAGGGTTTCATTTCGTACCTGTCTCCGCCGACGTGACAAAGATTAACGATTGTTTTTGTTTTAAAACGTCCGCTACATAACAAAGGCTCGCCAAAGCTGTCTCATATAATACGCTTTGATAGCCGAGTAGTTTTAACATTGGTCTGCTACGGAGAAATTTGAGTTTAAATTTAACACGAACCTCTAATTTCGAAGTTAATTTAACTTAATTTCTAATTATCATTTGCTTTGGTGGAGGACATTTTTGAGTAAATCTGCGGAACTAAGGGCTCTTCATTATTTTGCGAACACATTTGTGTTCCCACATACCTACCATTTGGCCATTTTGACCATTAGGTCTAGACTATTTGGTCCAGCATAATTACCGCACAAATCAAAGGCAATTAATTAAAGCATGATTAGCTTAGGCATCTCTGTTTAGTATGAACAGATACATATTAGTGGACCAACCATTTGTCTGGTTAATTCCGGTAACGAACGAGACTCTAGCCTGCTAAATAGGCGTCGCCATTTAGGTGTGCTCGACTTCGGTCGTGCAACTCACTGGCGACGTATTAAAATTCTTCTTAGAGGGACCGGCGACTTCGAGTCGCACGAGATTGAGCAATAACAGGTCTGTGATGCCCTTAGGAGTGGACTGTATGAAAGTATGGGGACCAGAGGCTGCGATAAAGTTATATTTATTACGAGTATATTCACGATGGCATATTATTATTATATGACTGTGTATAATTCAAATGGCCACTGAGAATTCACACACATCAGAAATATTTTACAAAATGCTGATTCCATTATAAAAAAATACATAAAAATATTTATAATACATATCTGGGAAATCATCACTAACTGAACATAAATGTTATTTTCGCTTTCTCAGCGCTATAGGCTAAGTATTGGAATTCTAAAATTTAATTGATAACAATATTTATAATCATATATGCGCCATTGCAGTCATCATAAATGAAATCTATTGGATTGAAGTGACATATATAAAAGTAATAAAATTGAGCAATAGCAGTTAAGATTAAACGGCGGTTTTTCAAACCACAAATTACGATTGTGAATTGTTTCACTGATTGTCGACTGTCGGCTGATTATAAAGATTAAGATAAAAAGAATCATACTCGTAAACCTGAAAAAAGTCACGTGGTCACGAGTAACGATTGAAATTTATTTCATTGAATTTTGACGAAAAAAACGTTTTAGTAAGAAAGTCATCATTCAGGTATTAGTGGTATTATCTTACAATACTCCGTAATATTTTGGCTTTCAACAACAGATCCGAACCCATTAAGATTCAGAATGGTTTTCAATATTATGTTCCTTTAAACTGTCTGATGTTGGTTTCCTTCAGAAAAATGAGGTTTTGTTATACTAATACAGCTTTTGTTATTAAGTGCCTTTTAGTATTAACTTTTATCCTTTTGTACAAATTTTGAGATAATAAATTAATGTTTAGACGGCTTTGTTACGTAATCGGTAGTAATCTTGTCTACGAAATGGTCCAACGAAAATTCAAGGCCGGGTCACACTTTTTGTGGGAAATATTCTTTTTGGTCCAAGCCGTTTGTCTTGTGTCATCTGTCCATGTTCTTGCCAATTAAGACCATTAATAAATAATTAAAACATGTCATTATCTATAATCAAAATAAATGATAAAAATGTTACTTCTTACCCTTTGTTATCCTTCAGAGCTGCATAATTGAATGCACAGCAGTATCCTTCATAAGTCTTGATCAGCCTAAAAAAGTCGTTGCAATTTTTCACTTTGCCGTTGAAAGTGCAGAATACTAGCAGATTATCGCACTTTTGGTGAACCTGAAAATGAAAAATAATTAATATTTTATTCAACAAAAATTATAACAGATTAAATATTGCTTAAATTATAAATCCATTTAAAATATGAAACGAGTTCATTAATGGACTTTGTGCTTAAGCGATAATCTTTTCATAAATAATTATAATACCTATCCATTCATTATCGACAGTAATTTTTTTATGCGAAAAACTGAAACTCGAGGTTTTTTATGTCTTTTAGTCGACAAATGAGCTGACTAAAAAAGAAAAAAGAGCGAGAACGAAAGAAAAGTGTATGCATGTGATCTTTACGCATAATTGAAGTAAAACTTCTTTGACATTAGTGACATGTATTACCAAAAAAAATTATGTTAGAAAATATCATAATTTATTAACAATATAATTTACAAAATAAATATAGTTATAAAGCTATGATTACCGTTAATGATACCGTTTTTCGTCACCTCATGATATTTATTAAATCTTTAGACTTGTCACAAATACAATGTAATCTTAATAGAATTCTATAATTAGTCTATGACTATAGAGCCTCATTTCCACCCGAATACTTCTCTCTGAAAAATAATTTGAGTTACTCTCAAGTCGCGCTTAAAGAAGTTTTACTTCAAAAAACTGGCTCCAGAGTACGAGTAATTTATTACTCGTATGTTGCTACGTTCACCTAGCTACCGAGTGAAATGAAAAACTACATAAAACGAGGCTTTATTCACGAAAAAATATACCGAAATATAATACAATGAATTTTATTACTTACCTACTTATTCTGTCGTTCACAGGCAGATTAAACCGGGCGTAATACAAGTAGGTATATTATTATCTCGATTTTCCACCCAGCCAAACAATTCGCAAACTTTCTCTTTAAAGTTCGGTGGAAATATAATACAAAACTCTTTATTTTATACAAAAAAAACTTTAACAAAAAATAACAAGTCGAACGTAGACGGTATTATCGCCTAAAGCGATCTTCCAGGCAAGCAAATGAATATGCATTCTGCAGGAAAATTTTGAAGAGAAAAAAACTTTGAAGAAATAGAAATTGAAACAGGTTCAAAAATAATAACGAAAAATAGAGAAAAACATAAAAAAATGTAAACAGTTAAAGATACTTAGTGCACTTTAATTTGTCTTTTAAGGGAATTAAGTGAAGGAGCAAGGCCAATAAAGGGTAGGGAGTTTCAGTGAAAACAGTAGGTACAAAATTTTTGATAGAAGTTGGAAGTGTGAATTGGAGTGCGTAAGAGTGATTTGTAGTAAAGCAAATATTGAATTACCTCCTCCATGACAGTGTCAATTGAGAAGAAATGATTTTTCAGTATCGCCACGATTTCCGTAAAATTTTTATTTCCTCCATCTATGTTATCAAAGTCCTTTAAATTCTGTAAGGACTCGTAAAACATTTCCACTTCTTTTTTGGTGATATTGTAATAATTTCTAGAGAAAAGTGGACAGATTTATTACTGGTTAAATAAGTTGATCGCAACCTAGGTTTATGTATGGAAACAACAATTTTGCAACAAGAAAGTTAAGGTTGTTAATCAATTCAGTTTATATAAAAACAATGTCCGGTTCTAAAAGATTTGTAGAATACTCGGTGCGCAAGTCCCTGTCGCACTTAGCCGGTTTTATTAATGATTGTTACTCCGTAGTTCAGTATTGATTTCGGAAACAACCAACCACAATATTGAAAACACGTCATCTATGTAGGTACTTACAAAATCTTCGTGATAACCGATGTTTCTCTCAGTGAGACCATGTTCATATTACAGATGCTAACTGATGGGAAAGGTACTTCACTTACTAAGCAGTTGGCGTTGATCTGCGAATATACATTATATAAGACTTACTGTTATTCCGTAGTTTTTAATTTCGTCTTAATTTGCTACGTGATTTCTTTAATCTTGCCCTAATTATTCGAGTTGTAGTCAGTCAGGATTCTTAGCAGCATTGACGTCATTTTCTGGCATGAATTATGGATGAAGCCTCAGACTCCAAAATATATAGTTTACATCGTGGTAAATCTTATTGAAGGAAAGTATTGTGGCACGTGTAATTTAAAATACTAACATAATATCTGTAGATTAACAGATATAATAGTTTGCTATAAAGCGATTTGGTCATTCGTCATAATTTGAGGAATTACAAGTTGAAAGCGCACTTGTGTAGATAACTTAAGACATTCAAGATTCAACTTACCATGGTCACGATTTGGTCATTATGGTATCTTCTTGTAATGACCAGAATGAACAACACAGTGAGAACTATGTTGCCAGCCATGGCCACTGACCAGAAAGCTGAACGCCGACCTTTCAGCAGCTTAAAATGACCCACCCCATCCAAGGTTCTTATGTTTTCGACGATCAATTTCGGTTTTGCAGGTTTGGATGAAATTTTATCTGTGAGATACAAATATACATTTTATAGTATTTGTGTGTGAATACGAATTGAAATTAAAATATTGAAAATCTATGAAAATAATTAAAATGTATTTTATTTAAACTTGATCTCATATTGAGATATTTATCAGCATTTTATTTATCTATCAAATGTTCATTTGATATTGATATTATGTTTCTAAAAACAATATTTTTAACAGTTTAAAATAATATAAAAATAACAGTTCTAATATTTTTATTAGTTTCTTGGTAAGCAATTTCTTTTACATTTCGCTTTAAAAAAATGCCTCAAATACAGAATTTCTGAAAATGGTTGGTCAGTAACTAGAAATTAAATTGCTGTAGGAAGTGAAAAATGTGTTTTTGCAAATCTAGGTCTTAGTTTTTTATAACCATAAATTATTTTAACAAAATTGTAAAAAATCATGTACTAAACAGGTAGTTTTTAAGGTATGATTTTTTTCCGATTTTAAAACAATTTTTGGGTCTGGTGAAAGTTTGGAGTTTTCCTGCTGTTTTTGAGAGATAGAGATCTTCTACCGCTCATGGACATCTGTGACATACCTCAAATAGGTCGGTATGGTCCTGTTATTAGGCTGTATTAGGTTTTAATATCAGTTAGATATTCACACAGTTTCGTATTTTCTGCAGATATTTCAAGCTGATACAAAATATTTAATACAGAAGTTATTAAACATTTATATTGGAAATTTTCTAACCGCCTTCCACGCTCAATTTATAAATTGTGCCCTCAAAAGTTTAGAAAATTTCATGAAATTCTGCCACTTACATATTTAATTACATTCCTCCGATCGATGCTCGAAGTTGCAAGATACGTAAACAGGTCATAGATATTTAATTGTAAACTTCTGTTTAGTAACCAAAATAATTTCAATGTGATACTTACCAACGCCCATTGAAACTGACTGAGATATGGAAATCCTCTTTGCACTTTCTTTTCGCTTCGTTCTTGCCATGACTCTTAAAATAACCTCGACTACCTCAAAACACAGAACACGATGTTCTCATAATTATGCAAAGTCTTTTAATTAACGGGAGTAGACTGTAGGTACTAATTTATTATTTGTTAGCTACTTCATTGTACCCTATGTTTAAATCATTAATAACAACTTTAACGAGATTTGTTTTGAAAACTTGATATGTTTGGTGTGGTTTTGATATAAAACAGTAAGAGATTTTATGGTAATTAGAAAGCTTTTAACGTGTCTACGTTAAAAAGCTTATATCTATACATACAATTACATTTCTGTCTAGAAATGTTATTGTATGTATAGATAGTGGTAAGTAAATTATCATCGGTAAACGGATACTATTATATAATAGAGTTTTCCTTTCACTCCATATACTCATTCCGGACTTTGTCAAATTTGGTTACTCCTCCAGACCACCTCAACATTTTCATCTGTAGAATGGAATTTTTGTACACATGCGTCTCTTTCACCGCCATGCAGCATCGCCGGTCTCACCGCCATTTTGTATACTTTGCCTTTAGTTTTTATGGGCATATGAAAATCTCACTCTATGCGTCAAATCCGCCTCGATATCTGCATTGTCAGTAATTACAGAGCCAAGATATTTGAAATGTGTTACTTTCGGTACCGATGTTCCATCAGGATAGCATATAGTAGCTGCGTTTGTTAGGGCATTTTACTAAAACGGCATTCAAAATTTTCAGTCTTTGTTTGGCTTACTCTCAGTCCCGCATTCTCTAGAGCATTAACCCAGTCGGACAGTGTAGTTTGGAGTTCGTGGGATGTTTTGACGATAAGGACGATATCATCAGCATATAGTAGGTTCCAGGGTAATGGTGCTTGTATATCTTTGGTGATATAGTTCATAACCAGGTTGAAAAGTAAGAGGCTCAATGCAGAACCTTGATGAACTCCCACGCCTACTTCGAATTCTTGACTAAATCCCACTTGAGATCTGACTTTTGTACGGACATTCTGGTACATGTCTTGTATCAATTGAATGTAATATTCAGGCACATATTGAGCTCTTAGCGATTGCCATACAAAGCGGGTATCCTATCAAATGCCTTCTCAAGGTCAATAAAAATTAAATAGAGGTCTTCTTTGTTCAGGTGATGTTTTTCTGTTAGCATTCTAACAGCCTGTATTGCGTCTGTTGATGATTTTGCAGGTGTAAACCCAAATTGGTTATGCGTTATTGAGGTAAGCAGCTGAATGCGTTTATTTAAGACTCTCTCCCATATTATAAGAGTGTGCGAAGCTTTATCCTTTTATTGTTACAGCAGCCAAGTTTTCACAGATAACTTAATAATTTATAAGCTTTCAAAGTAGCACAAGTACTTTCATCTTGTACAATCTTTTTACCCCAAAATTGTTAGAAAACATCCCAGTTTCCTTTGCCATTGAGCAACCGAATATCTTACTAAATCAGATTAAATTTTATGAGACTGATTTTCGTGATAGGTACTTAGGAGCTTCAGTATACATAGTACAGCTTCTCCAGACTAAACAGAACTTCAAATATATTTCATAGTATTTGATAATGTATTGTTATGTTATCTAAAATTGTCTGACATAGCTCACTGGACAAAACAAAAACCATTAACTGGATGTTACGTAAAGTAATTGGACCAGTTATTAGTCCCCACTGAGTCCAAGAGATTTAATAGCGACAATTAAACGAAAGTTAATTAATTTCTCTTGTGAATTTACCCCACTAGTTTGTTTTAGAACTAGTCAAGTAGGTGTAAAATAAAAAACTATTTATATCAATAATTTATTTACATTTACAATAGAATATAAAATAGGTAATATGTACACTATTTATTTATTAACAGTAGGAAATCATTTTTTATAGCCATGAATAAAAAAATAAAAAAAATATTGTAATTCTGATTAGACAGTAGTTTTATATGGACATATAATAGTTTTATAAATCTTATTTTAATACTTTGAGAGTACATAATTCAGATGAATGATGAAATTTTTTTTAATAACGCATTCTTTTAATGTCTGCTTAAATTAATTTAACATATAGACATATCTTTAAGTTATCTTTTATTCTCTGTGATTTAAGCTCCATTAAAGCTGTTATATGTATATTTGAATGAACAATAGACTGTGTATTTGTTGTCTATTTTGTAAACTGTTAGTAACTATAATAATAACGTTGGAACAAGTGATCTGATTTCAAAGCTTTTTGGGGTTGTGAAAATAATCCGTCAATTAGATTTGGAATTTGATCGGGCGATTTGTTTCAAAGAAATAATATTTTGAGTTATTTTAAATAAACCTTTTGAAGATTGATTTTAAAATATAAGCGCTTCGAAAACTTTAGGCTTTTCGACATTGGAAATCAATAAATTCATTCATAATTCATTTTTAATTCATTTTCAAAATATTGTTTTCTTCTAAAGTTTTGCTTTATTGGTAATCAAAAACATTTTATCCAGTCAAAAAATAGATGTTTTATTGTTTTCAATATAAATGTGAAAGAAAAACAGATATTGCAATTGATATTTAGATACCTATATTTCTATTACACCAGATTTTAAGGTGAAAGGGTTGACTTAGGTGTCGATCGCGTTTTATTATTGTCCGCTGGGTTCGATCTCCAGAGATATTTGGTCAAATATTGTAAAAATGATTTTTACCTAGTATAATTATAATTACATATTATAATTATTGTTATAATTATAATATAACGTCGTTTATATGCAAGAAAAAATTAAAATATACTTTACACAGTAGATAACATGAACAATAACATAACTTTTTCATTATATACAATTATACGTCTCACATTATATTTTAATCGAATACTCATTGTTCCCATACTGTGCATTTAAATAATTATTATTTACATTGAAATTCCATTATATTAATTAAATTTTCAGATTTTATAGTATAATTTCACACATACAATAGCATCAGTTATAGTAACAAAAATAGAAAATTGCTTATAATAAAAAAAACCACATTAAATAGTTACTTTAATAGTTACTATTTACAAATTAAATATTTTTATAGTGAACTATACAAAAAGGTAATAACGCCACAACAGTGAAGCATATTGATCAACAATCTAGTGTTATTGTACGTTAGTATATTAGTTCATTGAGTGTTATATCTTATTTCGCGGCGTTGTGAGCCGTAGGTTCGTAGCATTCGGCTACGCTCTGTAGAGCACATGACAAAAATAGGTAGCGATGTGCAACTTATAAAGCTTCCTTCCCATTATATCGTACTATTCTTACTCCGTTTTTGACCATATTCTGTAATTTTCGCGTTATTTGTAATTTAGATAAGGCAGACACAAAATTATAATTATTTAAAAATGAATAAATATTTAATACCAACACAAATTTCTGTTTACCATAAAAAAATTTTTATTAATTTCAATAACATTTCCATAAAATGTCTTACTAAGTTCAAGTATCAAATAAGTCTCGTTAAAAAATGGAGTACTTATATGCTGTGACCATGTTTTACCTGTCAAAAAAATTCTATATAAAAGTATGACAATATTCCCGCCAGACCGTTCCGTCACGGTCATGGTAGGAAACGCACCTGACCAGACCCCTCCTCCATTCTTTAACACTACACACACTGACGTCAGGTACGATCAACAATTCAAACACAACTTATCGCTTATAATCAATGTGTCCATGTCGCTGTAGCATCTCGACGGAGAGCGCATGCGCGGGCGCCGTGCGTCGTGACGAGCGCGTCACGTGGCTGAGCTGCGTGGTGGCGCGCGTGTCCAGCCCGCGGGCCAGGGGCGCGCCGTGCGAGTAGCCGTTGTAGCGCATTGCGTGCATCTGGGGACCAATTTATTCATTGAGCATGTCATGTTGGCCAAGCCTGAACCAGGCGGCAAGTGCGTAATGGCAGGTAATGAACCAACGTGTGGATGGCGTTTGCCGAATGGATGCCGCCTGTGATTTGTGCACAAAAACCAACACTGTTCCGAAGAGCGTGGTGAGTGTGGCAAGCGATCCGAAGTGCCGGCAAGTCACCGCAAGCGACACCTATACACGTTGGCATTTGCCCATCACTAGCCAAGCGTTGACCAATATGTATGTACACGCTGTGCTCACGAGAGTCATTTGTTGCAACGACAAAAGTACACGTAAATACCAGAAATTTTGTCAATGAGATCATGTTATTCAGGGTACTGACGTATAAATTTTACTTTAGTTTATTACTATTCGCAGAAAGAATCAAAAGGCTTTATATGAAGAAAATACCGTGATCCATTAGTTTTACCAAATATTGAGGTATTTATTAATGTTTAACCTTCGCCTTTTGTCTCTACGATTAAATGTCACCTGTTAGTCATTTAGTGGGTGGTACCCACATCTCAGCTACGCTGCTTTATTGAGCAACATTTTGCAACAAAACAATTTTAAGTATATCATATTTGGCGTTTGAGTTCGTTGCGTTAATGTTTCTCCTTATTCATACCTAATACAGGCACACACCTTTTTAACTGGGTAGTTAAAACTAGTTTCACTGGATCCCTTTGTAATTTTTTATTGATCTTCAAACAGTTTGAAATGATATTTGTCTAGTGTAACTATTTTGACCTACCGCATCCAGTAAAAAACAAGTCTCAACTGGTTTAAATGTGTTTTAACATAACTGCTTCACTGTGAAATACGTCAAAGACGTGGTTTTTAGGGAACCTTTACTGTTTGGCCGCGACCTTTTCGTTGCTAGCGATAAAAACGTACAACGCGTAAAAATGTAATGTGATGCTCGACCGATACATAATATCTCTCCAAACATAAAATGCAGACTGGTTGCCACGCGGCAAAATGTCGATATGGCTAAGAACGTATTTTTTTAATTTGGCCGATTTTATGTCGTATAGGCGTAAGCGTACAAAGTAAGAGCGAAACCTTTTATTTGCATACTTTTGTGTCCTTGGTATAGAAATATCTATATATGAATCTATTGCCTAAAATAATAATATGAAGTCCGTAGGCGAACAAAATAACTGATTTCAAAATTTGAGACAACTCAAAAACTACTCCCCAAATCTCACTCAAATTTAAAATGGGACCACACGACAAACACCAACTTTTGAATATAAAAAAAATCATCAAAATAGGTAAACTCAGTTAAGAGTAATGAGGTATCACACAAAAAAAATACGGTCTAATTGAAAACCTTCTCCTTTTTTGAAGTCGGTTAAAAATTATGGAACGAAATTTCTATAGCAATATGAAGTGAAAAAAATAATTAAGCTATTCACATTTCAGGAGTTCCTCTATCTAAAGCCAACATCGAGCGTCAGTTAGGTTTTAATAGTTGAGAATGAGCTATAATTGAATGCGATTCGTATCTTCAAGTCTGTGTTATGACTATTTAAATGTTCCTGTACTTAAAATACATCATGTTATTCACAATGAAACAGCAGCTTTGAACTAATTACATTCAGTATATTCTGAAAACCATCAAAGTTAAATACTGAAAACAATTTTAATTAAATTCGTCATAATGAAATAAATATAAGGCTGCGGGCACGGGATTTGCGGCGGGCGGCGCGATGGCGGTTGCGGGGCGGCGGCGATTTGAAGCGATGGAATCAACAGTATGGCGTACTATGGGACCGGGCACGAGACCCGCGATTTCGAGCGGCGCGATGCGCGATGCACGGGCGGTGCGGAGCGATGCGCGGCGGCGCGGAAGAGATGGGAACAAACTAGATTGACTTATAATTTTAAAATAATGGAAATTTATAATGAAGAACTTATTTCGTGTATTTCATCAAAAGCTGCTATATGGGACAGTGAAAACTTGCACCATATAAATATTCTCCAAAATATAATCAAAATGTACTCACTCATTCTCGTATAGTTTTAATATTTTTCGAATGAAAACTTAGTTATAAAGAGTAGAAAATTCTCCTAAATTACTTCTTTTTTTTATTGGATGAACACCATTTCTTGGAAATAATATTTCAGCTCTCATCAGGATACTAGGCTCCAATAATTCTCTTCAACGTAAACTCATATTTTTCACAACCGAATAGATGAAACATGAACCTTCATCTGTATGAAAACCAAGCGTCACTTTTTTCCGAAAGTCACTTTACGCCATCGCTTCAACAATAAAAGTATAAATAAACAGATTATAATATTATCATTCTTCACAACACTACTTTAGCGCGATTGACCGACCGTTTTTTCGTGCCCCGCAAGACACCGCTGCTAATCGCCCCGCGCCGCGTCGCGCCGCAACCGCCATCGCGCCGCTCGTCGCAGATGTCGTGCCCGCAGCCTTAGTGTTCCTCTCCTGACCACGCTTGCAAGCGTGGTACCCGGTGAATGTGGCATTACAGGTCAGCATTGGGATTGGGATGATCAGATTGGGATGATCAGGTTGGGATGATCAGATTGGGATGAGTTGCGGCACTTTTTTGCATGTTATCCTTGGCGGCAGGTCTGCTTCTCTTCGGATGATTTGTCGAGCTGCGCGGATGCTTTAACCGATGTGGTACGTCAGGCGATGGAATACTTCATTCCTTTCTCTGACGTCCCCAACGGTGGCAAAGCTCACCCTTTGTTTAACGCCGAATGCACTCAGGCTGAGAAGCACAAACAATTGGCGTGCCTGTCTTGGGTTGATGCTCGAGACCGCAAAGCTCGGGATATCAGTTCCAAGACAAAAGCTTTTAACCAAGCCGCCAAGTTCTATAAAAAGGCAATATAGAAGGCTAGTCTTAACCGCATTCAACTTGTTGGCGCAAAGCTCTCTGACCATCCGACTGGCAGTAGTATATTTTAATGTACGAGTACTCACGATATTTCTTTTGTACTCCGATATTTCGACCCAATTGTATGGATCGTGGTCACGGATAAACTGCGGTGGCGTGTAGAATCTTTTGACAGGATGACAGGTGCATTTACACTAGTACATAAGTCTATCCACTTATCTAGTTCGTTTTTGCATTTTGTTAATTATGACACACTACATCTTGCCACACAACACTTTGCAGTTTTTGGGATTTACATAGACTAACCACTGGATTCCATGTTTGCGGTAATTTGAATCCATCCTCCCTGTTGAAGTTTTTAGGGTGTTTTTAACCTCTATGACCTCTCGTACTAGCCACTGCAGTTTATCCACCATGTTTATGCAGACCACGATCCATGCAACTGGGTCGAAATATCGCAGTACAAAATAAGATATAATATCATGAGTACTCGTATTATAGTAAAATGTATTCAATTCACGATGAGTTAAGTTTAAAAACTTATTTTAAGTAAAAAAAATTGTATGATATACAATGCCTTATTTTTATTTTCATATTTCGGAAATAAGGAAACATCTATTAACGTTGGTAAAATTTTAATCAAATTCTCTATTCTACTTGTTTGTTCTTGCTCTTAAAATTAACATTAAAAAAAAGGTGTGTGTGCGATTCACACACGATAGAAGTGAAATTAACAACATATAAAAAACCCCTCGACAACAACACGTAAATTATTAAGTGCCATCTAGCGACTAACTAAGAAACAACAATCGGTCGGTCGATCGAGTATAAAAATAAAACTAAAACAAAATTACTGTAGCGTGCCATCTAGCGACTAACTAAGAAACAACAATCGGTCGGTCGATCGACAGATATTAAATAAGCAAGCTTGACAACGAAAATGAAATTCTTATTTTTTGTTAATAAATTCTTTGAAAATATTTAAAAGAGCATTTGAAAGTATTTAAAAACAGTATAAAAATAAAACTAAAAAAAAAGAAATACTGAGAAACGCGAACCTGCGCATCAGGTATTGTGTATCTACGTCCTGACCATTGAGCTACGGAGAAGTTAGATTCAACGACGAAATTAGCAGTTATATTATATGCATGCTTATATTATGTATATTTCTGTCTCATTCTTTCCTGGCTTCATCCTACACATTTTTGTATTTGTGTCTCTTACCTGTCGTTTTTTCCGTTGCATCCGGTTTGAAATCACAAAGATTCTAAAGAAGTTTCACTTCAAAAATCATAAACATCTAAATACGTCCATGATCATTGAACGGTGTTCACAAATTAAGGTGAAACGATGGACTGTATGATGGTGTTAAGAAAGATATTAAGATCATATTTCACTTACCTGTAAATAACACCTCTTATGCGGTTCGTGATAAAGTTCATAATCGCTTGACGATCCCTCCGGCTTTTGCGTGCATCGCCACTGCAACAAGTATGCTAAGTATAAAGTCTTATATCAGTAAAACTAGTCTATTTTAACTTATATTAGGCTAATATAAGTTTAATTTGGCTAGAGCCTTCATCCATCCTCGAAGCCAAACCCTCCAATGTGTATTGCATCACCGATTTTCCTACGTTGGGAAGCAGATAATGCTTGTGTAGGCCGTTTTTAGACAAGTCTTATTTGGTTAACAATCTTCGCATTACATTTTTTGAAGTTTTAATTTATATTCTCTTAAAAAATATTAAATGTAAATAGAAATTAGTTTTAGTTTTAAATCATATTGTTTTTTTAGATATTTTCAAATCATTTACAAATATCAAGATACAAGATTCTTCTAAAAATAACGGACTACATAAAAAACATCACAATTCAATTAATGGTTCTTTATCTGACTAGCTATCGGTATAACTGCCTGAGTACAAATTAATGCTTTTAACGGTTTCATGTTTTGGACTGAATCAATTCCAAGCAAACCGCATTATTGAACATTTTGTATTGACCAACAACAGCTGTTCTTATTAGCGAGAATGGTTGTTTATACAACTTCAAATCTTTATCTGTATACTCGTATATAAAAGGCAAAAATGATTGAATGTTGTACCAATGCACGGGCCAAACAGGGCGGTTTCTAGCCCTCTATATTCCTCTTATGACCTAGACATTCACTAATAAAGGATTTTTCAAAGGGGGTGAAATAGAGGATAAATATGATAAGCATAATTTCCGCGTGCGAAGCTGCGGGCAACAGCTAGCATATCCTAAACTGTTATTTAAATTGTGAAATAATGACAGGAATCATTTTTGAATACCAATTCAAGGATTACCCACTTTATTTAGTTCGTTGATATATTTTTTTCATTTTGACAATATGACGTCTTGTTGTCGCTGTGACGAATTTTAATTACTGTCATGTCTTTAGCACTCGCAAGATTAAGGCGAATCGATTGATGTAATAATCATCAAAATCGGTCACACGTTTGGTCTCTACAACGCCACATAGGAACAAACATACATGTACCGATAAACACATTACCTTCTCTTGTGTCGAGCAGGCGGAAAAAAATATTAAAGTATGACGACAGCTGATGGTAAGTAGACTCCATCGCCCATGGACAATGCTTTGCAAACTACATAATATCGAAAAGAGAAAGGGTTCTTTCTTTCTCTATCTTCTTTCTTGGTCGGAAATGTATTGATAACGCCTTTAGTGCTACTGATGTGATGTCCATGGACGACGGTGGCGACTTATCGTCTGGATCACCAACTTGTTCGTCAACTAGTTTAATAACAAAACAAGGCACCACCAACGTGTAAAAGATAAACGTGATAGTTTGACGTTGAATAATTGTTGTTAATTAATTTATCATCTGTATTCTAAAGCAGTGCTGTTCATGACACGAACTAATGGAACTTCATCGAAATCTTACATCTTCCGTAGTATAAAATGTTTATGTTTACTACGTGTAACAATATTCTAATCAAATTCCAAAATCAACTTTACTAACCGACTTCAAAAAAAGGAGGAGGTTCTCAATCCGACTATATTTTTTTATTTTTTTAATGTGTTACCCCATAAGTTTTTATTGGGTATACCGATTTTGATGATCCTTTTCATATTCAAAAGCTGGTGCTTTTCATGTATTTCCATTTAAATTTGAGCGATATCTGTGGAGTAGTTTTTGAGATATCCCTAATTATGCTTATTTAATTGTTTTCGACTACGTAGATGATGTTTTCATTTTATTACTTGTTCGAAGACTGTTTGTTTGAAGTTGGTTATTTTTCGTTAAAAGTTTTTTTATTTTTTATTTATTTAACAATTTTTGTACACAAATACAATATGTGAGACTTAATAATAGAAAATGTGTACAAAGGTACTGCTAAGCTACGGACATCAGCAACACCAAAGTTATCACAAAATTTTCAGAGAAAAGAGATGAAGAAATAAAGTTTTAAAAGGTCTTATTAAGTGAATGCTAAGAAGTCTTACGTCAACCCCAATATCTACACTAGACATAAATTAGAAGAAAGAAATTACACCCACGCTTTATAATGCGCATCTTTTTGAAATGTTCTTAATAACTGACGGCTTGAAGTATTTTTCATAAAATATCTCGCGTTCTTGTTTTACTCCTATTAAATCTATCTTTAGACAGAGTGGAAAAGATAGTAGTTGAAGAAAAAGTGCCCTGAATATTCAAACAATGTGCCCTAAATCAGTTTCATTTGAAAGGCAATAATGCGAAGATGGTTTAAAACCACTAAAACAATGCATTAGGCACATTCGGTCCATAAATCAAGTTAATTTCCAAATTTTCCCATACAACATTTTTCTCTAATTTGTTCCTTTTTTAACCCCCAAAAAGAGGACCGTTATAAGTTTGACGTGTATTTGTATCTGTGTATCTGTGTGTCTGTGTGTCTATGTGTCTGTGTCTGTGTGTCTGTGTGTCTTTGTGTCTTTGTGTCTGTGTGTCTGTGTATCTGTGTATCTGTGTATCTGTATATCTGTAGATCTATGTCTGGCTGTGGCATCGTAGCTCCGTGACTTAACCGAGAGCTATGTTTAGTGTAAATAAAACTGTCAGGGGTTTTTTAAATTTTAATTTAAAATTATTTAGCGTTGTAGGACACGCCGAGTATCCAATAGATAATATAATAATAAGAGTAGGTATAAGGGACTTACGTACATTTACAGTGAATTTCGCCTGTTGGCACGCGCCGCGCCCACAAAGGAGTTTGCGTACTGATCTCTGGAAGTTTCTCGTCATCAGACAGTACACTATGGGGTTGATGGCGGAGTTTGCGTGACCTGGTGACAATAGTAACCTCATCAATGAACATGTAACGGGTACTGGATCACATACCGTGCCTAATACTACTATTAGTACCTACCATACTAATTGACAGGATTTTAGTGAGACATTTTAAAGAAAAAACAATTTGATTTGTTTATACCTACTCGTGTGAGTCGCTGTTATGACCACGAATTTGTTAGTAACGTTTGTGAGGATTTGTTTGTTATTATTTTACACAAAAACTACTTAACGAATTTATGTAATTTAGGACCCAGATAGATAAATCCTGATCTGTAATATCATATCATAACGACAATATATATCGTAACGACCTTGATTTCAGACTTCGTTTTGAATTGCTAAACAGATCTGGGGGCTTACCATGAACTCTTAAAAGAGGCCATTATTAGCCGATAATTTAGCTGTCCTGCTATATCTACCATGCTTTAGCTAAAACATAGGCCAGCCAGCGACCACGATATTATTATGACAAGAACTAATATTTTAATACTAAACGACTTTGTTATATAATAAAATAATAACAACCCACTCTTCACTCCCACACATAATCCGTAAGATATCGTTATTTTTATTTATTTAATCTCAATAAACCACGATAAAACCAAAACCACAATAAAATAGCATGATACAGAATAATGGCAAGCTTAATACACAAAAAGAGCCTTACTAATAAGACAAAATTTCACAGAAAATATTATCTATAAATATTTGTAGATAATGAAGTGGGTATTTCGTCATAAATGAATGCACGTCTATGAAAATAATCATCCCTTTCAGAAAGGTCTGTCATATAAAATGAAACAATAAAATATTCACATGTGAGATGTCGATTTCACAAGGGTTCATGCCAATGAAATGCCGCATATTATTTCTGGAATACTTTTACAAAGATGAGCCATATCCTCTGGAATCAAGTTTTTAAAATTTTCCTATCTAAGCTTTTTCCATTCTTTTATAATTATATAAAGCCTGGAAATTTACATAATTTATATATTTACATACATTTATGATGTGCGTTCATAAAAATGTCCTAATATTATTTAAGGTAGATTCCAAAGTCAATATCGCTAACTTTGTGACGAGATCACAACAACCCATTATAATCTGGGAGTAGATGACAGGTCGAAAAGGCATGGCTTTACGAAATCACCTCAAAATAACTAGTTACATGCTTACCACTTGATATCAACACAATCCCCAAAAAATTCTATTCACTAAACTCGGATCGTTTCTCGTCTCATAACAGTCTCAAATCTTATGACAGTCCTTGAGCCATGTCGGAGGCCTTCGGGCGTCAAGAAAGCTTCCGACACTTGGTCACTAAACTCCACCAATCCACACTGGAGTGGCATAGTGAAGTATGCTCTAGGTCTCTTCAAGAGGAAAGACCCGTGCTCAGTAACGAGCCGTTAATAGGTTGAAGCCAGGTTAAAAACCGATTTTGAAAATTCTTTCACTACTATAAATCTCTATTCATTCTAAGTATCACATGTTACTTATAATATGGTAACACCACAGAACATCTAATAATTAGTTAGAAGGGGCATAGCACGTAATTTGTATGGGAACCGCTGTCGCCGTTTCAATAAACACTACTAACGAAAATGAACAAATACGCACGAGGATTGTTATGTGTGCATGAAGTAGGCGTGACTCTGTAGCTTGGGATTGATTGTCGATAAATTTTTATCGGTATTTATTTTTGCAAGGTATACTTATTCATTATATACTTTTACACTTTTTGATTGAAATTACTTACTCCGTCGACAGACTCATATTTCATCATGGCCTCCGAAACAAAGTTTTTTCCAATTACCGCACATGAAGGCATTTTTACGTAATTAAGTCGCAGTATTTTGCAGTACTTTTCTCCGTTGGAGTTTGCGAGTCACTAAACAGCGCAATCGCGTGTTTTTGTGCGATGTGCGCATTTGATCACAGTATTGGCGCGCCTACCTTGCCCACAATTCCTTTCTAACTAATTATTAGATGTTCTGTGGGTAACACAATGTGTACAAGGTACAATTATACCTTTTCAATTCCTTACAACGCGTACTCACTGTACTACTTAAGACAAAAATAAAAAACTTACTCTAAAATGCACCTAGGCGTGCCAGGTTCGCTGGTGGCTGATAACTTTGATCAGTATATATTTAACAGCAATATTTGCATGATAGCATTAAATAGTTCATTTAGTTAATGTATATCTAACAGTCGGTAGATAATCGTAATGGAAGTTGCATAAAGTGTGCTGCGGCGATGGTGAGTGGTTTTTGAATCTCGTAAAGTAATTATGCTAATATTGGTGCCGACAAACGATATTAATGCAGACACTATGCGCTCAAAGACTGACTTCTTTAGCAATATGGTAATATCTAATTGTTTTCAGCATTTGCACTGCTAGTTAGATATACGAGTATAGTTAGATATCTCACTTTGTTCCCTTTAGTTATTAAGTATTAATTTAAATACTGTGTATGTGTCTTCTAGTGATTGAGAAGGACTTGTGATTCATAATATTTAAAATAATGTTCTGAGCTAAAAATCGTCATCTTCAGCTTAACTGTAAGTTGAATGTAAGTCTTATTAGAATTATTGTTGTCCAGACTAGTTACTGAAGAATAGGCGGATATAGCCTGGCTTGTTATAGCCTGAGTTCTGCCAAATCTATTACGAAGTAAGACTCTTGCATGATGGTGTAGACCTAAGCCTGCCTTTTTATGAAATGATAACAAACGAGCTGCCGGTGCTACTTTCTAATGCCAGCCGTGGAAATCTTTTCCGTGATAATAAGTACCCGCTACGTAGCTAGTTATCATTAGTTAGTTAGCAACCAAAGAACCAAATTTTAGAAAAGTAACATACATCCAGACATTACATCAACCCATCAGACTTAACGAAGATAATTATACAAAATATAATATAGCCTACATAGGTACGTGAAAACTAAGTCAAATGTAGAGCTTGAATTACATGTTCTTGTGACTAAAATTTTAGGCTTTTCTACACAGAACTTGACACCCATTCAGTTCTCAATTCTTTTTTTGAACATGGCTCTCAATTCATATTTATGTTTTTGATAATATGTTTATTCCAGAACATGGTCTCACCTGCATGTTAAATTTCATGAAAATCCGATATTATAGTATTATAGCATTAGTAAAATGGGCCTCGTCTACTATTTATTTGCTCGCTATTAACGAACAAAGCAAAAGATGTCATGGTACTCACAGAAAATAGAAAACTCTTTTAATGTCACTGGTGGTAGAGTAAAAAAAAGTTCATAACTGTACTGATAAATTACCACAAGCATAACTTACATTAAAATACCTGCAAGCAACTAATCATAATCATAATATTTATTTTCTGATTTTAGGTACAGATATGTTACAATCAATTCATTAAACTTCAGTTCCGCTAAATTCTGCCTATTGGCGTGCAAATATTAAATAGTCAATCAGTCATAATATATTAAGTTTAACAGTCATGTAATAACTAAAAATGTTACTTACCTATTAACAAAGCATACGGTAGATAGACACTCAGCGTCTTAGTATTTACAGCGTTGATGTCTAGAAGGAGTTGCATAATGTTGTATGGTAGCCAGCATAGAGCGAACAAGACGGCAAGTAAGAGAAGTATCCATGCAACTCGTTTCCTCTCTTTCATTAGTCTGAGTCCCTGAAACAAAAACATTTGGTGAAGTTGCAATCAAATATAGATCGCCAATAAAATTAATTCAATATGTGATAGTACGTCTTTACTTCTGTAAACGTATGCGTCTTTATTTTGTTTTTGGTTATGTACAAATTTTACCATGACGTCATAGTTTCAGTTATGCGTTATACTTGTGGATGGCATAAAGTGAGTGATGAGAGTAAAAAGAGAGTGAGAATGACTAAAGTGGAGTAGAATAGATTTTTTTTCTCAGAATTTAATAGTGTGTAAACTTTGCTTATATTTATCTTGTATACGCACTCGTGGACACCGATAATGTAAACGCGTCCATTTTTATTTTATATGGAAATAAAATTCTAATAAGTCCCCGAAGATTCGTAGGCGTAATCCGCACATTGAAGCTTTTCCTATGTCACGATACACCACGGTCTATCCCTATGTAAAATATACAGGACCTATGATTATATGAACAAGAATGAATTATGTATTTATGTGGGATTTAATCTAGACACATCTAAATACAAATACGTTTTCAAAGAACGAAACTTTGATATGGAAATATAAGAATATTTTTTATAATACCAATATATTATTGGGCGTGGCCATAGTCAATACAGAACTCTTATTAATTTCGTCATGTTCTCGTGTTAAGACAGATAATTTGATATCCATTTAGATTTCTGGATATTCGTACAATCTCGAAAAATATAAACCTTGATACGCAGAAATAATAAAAATAAGATATTTTATTTTGTAGATACACATGCTCGCAACCCTTTAATTTAATGATCAGTATCAATATTATTTGTGAAAGTAAATGTTTGTTTTATGTAGGTTTTGGTAAATATTTGGGTTGTATAATAAACCCTTCCTATTCAATACTATTTTTTTAATACAAGCGGTCGCGAAATGTAACAAAATGGCTCGTGGTTAAAAGTTTGTAACCCATACAACTTAATAAGTGCGGCTGCCCTATGATGCGCAGCAAATAATTTTTATGTCATTGTATATTGTCATATGGTATTCAGTTACAGAATAGAAGCATTTATCTATTAGCCACCTGTTAAGTGACCTGTTGAGTGATCTCTTAAAAGTTGTCATTGATTTTCCTTTGAACTCCACTGTCAGTTTATTGTAAATTGGTGACTTAGATCTGGTTGAGACCAATCTGCAAAGCCTCGAGCATAGGCGCAGAGTAGCAAGCATCTCGGTTTTCTAAAGAACACATTTCGGAGAGTGTGCACAGGAATTGTGTGAGATCCATCCCCATCCCCGTTTCTGCATCGAACGACACAATGAACGGCAGGTATCTATCCTTATATCGTGAATATCCCGCCGGTACGGATGACGCGGTTTGTCTCGTTGATCCAATACTTACTCGACATCCTGTTAGTCATTGTACATATTTTTTATTTGTCCATTGTTAAATTGTACATTTTTAGTTTTGCTTAAATTGACGCTAAAATTATTTTCTGTAAGCCAATTTATGATCTGATAAACGGTGTCGTTTGTATACAGTTGGAAATATTTTATATTTTTGGTGTTATAGTGGATTATTACCAATATATCGTCAGCATCATACATAGTGTACAGTACTATTGTGTTTAGTTATTGTTGATAAGTCGTTAAAATATAATATATCAGGAATAAAGTCAAAGTCAAAATATTTTATTCATATAGGTATAACTTATGCACTTATGCACATACACTTATGCATTATAAAAGCGGGCCAAGTATGCTACCTTGAGGCACGCCAGTGTTATTAAGTTTATAAAACTGGCGTTTATTACACTTTAGTTAGGATCATTGACACCATATACATAACGTTATTTTATACCATTATAATTATATTTCTTTACCATTTTAAATAAGTTTTGCTAAATGTCGCAAGTCTTTGCATTTGTAATTTGCTGAAGTTATACAAATTAACATGGAAGTTAAGACACTCCTAGGTATACCTAGTCGAACCTCCGGTTTGACATCAAGTCAAAGTTCAAATAAACGAACGAACTCAATTTTCAAAATTAAATTCAAACTTTAAGTCGAAGTTAAATGTCCCTTGAACTTTTAGATCTTACTATTACTCGACAAAACAATATATTGTATTATGACTTTGGAATTTTCCGCAAACCAACATATTATACAAAGCCTATATCCAACGAAAGATGGAGAATTATGTAAGAAGTTTACAAGCTTAGCGGAAACACACACATAAAAATAATTATACAATGACCCTTTCTTTGGCTTCGCCGGCGTCGGGTACAAAACCGATCAACTGTACAAACACAGTTTAAGTTCAACCATAACTTCCATATAATAAAATATATTAGATAATTATGTATAATATTGATTTTGTCTACAGGATTAATATGTATATCATGGAGAGCAATAATTTAATTAATCACTATTGTCTCGACATAATTGTCCTGAGACATTAATTATGAAGCAATTTGCAATTAATTTTAGACGCATGCTTTAATTTAGATATTAACTAAGCCTACTATATCATTCTGATGAGTAGTTAGGGTTTATGATGAGTAGTTAGGGCTAACCCAGATCGGTATAGCTACGTTCACATAGCAATATTTTCCCCTATACCGTACGCTAGATTTTATCGAATAGAGCAGTGACAGTAGAAAATATATTAAATTGTTCACACGGAGTATATGCGGGAAAATATCGTGTTCGAGAAATATTTTAATTTCTAATAATTTCTAACCGTGACAGTTTTCCTTGTGTACACACAATAAGGGTGTCAATAACGATCTTGTTTTGGTATCTAAAAGTGAAAAAATTGTCTAAAATTGATACATTTGTAATGAATTTTCTCTGAAACTATCATAATTATGTTAGCTTAAGTAGTTAATGAGTAATAGTCAATAAACTTACTACTTCGGAACATTGCTGGCCTGACACGCACTTGCCCGGTTTTTTTCTTACTGACACATTTATTTTCTTTAAGAAACTAATTCTGAAGTCCACGCAGATGAATTCGCGGGTATAACGACGCCCCCGGGGAATAAAATCGTAATCGACGGTTACCGAAAAAACTTTTTTTTTCATTTTTGGCATCTACGGGTCAATATACACCTGCTAAATATTATTTAGATTTTTATCTTTTAATTTCATAAAATTAGAGCCATTTAATTTTTTTCCTCGGAAGTCATGTACAAATTATAGCCCATAATAAAGTCGAAATCATATATTACTGAACAACTACTAGTCTCTTTATATCAGTAAGATGCTTATACCATTTTATTCTTCCCTAAATAAAATTGTTACATTTCAATACATCAAAGATGAGTATTAACTTTGACCGGAAGAAAATTGTAATAGTGTAATACATTTACGATTAATTCAAAAAAGTACAATATAAGTGTATCGTAGGTAAGTGATGAAAACTGTCGATAACATGATAGAGTTTTACGGGAATAAAATTGTTATATACACTTACTTGCTACACAATTCCATAATAATAACAGTATTATTGTTTTTTGATGATAATTAAAAAGATATAATTATAATAATTATTATTTTTTATAGAATGTAATTCCGGAAAAAATAACGCATGTTTTGATGTATAATTCAAAGATACCCAATCATTATTCTGCCTAGGATAAAACAAAACTTGTTTTTTGCTTCTCCTGTAAAATTTACTTTTCTCTATTACCATTTTATTCCCCGGGGACGTCGATAAGCTAGTTATAAATAAATACGAAGAAATAAAGTGCTCTGAGTTTTTCGGATTATCTCTTTTGTAATAAAGGAAATGTATAATAATATTTTTTCGTAATATGGGATACATAAAGGCCATGGATTATAATGGTTCAATTATTTACTTTATTTTTAACATTACTTGCTACAAAGGAATAATAGCGTTTCCATATTTTACCTATTACAACCCATAAAGACCTTATAAAATAAATAATAAAGACCTTGTAATAAAGGTCTTGCTTGTTTTGTAATTGTGTTTTAATGTAAAACTAATATATATAACTTAAAAATATAGTAATCTGAGGGCACGGTAGTAAACTAATTAACTCCTACAACCTAAATCAATTTGTATGATCTTTAATAGATATATAAATATGCTAAAAATTTTAATTTGAGTTTATTACACGCATAAAACTTTTACAAAATTGTTCCAGTTCTACTAATCATTAAAGCATATATATGAAGCATGGGAGTCATCGCAAAATGCTATAGGTGTATTTTGTGATTTATCAAAGGCGTTTGATTGTGTTGAGCACGATACATTAATATCTAAACTTAGTCACTATGGCGTGAAAAACAAGGCCCTTAGCTTGCTCGCATCTTATTTAAGTAATAGGATACAAAAGGTTAATATAAACGATGAAAAGTCATCAGGGTCACCTACTGTGATGGGTGTTCCGCAAGGCTCGATCTTGGGCCCTTTTCTTTTCCTGGTGTATATAAATGACTTACCATATTATGTTAAAAACCATGCGAACATTGTGCTGTTTGCAGATGATACATTATTAATATTTAAGACTGATAGGAATAAAAATAATTTTGACGATGTTAATTGTGCTCTGTCGCATGTCTCACATTGGTTCACTATAAATAATTTACTTTTAAATGCAAAGAAAACCAAATGCTTAGAATTCGTGTTACCAAATGTAAAAAAAGTAAATAAATCTCTTAAATTAAATAATGAAACATTAAATATAGAGGAATCCACGGTTTTTTTAGGGGTGACCTTGGACAGTAAACTGCAATGGGGCCCGCACATAGCATCTCTCACAACTAAACTTGCTAGGGCTGCTTATGCTGTTAGAAAAATAAGGCAGCTCACTGACGTCGACACTGCTAGGCTTGTTTATTTTGCATATTTCCATAGTGTTATGTCTTATGGCATTTTACTGTGGGGCAAAGCAGCCGGTGTAGAACAAATTTTTGTATTACAGAAAAGAGCCATTAGAGCTATTTATAAACTAAAATCAAGGGAGTCCTTGCGTGTCAAATTTAAACAAATAGGTATACTTACAGTAGCTTCCCAATATATTTATAATAATTTAGTGTTTATACGGAATAACATAACTGCATATAACAAACAAAATTGTGATTTTTCAAATCGTCAAACAAGAAGGATGCATCAATTGGCTACCTCTTCGTACCGTCTTTCTAAAGTGCAACGTTCTTTTATGGGACTAGGTATAAAATTTTATAATAAAGTCCCAAAACAAATACGTGACTTACCGGTGGAATCTTTTAAGAAACGTGTAAAGGCTCAGCTCTTAGGCAAGGGCTACTATAGCATAAATGAATATTCAAATGACAAGGATGTTTGGAAATGACTAGCTAGGCAACCAGTTCTGCACAGGTTAGAGAATACCTATTTTTGTAATAGATATAAGTTTTATTTTTAAAAGATGTGCTGAGGAGTTTCTTTACGGCTTTTCTTCTCCTCCATGACAAAGCACCTTTTCGAAAAGCTGGTAGATTAAAAAAATGACGTGCATAAGAGTATCAGTGATACCTACATGAATAAAAGATTATTTCATTTCATTTCATTTCATATAATGTTAATAAGATTGTCACGTTGCTTCAAATAGTTTTTCTAAGCAAAACGTAACCTTCACTGTTAATTAAACGATTCAAATGGGTTAAGCTCGAAGCGTTGTTCTTAATTAATCATTTCGTATGATAATACTGTATATTGTGTGTTCTTCTTCATTATTACGATGCTTGTTGTCTTTGGATACAACTAGTACTATTATTAATTTGCCACATCTCTTGTCTTCAGTAACAGATAATCCTAATTGAACACAAATGAAATAGGACGCATGAACTCAAATATAATAAAACAGTTAATCTTCTTTGCAGATTAATGTTCTTCAATTTGAGTTTACACCCATAATTTTAATTGAGGTCGGAGTGTTAAATCCTTTTTGTTCATTCTCCTATTTGTGAAGCACAGTTATAATATGTATCTAAATAGGGTATTCTACTATGTTTGAAAAAGTACTTCAAAATATTGATTTTCCTAATAAAAAGCCACAAAAAAATATATTTCGGCAAAATGAACACGCTTTCTTGCCATAAAATTAAATTAAATTTTAAACCTTTTTTATTCCCGCGAAAACGCTGTCATCATTTTGGTGACGTAATAGTGGTAAAAACAACAATCGTCTATGTACCACCGGCACACGTAGCATAGCTGTTTACACTGAACTGACAGTCACAGAGTACTTTATCACTATGCTGACAGTTTCTTATTGCCTGTATGACGTCACACCGTGGCTGCTCGTGTTTTAGGTCACGTGATATAAAGATTAAAAACTACGACTTTTCATTTTAATATAATAAAATAATAATGTGCTTTTATGACTCAAAATCAAAATATTTAAGTATATTTCTACATAAATTTTAATTTTTATCAAATTTCATAATTTATTTTTCACTAACGAAAGTACCCTATTAAGTACCTAATGAAACAAATACAATAATACAAACGAAGATAACGGCTCGTTTCCAGTATCCTACTGGAAACTCTCCGGATAAAATTTCAGATCCGTTATTTATTTTTGCAGCTACATATACATTCGGCGCATTCCCACATGCATAAATCGTCAATTCGGCCCGACATCAACTGTCACAAAGAAACAGCTTCTCTCAATTGCAGAGGATAAATATATCAATAACATAATTATAATAATCCATCAATACCAGCGCTGTGCGACCTGAATTACACTTTATTGCGTCGGATCAAAAGTCACTATTTATTTAAATGATTTTGCGGAGTGAGTTTTGTGTACAATTATGTACTAAATATGTCTTCGATGTCAATACTACATTTGATGGATTATGATGGTGTAATTTTTAGGAAATCCAGGCTAGACATACAATATTTATGAAGGCAAATCCACAGATTATAATAAATACACGTAGTATTTTCAACTAACTCATACTAGCTGACACGACAAACATTGTTGTGCAAAAATATTCTGGATAACGACCCCTGAGGTGAAACGGTATTAAATATATAATACTTTACGACCAATTTTCATATTATACCAAATATAAACAAAAAAATTCATGAAATTGGCTGAGCCGTTTTGGAGGAGTGCGATCACAAATATTTATTTATTTATTTAACACTTTATTGTTTGTACACCATACAATAATATACATAAGAGCACAAGAAAAAACAAATACCGTGACACGAGAATTTTATTTATTAATTAAGTCTGCTATGACTGTTTTATATTATTCTTTGATTGTATGGCTTTATAATTATAAATATTGAAATATCACAGTACCTATACAGTTATTCTGGAATTCAGAAATCAAACAATCTTCAAAAATATTGTCATCAATATGCTACGCTGCACGCACATAAAATATGAAAATATTTCATTAATATGGTTGGATCACAATGGCACCATAACAATGAATTCGTCGCTGTAAAATTAAATAACGAATCCGATCTATCACGATCGGGAAATTTATCGTACTGGAAAAAAGCCGTTGTTTTCTTTGCATTTACCAATGTGAAAAATATAAAATATAATTTGAAGATTTTTTGTCTTTAATAGTTATTTCTGATGGAAAGTATACAGTTTTTTGGAAAACAAAAAAAAAATATATATAAATATTATTATCATTTTATTTCCTGTGTCATTCGTTTGAAACAATTGTAATGCTCAAAGAACATCTTGGCTTAAATGTGAACTTTTATCCATTTTCATCAATCGCAATAAAATTAACTTGTCAATAGTCAATAGAATTGAAACCGAATCATCAATAACGGATGTAGGTAGGTATGTGGGAACAAGCCATGAATAGGATGATGTAAACAAAAGAAAACAAATATAACATAAACACAAATAAAATAAGACGGAATAAAGATGGTGTTGTCGCGAAGCAGGTAAGTCATCTACAAATTCGATTCTTTCTTTAGTTCTCGACAAACCTAATGTTTACGCTATCCTATATAATTGGTTTTGAGGTCAATTTCATTAGTATTTTTATGTAATCTTCAACTTGTGTTATTATTTTACTAATATTTTTTTGAAAAAATATGCTCAAACATTTTATTCCTATATACATAGTCTATGCTTGCCTTATAATAAAGAAACTAATAAATTAATCAAGATTTTCAAGATGTGGATAGCATGGCCTCGCATATTAAGACTTCACAGGCGGCTACGTTCCTAAAAAAACGCTTATCTGTTAATTACAGTGGACGAACGTTAGTTTATTAGTTCATTGGTTAAATATGGGTTACAGGATCCCAGTTGAAACATTGCAGGTAACTGTAACTCTAATAACATTGTTTCATTAATACCAAAAACTAATACTGTTTTCCGGAGTTGAAGGTAAGATATTATAATAATTTTACTTCCTCCATCTTCGGGAACTACTCGTGGAAAGATTTAGCAAAGGGATGGCGTAGCTTGACTTGTTACTTAGTTCTTTGAAAAGAACTTTGAATAAATGTTTCAGTTATCATTGGCAGTCAAAAGTTTGTTTTTGTAAATGAAACTTGGCTCCTTTTTAGTTTTGTATATTCTTTGAATATGCGTTATTGTAGTCACGCTTATTCATTGTGGCTACATGAGATGTATTACCTACAGACAGGCGTACATTATACCTCGTACAAAATATGAGCAATACTTTTATTAGAAGTGTTTTTGTGCTGAAAGCTTACTTGCCAGAATTCGGAGCCAAATCTAAGAATTATTTTCGCATTTTGGTTACTAACGGAGATACAAAACTCATCATGTGAGGTGGAAGCGACGAACGATGGATTGAGAGCCGATTGTTATGTAGATTGAGTAAAATGTTTTATCTTCCGAAACGTACGAGCATCGGCAATTCATTGTGTTTTATCAAAACCTTTTCCAATATGTGTGACAGATTTAACGGGATTTGGTGGATTTATTCTAAATCCGTATTGTAAGTCTAAGAATGATGGAAAACCATTGGAATTAATATTTGTTAATTTATATTGCTTTGTAAATGAGACCTAACATTTTTAATGTTTCTTAATGCCCACCTCTGTCTACTAACTTTGTCCTTTGTCCATACAAACCAAGCATAGGCCTCTTTCCCACGATTCCATAATCGTAGGAAACAGGCCTATGCTGGGTCGCTAAAATGTCTTAAATAGAGTATTTTAAGGTATACTTTCATTTTCAAAGTCACCTAGTGGGCTATGGAACGAGCTTTGCTCAGTATCTATCTATGCGACTGAATAGGAAATAATGAAATCTGTAAACAAAATATGAAATTGTGCAGATAATTAGCCGGTTGAAGTAGCAATGAGCTGGACATAATTATAGATCGAAGGGCTGATAACCGTTGAGGAAGAAAGGTCCTCGAATGGAAACCACACCTCGGAAAAAGGAGCACAGGATGCCGCCTGACCAGATGAAATGATGATCTAAAGAAGACAGCGGGCATCCGCTGGATTCAGAAGGCTCAGGACCGGTCAGAGAGGCACTTGTTAGGGGAGGCCTATGTCCAGCAGTGGATTTCCAAAGGCTGATGGATGGATGGATATATATGGATTACCCATTTCGCAGCTAATAACTCTCTTGATGTAAAATATTTATAATTTATTATCAGCTTTTAAATTCTACGGAAGCGTTCTTATTATCAATTTGTTACTATTAGGCAATTAGAAATCAATTAACCCACGATTCCATGAAAGAATATATCGTAAGAAAATGTTAAGTAATTTGCCTGCAATTTGCTAAGAGTTGCAGTGCGTCAAAGCATCGCAAAAATCACACGACTCGTCATGGATTTTTCTGACGAGATATCGTATGGGAAGAAATTTTGCGTTGCGACACCTCATCTTTCGATGTATTGTTGCACTGCAGTGTTATGGCCTCGACTTAAGAAGTAGCAAAGCTTAAAATCTACTTAAAATCTCAAAACATTTTATACACTTCCCATTTTTCTCTAGACCAAATTCTGAAGTCTGAAGTGATTCTACTATTACAATTATATGCCACATTCTAACAGAAATAGAAACAGATTATAAATATCAATTTCTTTACATTAATAAAATTAATTATTATTGTTTTCAAACCTACTCTTCTAAGTCCGTGGGTGGTCCATTTTGTTTTCCCTGTGGGCCCTTAGGCTTTATCCGGCTTCACAATTTTTTGCCTCACAATACGAATCGGAGCTCTTTATTTATTTATTTAATCTTTATTTAATCCCCCAGTGTGGTACAACTGGCGGACATATTGCTAAATAGCATTCTCTAACTCTCCACCTTCTGATGTACAGAGAACAATTAACGACTTTCCTGTTATTTGAAGTATGCTCCCTATTTTCTTTTCATATCTGCATTGTATTTACTATAAACACTGCCATTAGCAACACGTGGTGTTTTACTGCAAATATAGACCCAACACAGGACAAGATTTTTTATATTTCATTTCACAAACATTTATTAAATATAATCAAAACCCTGCACTATGATTTGTGTCGTGGGTGGCTTAAACAACATAAATAAAACATCACTAATCCAAGGAGAGAAGAAACATATATTTATTCATTTATTGCACGTAACACATTACATTTTATATTAGCAATGTGTTGCCCTGGTAGGACGTCGCAAATTCGCTATAGAGAGCATACAGTCGAATGCTGTACTTTTTATCTATCACATGTATTATTATGTCTTCTGTGCTATCACATAAATATCTGCCGGGATACAATATATACGGGAATTGATTCCTAGGCTTTCGCAGGCAAGGTTTGTGACCTTGACAGTAGCTAACGCCAATCTAGTTAGTATAGGAGTATTTTAATTTAATACATTATTTTTTTTAATCTAAAACCCTTATCCGCCAACCAATTAGCCGTATTGGGGCGTATTAGCCGTATTGGGGCGGCTTAGAATACTAACCCCAATCCCACGCCGGATGGGTGTCGGTGCCGCTGGTGGTAGGGCCCTCGGAGGGATTATATTGGTAGTATTGATTTTAATTAATAATAAATACCATTATTACTATTATTATTTCTCCAAGGGTTCGCCTGGATAGCTACCACCCTCGAGCATGAGTCAACCGCCAAACGACTCGTCGTGTTCCAGCTGGGGGCTTGAGAGCCAGTTCTTTCTTTCTTTTTCTTCTTTCTTTCTTGGCCGGCAACGCATCAGTGATGCCTTTGGTGTTGCTGATGTTCATGGGCGGCGATAGCCACTTACCATCAGGTGGATCGTCAGCTCGTTTGCCGGCTGTTTCCATAATAAAAAAAACAATATCGACCCTAGAACCCTAGAATATTTTGCTGGACATAGTGTCACTGTTGAATATGCTTTAGGATCATTTATCATAATAATTACTTCTCACCTGCTGCATGCCGACGTTACCCTCGTCAATATCGAAGGGCGGGCGCACGGAGCACAGCGTCCGGCCCATACACGCGTACGACAATATTGTTATTGAACCTGCAACAAACACTTTGTTACACGACGTGATATTTTTTGTATTATACACTAGCGATCTGCCAGCGGCTTTACTCGCATATTCGTGGATATTAAGTACCCTATATGCTAAATACATATCTTGATCCACCGATGCGCTAAATTTCATTAAAATTCATTCAGTAGTTTTTGCATGACAAAGTATCAGACATTTATAATACATTTGATTGTTAAACATGACACTATTAGCCTAGCGGTATGCAGATGATACCTACCTAAAATTCTGAGTTCGTTACTGTCATTTTAAACTTATGTAATCTATCCGGCGCCTCCGTGAAGGAAAACGTATAGAAGACTTGCGCACCTATGATTTTCATCATAATGTTCTCAGAGAAGTGAAGTCGGCTAATGGACTCTGAGGCTCCTCACATTATGTAATGTGTGTAGGTACATGAATGTTGCACTGTGACGTAGGTAGCGTGAATATGTGGCGTGGGAATACATAAATTATTTATTACACACCCACAACTCAAAAAAAATATCTGCCACAAAATTTCCTGCTCCAGACTCGTGTTAAACCTGTAACCTTGTACCTTATTGTTATGTACTTAACCCTGTTTTCAATATTCTATAAACCCATTATCCTCAAGTCACTCATAAGCCGTCAATTACTTTCCCTGGGGACTTATCTAGAAATAGAAATTATTGACAGACAGATTTATTGAAAATACGCGTTAACGGACAGGTGTAATTTCAGAACAATTTGAATATTAGAGAATTACTGTGCCAAAAACTGTCATGTCAAATAATTGAAATTTGAGAACAAATGGAAAATTCTGATCCATCTGTCAAATAAACGCCAATCTCAGCTGGAAAATAGCATACAGATTTATATTACTGACTCGTCCTAAACATTTCAAAAAATATTATTTGATAATTACTTATTTAACCACAGGTCTTTAGGCAGCTTGCACTGTCTAGATATTTACTAAAAGATCAAAGGTGACTAGGTTATTGTGTTTTTTAACATTGAATTACTGTTAAGAGCAGAGATCACTCGTAATGAGAAATATTTCAAAACAAATTGAATGGTAACCACTTGACTGCAGCATTCAAGGAATCATGATTTCTATGATTCCATGTAACGTTTTTCTCAAAACGAATGTAATAATAAAAATAAAAACTTGACCTATGAAAATTAAAAATATATCTGTTGGAGATCATATTATAATATGGTAGAGAACGTCGGAAGCCGAAACAAGCTTAGGTGTATTCGGAAGTTGAAGTGGCAGCACTATGCAAATTGTCTACTATAATATAATACTAACTATTTGAATACACGCGGTAGCGAGGATAGACGAGGAGAGCTATTAACTTGCCAACCAATATCGGGCATTCTGGAAAACCAGCAGAGCGGAACGCAACGTGGGAATTATTGTGGGTTATCCTAAATACCGTAGAGCGCTGTAAATCCGATTTCACCGCGTTCCATTAGTGATTGGTTATGTTATTTGTTACATTGAAACTGTTCAGTGTTCGTATGTTTGCTGCATGTGTCGCTACGATCGCGTATTAAATTTGTGCCGAGTGTAAGATCTATGTGCTCATTAGTTTCTGAATAAAATTATGTGAACGCCCAGTGTCTTTTTTTATTTTTTTTATGCTTTGAGTAGGCAAACGAGCAGACTGCATTACATCGGGGGCACCTCCAATACGTTGCCGACCTAGAAGGAAATGATAGACCCACTTCTTGAAAAACCCCATGTCATATTTTGGAGGGAACACCGATGCAGGAAGTTCGTTTCATAGTTTACACGTACGAGGTAAAAAACTACGCGAGAATTGAACTGTGGACGAACGCCACATGCCCAGGTGGTGTTGATGGAATTGGTACACCGTGACGAAAACTAACCGCAGGAATCAAACCAAACAGTTCTTTAGAACTTTCCCCACTATGCAGACGGTAGAATACGCAGAGAGAGCTTACATCTCTTTTCAAGTCAAGCGACTCTATTGCATCTGTAAGCTTAGGATCGTCGACAAAACGAATGGCTTGCCATTGTATTTGGTTAAACGGATCCACTTGGCTAATCCTTATAGAGCATTATCCTGTGATTAGACTTGAAGTATTACTTAGCTCTGTTGCTCAACAGAGCCAACTTAAATTTTCTTGCAGCTAATTTGGCCTTACTAATTATATTAATTGAATAGGGTTTTTTTAGCCGTTAACGCGCAAACTTGTCTCTTCTCGCGATTGACTGGACTAAATTTAGTCTACCCCATTTCGAGACGCTCCAGAGATGTCTCAACTTCAGACACAAGTTTTATCCTCTTCTCCTCAATCTGCACCCGAGAAAGATTTGCTCAGTCTGTTTAACGAGCATCACCCATACTGTTATCAGCATAGCAATAGATATCTCCGATAACAAGCATATTAACATTGATGTGCATGACGAAAAGTATAGGTGAAAGCACAGAGCCTTGTGGGACGCTAGCATTTATGGGTTTCTTGTCCGAGAATGTTCTGTTAACGACGACCTTCAACGATGCTCCACTCTGATGAAAAACTGGCAATTCATTTGCACAATTTCTCGGGTAATCCGTAGGAAGCCAGCTTAGACACTAATGTCTTATACCACACCCTATCGAAGGCCTCTGCAACATCCAAACTTACAACCAATGCTTCTCCCTTACTCTCGATTGCTTCCGCCCAGTAATACTTAGTATAGTAAAAATTTGCCAGCCGACCTGCCATGGCGGAAACCGTATTGACGGTCGCTAATCAGCTGGCGATCTTCTAGATACCGGACCAATTGGGTGTTTATTACACGCTCCATTAGTTTGGAGAGCAAGAAATTATAGCTTTAACTAATTGTCACTAGTATTAGACATACTACCCGTGACGACCCATGTGGCGCAATGGTTACCATGCCGGATCGCCGCGCCAAGGGTCCTGGGTTCGATTCCCAGCGAGGCGGAAATTTGAATGATGAGTTTGAGTTTCTGTTCTCGGTCTGGGTGTGAATGTCCTTGTCTTGTGTGTTGTCCATGGCACCCACGACACAGGGAAACCTAGTGTGGGGCTATGAGTGTGAAGCGTTATTATTATTATTACTATGATACAATATGATCACTTTCACATTAAAATTGTTCCAGCCTAGGCTCCGTCGTTGTCGCTTAATTGCATGCATGACGAGCACCACCAATGTATTTAAGATATTATGTATATTGCATATTGCATACCAATAGGAATGAATGACGCGAGCAATATGTAATACGACTAGATCAAGGTTATTATATTAGTATGTAGTATGATTAATTTTAGCCTTGGGCAATAATAATATCTATTTCACTCCTTAAAGGGATGAATAAAATAAATAAACTCGTGATTTCTAAGTATTTGCGGCTAAAGTCTATTCAATTTTTACACGGACTTTGAAAAAACATAAATGCAACAGATTTGTTCGCCTCGAAATTTAATTTATCTAAAACCAGGTGCACGGCCGCTATTTGAAAGCTTTTTCGTGTTTTTCGAAACCCGTGTAAAGATATTTTTTTATTTTATCTATTTTATTTTATTTACTTTAACTTTGTTCTTTGTACTATAACCCCGTTAGGAAAGGAATTTATTCGTGAACACACCATACCTAGAGTCACTCAAAATATCAACAAGTAAGTTGGGAATTAACGGAACAGTGGTATCGGAAGTTGAAAACATCGTTAGTATAATAACTTAAGTTCATTAGTGCTCCCGTTTTCAACGAGAAACTTAGATGTTACAAACTAATCTTATATATAAAATTTTCGTGTCACAATGATAATTACCATACTCCTCCGAAACGGCTTGACCGATTTTTATGAAATTTTATATGCATATTCAGTAGGTCTGAGAATCGGCTACTATCTATTTTTCATACTCCTAAGTGATAAGGGTTGTCCACCCCTAACATTATATTTTTATTTTTTGGATAAATTTTTATTTTTTTTATAATGTGGCATTAAAAAATACATACAACCCTAAATTTTCGCCCTTCTTTCACACCAAACCATTTTTTAATATGATTGCTAAGCGATACAAAGTTTGCACGGTCAGCTAGTAATTATGTATATTTTCCTTTTATATAGCATGAATTTTTCAAGTAGGGGTGGAGGCCTTTACTTCCCAGAATTCGATTCTTGTTAGCGACACTATCGAATGGTGTAATAATACAGGCTGTATTTTTTCGAAATGAACGAGTTCAATTCATGGCTAGGAACAATTATTTTTCAAAACTCTAATGATGCAGATGTATTTTTCATCAAAATTGACCTCGAAACTCATTTGAGCATTTTTCGCTATTCTTCATAGTTTCGAATTTGGCCATTACCGCCCACTTGAAAAATTCACCCTGTAGATCTGTCTATGCGGTGAAAAACGAAAACTAAATAAGTGTAATTCTGTTTTCCTGAATAAAATGTAGGTAAAAATAAGAAAATTGTTATAAGTTATTAGATTTGGTGACCCAATAACGTTAAAATAATTATGATAGGTCATTTATGTTAATAGGCGATTAAGAATCTGACAGGATGATGGTAAATAGTCTCCAATGCCCGTAGCCGTAGCGCCAAAGGCGTCCTACATAAATTCGCCCAGAAGGAAATGTATCAATTTGTGTTACTATTTAATACCGTTACTATTATATTATTATGATCCAATTATATTTGTTTGAATAAAAAATGATTTAGAAGCAACTCATTACGCTTCTGTGAATATGGTCAAAGTTTTTAAAAATGTTTTTGTTTTCTTTGTATCTTTTGAAATTATTTGGAGTTCATTTCAGAAAAATGTTAATAAAGGATTATTTTAACAATTTGTCTTAGTAAAATTTGTTAACACAAATAATTAAACTGTGGTAAGTAAAAAACATCGATATGTAATGTAACATTTTAACAAAAAAATAACCGACTTCAAATGAAATACATTGTACTTTTATATAATTGTACTTATGAAATTTATGTGGGACTACAAGACAAGCACCAGCTTTCAATTAAAAAAAGAATCATCGAAATCGGTTGGCGCGATATTGAGTTATTCGTCCATTTATCGCGCACATACTTATTGCAAATTTAAGACTTATATGATTTTGACATGGATGCCATTGTCAGATCTCGTTCAAATTTATGTGGGACCACACGACAAGCACCAGCTTTCGATTAAAACAAAAATCATCTAAATCGGTTTACCCAATCCAATGTTCTGAGGTAACAAACATAAAAAAATACAGTCGAATTGAGAACCTTCTCCTTTTTTTGAAGTTGGTTAAAAAGTCTGAACCTGTAAAGTACCTGTAAGTTCCAGGATCCTACATCTCACAAGTCTCACAACCAGAATTCTGTGCAGTTAAAACACACTCGTGAACGTTTTTATTTTCAGTTACTCGGTATCCGATGTCATCGTATTGTTTAAAACAGGTCAGCAATCACACACCTAGTTGTCAAAGAGAATTTCTAACGAATCTTTTCAAAATTCGTTTTTCTCTATCAAAAGATTTTGTTTTTTTTTTTAAGTGAATAGCCAACCAACAACACACCTGATTGTAAATGGTACCACCGTCACTCATGGACCATCACCGATGTCCAGAAAAATGGAAAAGAAAGAAAGAATTGGCTTTCAAGCCCCCATCCGGAACAAGACAAATCGGTTGGTGGCTGATTCAAGCAACATTGTGGTGACTAGCCAGCCTATGGGCTATTGGCTAAGCTTGGCCGTAATTAACTGTAGTTCTGTACTGTCGGCAAAGGAATTAAGTATGCAAAGCACAATTCTAAAACCCTGTGTAATGTTTATTATTACGAGTACATATTGTTTACATTTTTTTTATGGAAATAGCCGGCAAATGAGCTGACGATGCACCTGATGGTAAGTAGCTATCGTCGCCCATGAACGTCAGCAACACCAAAGGCATCACTGATGCGTTGTCGGCCAAGAAACAGAGAAGAAAAAGAAAGAAAGGGATGGCTCTCAAGCCCCCAGCCGGAACACGGAGAGTCGTTTGGCGGCTGACTCATGCTCAAGGATGGTAGCTATCCAGGCAAACTCCATGGAGAAATAATAATAGTAATAATGGTATTATGGTATGGTACCAGCTTAACCCATTTGACGCCATACAGAAGCGCGCGGTCCGAGTTGTCAACGACCCACGAGTCACTCACAGGTTAGAACACCTGAGTTTCAGAAGAGACATCGGTTCTCTCTGCGTGTTCTACCGACTTTACAACGGTGAGTGCTCCGAGGAATTGTTCGATTTGATGCCTACGTCTCTTTTCCATCATCGCACCACTCGCCGAGGATTGAAGTTCCATCCACATCGATTGGAGTCGTGGAGTACCACTACAGTCCGATTCGCACGAACTTTTTTGCCACGTACGTACAAACTGTGGAATGAGCTTCCTTCCGAGGTATTCCCGGAGCGCTATGACATGGGGCTCTTCAAAAAAGGTGTAAAAAGAGTTCTCCTTCAGGGCCGGCGTTGCATAGGCGATTCCTCTGGTATTGCTCATGTCCATAGGCGACGGTAACCACTTACCATCAGGTGGCCCGTCTGCTTTTTCGTCTGCCCTTCAGGCTATAAAAAAAAAAAAAAAATTAACAATTAAAATCAAATCACACCTTACATATACAGGTATCATTTAACATTGATAATAAAACAATCTGCAATATCAGTAATTACAGAAGGGTTTACAATGATACACTGCATATTTCAAACGTGTTGTAGATAACTGAATGTTGTTGGCTTGGTCACAAGCGTAGCCAACAACGCATCGGTGATCGTTGTGACCACTTACACTCACGGAGTCCGCATGCTCGTTTGTCAAACGACACATAAAATATTTTCAACGAACAAAACGTTTTCTCCTTTAATTTTAACAAGTTTTCTTTACAGTTGAAATTATATAGTATTGTAATGCGAATATTTGACGCAGACATTTTAAGTTTTGACATTTAACATGAAAACATATTGTCTTATAAGTTAAATTACCGGAATCAATAGGGATGTTGACACTAATTATAAATTAATATAAATTTATGTCTAAAATATTAGTGGTAACATTTAAAGGCCTAAAATATGATTCTTTTATTGAAATCAATCACAATAAATTAAATATCATTAATTTAAAATGTTGAAAATTGTACTCACTGTCACGTGACCTCAAACGCCATTTTGAGAATATGACGTCATTGGAACAATTTTATATGGAAATGCAACAAACTTAGCAGACAGATAGTATTGAATATCGTTTAGTGACGTCACGTGACGTTTTTGGTGGGAAATTTGATAATGATTTTTATTCATCAATTTTTGTTTTTAAATTGAAGATTATTATTTTTATAATAATTTTTTCGTGAATATTGAGGTTCTATCTATAAAATAAAATTGAATCCTAAAATTAGTCAACATCCCTATTCTTGAAAGTTTGTCTTTCGTTTTATGCTGGTACAAAATTCCACAGAAAATTCAATTACTGTTGTGGGAACTGAATTTTGTTTTAATCACCAAATCTTACGTGTGTATGAAATTATAAAAAACAACCATTATGAATTTAATTTAAAATTATTTATTTATTTCTTCTAGATAAAATTATTTTAATTTCGTAACTCGATTTCTGAAAATATATTCTGTTTATAGTTTATAAAACCATCAATACTACAATGAAAAACCTGACTTTCAATTCTCACAGAAAATAGATTTTTAATAGAGAACCTTTTGTGAGGATATTATTACATGTCAGTGTTGAGTCTTTGTTGACTGTCACCAACATTTCTGGATGTTATCTCGCATAATAAAACATGTTTTGTGGGCAGCAATAAAAGTAACATTTATATGCGTAGTTATCTCGAATAACTACTATCCACAGTGATTTTGCTTCTGTCAGTATGGATTTTAATTAAATGTGTCTCATTACAATTTGTGGTCCACTGCAATATGACATTGATTATAAATAATTAATAATATAAGTATAAGGAACGAATGTGGTGCTTTAACTATTTATCAGTTATAAAACTTTATACGCGTGTAAATTGTAAGAATTTCAAACTAAATATACTTTAAAATATCAAACATACATTATGTGGTGACTTTACAAAATGTAAGTCATAGTTGAAAAGACTAACTCACCAGGTATAGCGTAGACGAGCGTGAAGCTGAAGGTCCCAAACTGTTTCCTGGTCTCTTGCCCGGGCCACTCCTCCGTACAAAAGTGGACGTCTCTCGTTTCTATCTAGAAGAAGAAGGAATCAGAATAAAACTGAAAAACTAGTATTTAACTCAAAAAAAATCAAAAACCCGACTGCAGAAAAATAATGATATACTTTTTTGAAATCCTTATGGCTCTTTAATTTAATGCTCATATTGCAGTAATCGATTCATTTTTACTTTTTGATACTTCAAACTGTGGCATCTGACAGCCACTATATTTGTTTTGTTCCAATTTCACTTCTTGAAAAATACTTGGGCTGTCAAGACACATCTAACGATATCTTAGTTATGTAAATCGGTCCAGCGGTTTGGAGAATATGAGATAATAAAGAATATTATATACATACATACATACAACATATCGCACCCCGGCAAAAAAGTGTCACAATACAAAAATACCTGTTTCGAGAAAATGCAACTTTTATAAATTTTTGTTCATTTAAACGTCAATAATTTAAAAACTATAATAGTCAGATTACTGAAATTTTATGTATAAATAGGTAATATACATGTTTATTATAAGGCTTTAAATTGAACAGCAAAATCGTATTTTTTTTTAACTAACTTTTAAGAAACTTTTAATAAGTTGTATATTATGACTCTTTTTTCGATTGAAATGTCTGTAGTTTTTAAAATAATACACTTTTTTATGTAAGTATCACCATTACTTTTGTTATTAAAAGTATTCAATATTAATTAAACATAAAGAAAACGTAACTAAATTATAAAATTCTTATTAAAATAAAATAAGAAAACATCAAACACCAACTTCTTAATGTAAATTACTAGTTTTGGCCTAATTAACAATCACTAACTTCACTCTTATGAATAAAATTACGTTGAGCAGCCAGGTCTCCTAATTGCCAATAATTTTCAAATATTTTAATTTTATTATCATAGTTTATTTTTTGTGTACATTTTAGTTTGCATTTTTCACCACACGGAGGTTTCAAGGATATTTCAGACATTTTTTTGTGACTTAGAACGAGAAGTGTAAGGTTTTCCGGTATTTCTTAATATTTTTCTTTATTGTCAAAACCATTCGTTCACACAGGATTTACGTTTTTTGCTAGATTTACGTACTGGACTCAAGATTTGCTCAGGAACATTATTGTTAAGTACATTACTTTCTTGGTTACATAGCTGCAGAGGGGGTAATCCAGCATAATTAGAACCGCAGAGAGTATTAGGTGACCTAGGCTTAGAAACGGCATTGTTGCTGCTGACACTGCTGATGCTACTACTGCTGTTGCTGCTCCTACTGCTGCTGTTGCCGCTACTACTATTCGACGAGGAAGTCGATGAAGAAAAATCAGAAGATATGCTTGCGCTGTGGAATATTCTTAGAAGTAGAAGGAGTCACAACCAAATGTTCTGATGCACCAATATTTGCGTAAGGTTGTGTTTCGACAATATTAGTGAACTCCGTTTAACACGCTTTCTTATAGTCTGCCGACCAACGCCTGGTTGAACTCTCATATTCACAGTCAATTTTAAAATTTGTATCATCACTGTCTTCAAAATAAACATTTTCTTTATAACATGTACATGAAGGTTCTATAATATCCGCAATAATGCTTGGACTTGTACACTGCGTATGCAGTATATTCTGATCCTTGGTTTCTTGCTGCTTATATTCATATCATGTCGAAGTATCTAAAAAATCTAAAAAACAAAATAAATTAGTGAACAACTGAAGACAGACGTGTGGTGAAAAATGCAAACTAAAATGTACACAAAAAATAAATAATTATAATAGAATTATACTTAAATACTATCATGTAAAACACTAAGCTTGCACTAAATCATCAACATCGTCGTTCATAGCATCCTGATTTCAAATATTTTGCGTGTTATATCTTTCGCTAGCTAATTGTAGTGTCTGCTCGACTATTTTTATTCATGTTGAACCTATAAAAAATACACTGTTAGTAAAGACTGGTACTACTTAATTCTAAAAAATGTCATATTAAAGTTAATCACAATAACATCGACCGAACACAAAAATATAATTCGTGATTATTAAAATATTTTAGAACAAAAATGTATTGCGTCTTTATAATATTCCATAAAACGCGAATATAGATCAGAAATATTCGAAAAAAGAGACCCTTTACAGGTTATGTCTGTTTTTATAGGATGTGGCAATATTTACAATGCTTTTTCGTCAACAATACAGTCATAAAACATATTAAGTCGCATTTTTCGTAAAAAAAAACTATTATTTTAACGTGAAACTTACCGATAGAAAGTCACATCACATGATAAAACGATTTTCTGGCGACATAATACACGTTTACTCCGTACTAACACAAATGTGACACTGTTCACGCCGGTGATCGGAGCAAAACGGCTCCGTGAAAAAGAGTACTTAGTGCCATCTAGCGATAACCATGCGTCACATAATAACGACGTTTTTACAGCCGAACAAATGAAGTGCGCGCTATTTAATGCTGTGATTATGTCATTTTGTACATAATATGTGTTGTGACACTTTTCTTGCCGGGGTGCGATATGCCCAAAAAACATTGATCTTCCTGGCAGTCGGGTAACAATAACATAACAACAATAATAATTATAGAAGCACACAGTCACCGGCATGATAAGAGCACACAGGCAATGATACGAGCTTCTGATAAGCTAGGGTCTTCTTTTACCATGTGATATGAAAAGGCTATCAATAGTCTTCTACGCTGGTCACGTGCGGTTGACGCAGAGTTGAGGATATTATAGAGAACATACAGATATGCAGATTACCTCACGACGGTTGCCTTTGTCGAAGCAAGTTGATCATCAAATTGATTGATCATCATCAATTTGTAAAACAAAAATTTAAACCACGAGGCAAACACTGCTAAACACTGAATGTGTTCTTTCAATAACTGGAAAAATTCCCATTGAATATACAGTACTGCGCAATTCGCATTTCAAAACTGCGTGGACTTTGAAGTGCCAATGCTTCTTAGAAATAGGGGAGTCAATTGATTACGACACAATAATGAGTTCTAACAATCTTCTTTCATTTCAAAATCGAAATGATGTTTTCTACAAAATACAATACTTAATAGCTTCTTTGTTTTTTGTACAATATTTCTACTCAGCGCTTAGCTTAGTGCTTATGGATAAACTCAAAAATTTTAGTAAATGTAACAAAATACACACCGATAAATTCCTGTACCCCTTGGAGATGATAGGCACAGATTCCCTTCGAACCGTGGCCACCATGAGTAAGGGTATGAAGATGAGTAGCGCTGCGAACCACAGCAAGCTGAGCAGCATCAGAGCCTGCCGCTTGCCGGGAGGTCGGAGTCGAGGCTCTGGGGATATGGAGAGCCACCGGTCCACGGACATGGCCGTCAGTGTGAAGACGCTTGCTGCTACTGCTACTCCTGAGAACAATCGGTAAATAAATTAAGCGTAGGTACGCGTTTGGTACAAACACATACAAATAAAAACTTATTTACGACTTATCGTTTGTTTCATTTTATTTTTTAACTCCAATTCTTTACTTTATTTCCTAATAATATTGTAATTAATAATTTATTTACTTACTAATAGTAAAGATTCTTAACCATATATTACACGAGAACGTTGCAGTTTTTTACTACTCTTTCCACTACGGAGGTCACACTGCAATGAATAAAAACTTGCAAGCTCATGTATTTTCTCACTGGGAGTCCCTGTTTTACATGATATATCACTTACGTGCTCTCTTTAGTACTAAATTATGACGGTCAGGTTGCAAACACGTCATTCGGATTATTTGTATAGCCGTACACATCGCGTCGAGAGAGCTGAGATGAATCAAGTTTATTTAAGCAAAAGCCGACAGACGCAAACGGTGCACAGCTCACTGACCAAGAGAGAAGGATAAAAAAGAACAGTTACGTAAATTAATTACCTTCACATTTTGTGTTTTTGTTTGACAAGGATTTATTTAAAGATGCACGATAAATGAGACTAATAGAGAAATACAATATATTACGAGTATAAAAACACATTTTGTCTTTATTTAAAATACTGAAATGGATTTATTAACTGTATAAAATAACATACATTAAGTTACTAAAGACTGATTAAGAAACACCCAGCAACGAGGATGCAGGCTTCAGTCTTTGAAGTCAAAAGGATTCGTGAAGGTAGTTACCTTCAAACAGAAAGTTTTCCGTTTCTTTACTTTGTGCTTATGCTCCGTTTCACTTGTTTACTATACCTCAGTATTTTCGCAGTTATTTATTTTAAACGAAGAATAAATGAAAGAGGCATCAAAAATATACATTTTTTTAAAACTTTTGAGGAACATCTTTTGAAATTTTTACCTAATTACAACTTATCTATACTAATATTATAAAGAGGAAAGATTTGATTGTTTGCATTGAATAGGCTCCGAAACTACCGAACCGATTTGAAAAATTCTTTCACTGTTGGGAAGCTAAACTATCCCCGGGTGACATAGGCTATATTATATTTTTTTTTACTATTTATCCCGAAGCAAAGCGAGGGCAATTTCCTAGTTTTAAATAAATAACAGGTCTTATTCAGCTTGATAAAAAAACAACATTGAAAATAAGTAATATGACATGTTTTTATGAGCCTTCTTTATAAATAACTAAGTTATTATTTAATTTTTTTGATATAGGTTTAAATAACCAGCCAAGTGCGTGTCAGTCGACGCGCAATGTGAGGTTCCGTAGTCATTGATTTTTAGCTGGCAGTGGAGGACACTTGACTCTAACCAATATTAGCACTTTAAGGCCAAATATTTCTCTGTCTAACCCCTGTATCGAAAAATTGTTTTCCCCATAGTATTTTTGAAAGACCTTTTCATATCCCACAATTCGATTAAATTAAACTTACTTTACCCGTAGAAGAGTTAACTTGAAAAATATTTTTCTAAAGATTATATTCTACCAATATGTAGTTTGTATGCATGGCAAATTAGCTTACTAGCACTAATTATCTCTACACTATACTGCGGACGAATGGACGGACGTAATGCAGCTGTGATGGTTCCGTTTCGATTACAATAATCGCACAAAAACTGCAAAATAGTGTTTTAAAATCTTTAAATAGCGTGAACAAAAGTTGTAGTTTCCCTAAACAGGAAACAAACTATTTCCGTAAGCAATGCTGCTGTATGTATAAAAATAACTAGATATGCCAAGAGGGCGCTGAAACTAAGACACTTGAAGTTAGTCAGGTGTAGATACGTAGCAATTTCATTAAGACATTTGACAGCAGCCTTAGAGGGATTGAGTCTTAAAGTTGTCATCAAAAACTGAACCTCGCAATGTATGAAAATTTCTAAAGTAAAATATCTTTGTCCGTAAGTGAAGAAAGTGTAGTGATTTACTGACAAACGACCCGACAATAACGAAAGCAACAAAGTGGTGGGAAGAACTTAGACAACTGCAATAGATAGGTTAGGAATGTTAGAAGACTGAAGACAAATAGTTAGTGAAATTCTCGTAACTTAAAACCCAAATTAACTTAATAATTTCACATTGTATCTCCATAAAAAACAATCTTAACCTTTTCTCATGTTTTTAAACATAATACGTGTAGGTACATACAGGCACGCCAGTAAACGAATATACTAGTGGAATAAGCCTCTCAATACTATCTAACGTTAAATACCAGCGCCAAAACTACGTACACAAACCACTCACTATGGTATACAAACATTTCAATCGGACTAGAGTGCTCTTCAACTAAATCTGCAGTTGGGAGTAATGTTGGTAGCATTGAAATAAGTGTCTTTTATATTTGAAAAACAATTTTAAAATGTTATATTTTATAAAATGTTTTATATTATTATCTCGTAGTATATCGTTATTACCTTTGATGAACTTGATAACATCGCTATTATTGTCAATAAAATGGTTTTGGAGTTATAATAGACACTTATTTTTCAATGCTACAAACATTAAGCCCAACTTCAAATTTAGTTGAAGAGCAGAGGTGTATTATCTCTATTTATCTATCTAATACCTATAAACGAGCAATTCTTGTATATAATATTAATTTTTTTAATCTCGGAAACGGCTCCAACGAGTTTCATGAAATTTAGTATGCCGGGGGGTTTCGGGGGCGATAAATCGATCTAGCTAGGATTCATTTTTAGAAAATGACATTTTATCCATGTTTTCAGTCACTGAAAAATTGCGACTCCTCCTGACATCTATTGGCGAGTAGCAGCACTAAAGCTACTTCAGTAGATGGCGTTGTTAAGCAAAATTAAACTGAGCAAAGCTCGCTCATCCGGATACTGCATATAATATGTGTGTCCGTGTTCAACTCTAGTAACTTTGCTTGTTAATATTTTTATTTTACTATTTTCCTTGTATTATTAGACAACTAGTAACCGCTTTACTTCAGTTTTCGTATAGATCCTTATTTAAAAAATAAATGAATTGTAGTCTATGATACTCAGAAATAATAAGAGTATCCTATTGATGAAACAAATTGGTCCAGTAGTGTCTGAGTTTATCCATTACAAACAAACAAAAAATCAAAACTTTCCTCTTTATGATATTAGTTTAGATAACTAACCTTGTATGTAATTGACAATCTTGCAGACCGTTTCCCCGTAGAACCAGACCAGGGTTATTGCCTTGCTGAGCTGTATCGGCATGCATACGCCCGTCACCAGCAGGTCCGCTGCTGAGAGATTCACCAGGAATATGTTGGTGACACTGCAAATAATAAACAAAATTTGAATAAACAAATAACCGAAAGAAATACCTATCGAAAATAAATATATCCCAAAACATAATATCGAAATCGCTATACTATTTAGACTTATAATATTGGAGAATTTCCTTGAGTTCCTCATGAATCCCATCAATAAATGTAAGATTGATAAATATAACACAAAGGACCCCGCAAAATCTCTATGGGAATTGGCTCTCGGCTAAATTAGCTGAAATTTTGCACAGAGGTAGCTTTCATCAAGCTGATCAAAAGTCTCTATGGGCGCAACCCCCCAAAATCAAATCCAGACCCACCACTCCCCCCCAAATCTCAAAATACTCCCCAAAGCACTTTGGATGAAAATCAGTGCAAAAGGGATATATTCATATGAAACTTCGCACAGAGGTAGCTTTCATCATGCTGATTAAAAGTCTCAATGGGTGCAACCACCCAAAATCAAACCCAGACCCACCACTGCCCCCAAACACCACCTGGCATAAACAGGTCGGGTATCACCCAACACCTTGCCTTCATATGCATATATTAGCCGTATATTTTATTATATTTTAGCCTTATTCGGGCGGCTTAGAATACTAACCCCAATCCCACGCCGGAAGGGTGTCGTAAGAGGCGACTAAATCCGGCCCGCTGGTGGTAGGGCCCACGGAGGGATTATATTAGTAGTATTGATTTTAATTGTTAATTAATAACATTATTACTATTATTATTTCTCCAGGGGTTCGCCTGGATAGCTACCACCCTCGAGCATGAGTCAGATGACTCGTCGTGTTCCGGCTGGGGGCTTGAGAGCCAGTTCGTTCTTTCTTTTTCTTCTTTGCTGATGTTCATGGGCGGCGATAGCCACTTACCATCAGGTGGATCGTCAGCTCGTTTGCCGGCTATTTCCATTAAAAAAAAATGTCCGTTATGCATTCCATCGTAATGTGCTTCGGGGAGAATTTTGAGATTTGGGGGGGGGAGTGGTGGGTTTGGGTTTGATTTTGGGGGGTTGCGCCCATTGAGACTTGATCAGCATGATGAAAGCTACCTCTGTGCGAAGTTTCATATGAATATATCCCTTATGCATTGATTTTCATCCAATGTGCTTTGGGGTGTATTTTAAGATTGGGGAGGGGGTGTTTGGGTTTGATTTTGGGGGGTTGCGCCTATTGAGACTTTTGATCAGCATGATGAAAGCTACCTCTGTGCGAAGTTTCATATGAATATATCCCATATGCATTGATTTTCATCCAATGTGCTTTGGGGAGTATTTTGAGATTTGGGGGGGAGTGGTGGGTCTGGGTTTGATTTTGGGGGGTTGTGCCCATTGAGACTTTTGATCAGCATGATGAAAGTAACCTCTGGGCAAAATTTCAGCTAATTTAGCCGAGAGCCAATTCCCATAGAAATTTTGCGGGGTCCTTTGTAAGTAGTTCTTTGAAATAACAAAATTATTTTCCACATTAGAATCACTTTTACTTGTCATCCTATCCTACTCATATTATAAATGCAAAAATTTGTTAGGATTTATGATTGGATGGATGGATGGTTGTTACTCTTGCACGCAAAATTACTAAACAGATTTTCATGAAATTTAGCACACAGGTAGACCATAATCTGAAATAATATTATGTAGGACTAGCTGACCCAGCGAACTTCGTATCGCGTTTTTTTCTAAAACTATTTTTTTCTAAAATAAAAGTAGCCTAAGTTACTCGTTACTTCAGCTATCTGCCAGTGAAAGTCCCGTCAAAATCGGTCCACCCATTTCAGAGATTAGCCGAAACAAACAAACAGACAGACAAAAATTGTTAAAAAATTTTGTTTTGGTATATGTACCGTGTATAAATCCAAATGCACTTAATACAATAAGAAGCGGTTATTTTAATATAACAAACAGACACTCCAATTTTATTTATTTGTATAGATATATACTTATTATCCCGGAAAACGCGGCCAAAACCGCGAACTGATCGCTAGTTATAAATTGCTGCGGGTGATTTATGTTCACTAGAGTCGGTGTTAGAAACATGGTTTAGTCGAAAAATAGCTGTATTATTTATTTAAGTAGTCGACACCACTGATGGTATACCGCCGACGAGCCACCTGATGTTAAATGGTTATCATCATTCACAGTAATGCGTTGCCGGCCGAGAAAAATGAGAAGAAATTGAGAAATGGTTCTCAATCTAAACTTGTGTGAATGTTAGCCCTTTTGTCTGGTTTCCATAATACACGGTGAATAATTTTTTTTTTGTTTTCTTCAAGTACTTCATTACAACCGGCTCGAAGGACCAAAACATGTTAGGAAATAAATCCATTGCCAGCTGGATTACTCATATTTTAAGGGATTTGTAATCGTTTTCAATAGAAAAGTTAAATTGGTGATCAATGGCAAATTGAATACCAATATAAATTGCAATATAATGACAGAAGTGACAGAGCCTTTTATAAGCCGCACCATTAAAGAAATTAGGCCTGTCAGCAAAACAAAGTTGCTAGATAGGTGATGTTTTTTTAACACATTCACTGCGTTAGGAGACTTATTCGATCTCTTGCAAGACTTTCGTACTGTGCGGCGACTAAAATCGTGTTGTTTCACTCTGTTGCGGGAGGCCCTAACTTCTAAAGTTCTTTGTGTAATTGTAAGACAAATATACATATTTGCTTCTTACTGAAAGATGGATCCAAGAGCGTTAAAAAAAACTTTAGAGATGGATTAGGTCTCTAACGCACTGTAGTATAAAATTTTTCATTCCTTGCGTTAGGAGACGTGTTGATACTCGTGAATCGTACCCCTCGTAGCCGCAAGTAAGGGAGGGCGGGGAGCGCGGGCACTGCGTGTATTTGTTTTAGTGTTGTTCAACTGTCGATGCGGACGGTCACGCGTATGTTTGGAAAAAATACTATTATATATATGTTCTCTGTGTATTAAATATATTTTGAAATCTGTTGGTGAATAAAGAGTTCTTTTAAAAGAAAAAAGTGTAAAAAGTCCATTTATTTTGGTGTAAATAAATTAGACTTAGAAATAAATGGTAAAAAATATAAAGAAAAATCATCATTATATCATTCCCATTTTTACCGACTTCAAAAAAAGAGGAGGTATTCAATTCGACTGTATTTTTTATGTTTGTTACCTCAGAACTTTCGACTGGGTGAACCAAATTTGATGATTCGTTTTTTAATCGAAAGCTGGTGCTTGTCATGTGGTGCCACTGACCGAGATCTGACAAGTAGTTTTTGAGTTATTTTGAAGTCAATAATTTTTTGGTTGAAAAATTTTGATTATTCAATAATTAAGTTAAGATTAAAAACGCAATTTTAATACCCTAAATCGATTAATTATCTAAAAATTTTCACTTGCGTCGTGGTTTCATAAAACCATACAATTTAATTTTCTTTTTCCATCGACAACTGAGATTTTATTTTATTGACATCACTAGTCACTACACATATTGAACTATCTTCCGTTGCGGTACGCGGTACAATCGATACCTAGTTTTTTTTGTGTTTGTAGTTTATCCTAATGTCATATCTGCGTGCGAACCTATCAAAAGATAGACTAATAGGCTATCTTGAACCCACAAGAAATTCATAAATATATCATTGGTTTTGAGAAAGATATAAATTATTTTCAAAATTGTTGTTTTAAGAGACTGATCAGGTCTCATACGCACCACAGGATAGTTCAGTTTCGAGATCTTTTAGGTCTCCAACGCAGGATAGGAAAGTTACTTGAAAAGTATGCCGCAGGGAACGTGTTAAATAGATGTTTATTATTTGAAAATAAATATAAGTAAGATATTTAAGAACTAAATCAAGTGCTAATCGGTATCGCGAACCACGCGTTCTGTATGTTTTTATATGGTATTTATTTTAAACTAATACCAAATCTGCACCATCAAGCATATCAATAATGGATAACGCATCATATCATAGCAAGCAGTTAAGTCCGGTTTACACGTACTAAGTAGTAAAGTAGATAACTAAATTTTAAGTGATTATTTTTTTTGCATGATGTACCTAATACTGTGTGACTAAAGACAGGAATAACGTGCGAGTGAGAAGGAATGATAGGTCCCGCCATTTCAAATTCATTTCTTTAATGGCGCGGCTAATACAAAATTTTAGAAAAATAAAGTTGTCAAGTAGGTTTTATTTACAACAAGGCTGGCACTTTGCCCAAACAATTATGAATAAAAACTTTCATTTAACTTGATAATTTGTTCGTGAGATCTTTAAATTGGTATGAAGTACAAGGTTTCAAGAACACCGACAAATGTACTCAATTAAATTAATTGGCACCGATTTTAAATTGTATTGTTATTTCATCGCTCATTTTGTATTTTCTTTTATTTTCGACGATCCTAGAGTCTTCTTGGTAGTTTGGTAGTGTGACCCTGCATTACATTCCTTAATGTCCTGGGTTCGATTGTCAGCTGGGACTATGATTATGTGATATATCTCATAATATACGGCCTCTGTAAGTGAAACGAATATTTTTTTGGATATAAAACCTCTGTAGCTTATAGTACCTGATGTTTTTACGATCTCAGTATAACTATAATAAGCACTTTAGTAAAGTCATTTTGTGTTGATTACAAATAAACATTCGCTTATTAAGAGTCACTAATAAAAAATGCTTTATGTTCAATGCCTAATTCAAACGAATGGTTATTTCTACCTTAATAAAAAGTTCCAGGAATATAAGACATTTAATTCCTATTACCTAAAAGGTATTAACGCAGTAAATCAATAGTCCTATTGAAATAATTGTGGAAAATATTGTAAGCTCTATTTGATAGAATAGTACCTTTATAGAGAATTGTAGTAACCAAGACCTTTCACCTAGTCCTTATTCAATATTGAAAATCAAATTTATATTGAAAAGAATATAAATAAAAAAATATTTTAATCAAAATAAAGGGTTTTTGTGACACTTGAAAGTAACATTTGAATTAAACCCTTTAACTATGCATGTCTAATTTATATTGAAAAGCTAAGTAATGGAAGAAAAATACTTTTTTTAGTCAAAATAAAGGGTGTTTGTGACATTTTAGTCAAACCTAGTCCCTTTAACTATGCATAACTGACATTCCTAAACTATGCCAAGAAATGAACCTCACAAAGAAAAATTATGAACCTTTCTAACTCAAAACCAAAAAAGTTATAACCTCGATAACTCAAATTATTTGCCCCTAGTTTCTAAGTTATTGAGGTTCAACTGCATTTGTGTAATCCTCTAAGACACAGGGAATCCTAGTCCAGGAATATGAATATTTAAGCATTTATTCATTTAATTATTATTTAATGGCCTGTTGATACTACGCGCACATATATTATAGTAGTTAATATAAATATTTTTATAACACTTACAGTGAGCGGTGCGAAGCACTAGAATTCCAAGTAAAGTGCAGGCAGGTAGCGTTTATCGTGAAAAATTTATTAGAAAATGTGTAGTTATTATGCTTCAGATCATCTCTAACCGTCAATGTAAAATTTTCATTAGTTCGTAAATTATGCCAACAATATGCAACTGGCGATGAATTAATCTATAATGGTTATGTTCACATGTTAGCCGAATGAATTAACATGAGTAATTAGTTCGAAACGGGTTTTGTCTAGCTGAAACTAGTTCTAACCAAAATTACTTTTTGATTAGCAGTTAATTCTAGTTCTTACAAAGGCACCCCAGAGATTCTAATTTCAACGAGTATTATTCTCACTATTACGTTAAAAATACTCTTATTTTATATAGGTAATAATTTTACTCTTATTTATACTACACGGGGAGGAAATAAAAGACGGTAGTTCCTTTATTTTCTAAAATAATTTAACCTGCATTCAGATATTTTTGAAAAATCACCAAATTTTTTTTCTTAATTTAATTTGATATATTATGCTGCTAAGAGAAATTAATCATTATGAATGACACTTTCAGTTGGTATCATAAAATACAGATTGTTTTATTTTTCACATTTCACCGATTCGATTCCCGACTCAAGCAGGTGATTTTTGTAAAATCTTTGAATGCAGTTTTACTTATTTTTTAAAATAAAGGATGTTTCCTTTTAGTAAAATTTGCCATCATCAATATTCAGGGTACGTTACCTCCAACTACCGTCTTTTATTTCCATCCATAATAATTATACTCGTATAAAACACAAAAAATGTGTGTACGGATGTACTCTATAGACTTCGAAACCATCCAACCAACCGATGTAGGTATCCCAGACTAGTTTCATTTGAAAGGCAATAATGCGAAGATGGTTGGAGACCACTAAAACAATGCCTAAGGCACATTTTCGATTTTAGATTTTTCGCATACAAACATATTTAGCGTAGTGGAACACGCCAGATATCTACTAGTATAGGGTATAAAAGTTCCAATTTTTTTTACCGTATTAGAGCGGCTTAGAATACTGACCCCTATTCCATGCCAGCATACTAGAGAATGCTAGATATTATGGTGTCTTTGGCGTCGCTGATGTAGGTGACATCCATCCATCCGGTTCTCATTTAAGTAATCGGCGATATTTCTATGAGTAATTTACTTCAATGTTAAATAGACCTAACTCTTTGATGTTAAATACATAAATAGCAACCATAAGTGGTGAGCATTAATTTTGCAGTAGCAAATTTTCAACCGACATATTTGTTTTAAAGTCTGACGCTAAGTGCAGTTTGTTAAGTGTTTTATTTGAAAATGTATGACGCATTACAAATACCGTTGTAGACCGTACACTTTGCAAAGCAACAAACTTTTCTACACTCTTCAACGTTTTGTTTCTATTTTCTTTGAATGTTGCAACAGAAATAGAAATTATCTTTTTTATGACCGTATGTAATGTGAAAAGGCATATTGATATGTATCTTATTTTTATATACTTTTTGACGCAGTTGTTTGATGATTCATGGTTATTTGTAACAAATTAAAACATTTTGTTGAAGTACAGAATAAAAAAATATTATATTTTTACTCAAGAATCAATCCAGACTCAACAAGCTCAACAATCATTGGGCTTCAATAATAAAAGAAGAAAGAGTTTGTAACCAATAAACTAATCCACAAACAGTTGATATTGCAAGAGGCTAGTTCGGTTTCCCTTTTTGTAGGTCTAAATATTATTGTTATTTATTCGATAGAAGTCGAAGGAAAACCATAGGCTTATTAACATAAATGTTCAATGATATTAAATTTGGGTAAGTTAGTTCAGCATTTTGTGAAGCGTTGCCAGAAGTTCGAGTAGATAATTCGTAATCCTTTTTATACGGAGTTTGACCCCTTGATTTGGACACTGTGTTGCTAAAACACAGTTTTGCACTCACTTGGGAATGAGATTTATTGAATGAAG
>OZ010684.1:0-100695 GCA_963932265.1 Thymelicus lineola | reverse complement strand
TTCCATCAAAGCTCCAAGTACCTACTGAAAGATGTTGAGAGATACTACAATCTTTGTTTACTACTGTTAAAAGCTGGAGAGAAGCCTGGAGGAAAGCAGAAATACCCCGGAACCGTGGAATAGTCTGGTAACACTGTTCTTCAATAAGGGCGACAAAAGAACCACAAAACCAATGCACTTCAGAGTTCCTTTAGACACCTTTCAGTTCCGTCATTAGGTTCTCATCATCAAGTTACATCAAGGCAAATGTAATGAGCCCAAACGCGACGGGTTTATGTGAAGGCATTTCAGGTTTCCGTCAGATACCTTCCAGTTCCATCATCAGATCTTGATCATCAGGTGAAATGAATACAGCTAATCTAGACGAATCAAATGAGCCCAAACTCGAACCACATACGCAATGTTACTTAACGAATGGTTTACTATACGGTAACACGCGACTCGCGAGACTAACCGCCGCCGCGCCGCGAGCGACGTTACCAGTTTATTTCAAGGGATTTGATCAAATCCCGGCTTCCTTCATTTCCCGACGACATGTACAAATCAGCCTGGTAGAGTATACAATGTTTATTTGTCTAAATACGTCTGTCATACGTCATACGTATAACGTATGTTTTGTCTTACTCGTCCGAACTGCGACACAATAAAGGTCGTACTGAAAATCAGTAGCCGTGGTTACCCGCGGCATATGCTGAGTGCGTACCTTTTTTGTTGAGCGGTGCTGCAGCTGGTTATATCGACTTCATAACTTATAATATTTTGTAAATGGTTTGTTTAGTGTAAATTTTGTAACTTGTTGCAGAGCTTAGCAAAATAAATATTTTCTTTCTTTCTTTCTTTCTTTCTAAATATATATATTTAATATAGGTATTTTAGCTATACTATTTTGGGTTTATTTTATCCAAATCAAACGCTAAATGAAAAGGTGTTCTATTACGAGTTACGACTATAATTATTACGAACCGCATGGAGCATTCTAAGATGACACAAAATATTCTTGAATAACACAACCTCACAACCCCATTGCTTTTTTAAAGTTTTGTTTTCAAAGTTATAATTAAGTTAAGGTTATTAGTTGTTATGGTGGTTGTTGGTATTATATTTTAATCAAGAGGAAAAGAATAATGTTAAACAATACACTGACAACAGCTAGCATTGTGTGTCTCAATACTCCGCGGGGTTCCTAGTTCTAATTCAGTTCACATTCTCTTCCCCATCCCCACTTGCTCTCCTTCACTTTCCTCCTTCCTTGCTCCCGCTCCTAATAGCCATATAGGTCACATTATATGACCTATTATCTTAATTTTTCTTTCATAATTTAGATTAACCATGCTATCGTGGGGAATGTTAACATTCACCGGTGAATGACCGAAATAATTTCGAAAAGAATAAATTTTGGACATTTATCACCAAGCTTGGTGAAAACTATTGTAAGATCCAGGTGAATCCAGCCGCCAGTCGCCAGAGGCTTGGGGTGATTGTAATGGGTGCAGGGTGGTTCATCACCATGATTCATGACGTGACCGACGAATATGGAAGCGGAAAACATATTTGTTCCGCGCACATCTAACACGACCACGACCTCACGGACTGAGAAACTATCAGCCTGCTAGACGAGGCACTCACCGTACAACGCACGCTGATAATAAGTATATCACATTCCTTCCTAAGGAAAACAGATCAAGGTTGGAACAATACTCAAATCAATAACACACTGGTATAATGTAAGAGCGTGGGAAAAATTAAGGTGAATAATGCAGGAATGTGGCGGCGGGGCGCAGCGCGCGGCTCGCGGTAGCCGCTTGAATAAAGATGGCGGCGACGACGTGACGACCGACGACACGACGTGGACGCGATGCGACTATTATAGGCGATCGGTAATCGGTCGATCCCTCAATATCGATCTCGAACTGATCTTGAGTCTTGATAACTATTAGGCAGGTAATCATCGACGTCATCAGTCCGCGAAGATTTATGGTACTTAATACCATACTTTGATTAAGACTACAATGATTGTACAGGGGGTTCATGTGTAACAGTGTCCGTGAACCCCCTTGGGGTGCCAAGTGGAACAGTTTATGTCCGTAGCACCCCTATTGGCCTAAGGGAGCAGAGAGTTCAAGTAGAATACTCGACTCACTTCTTAATTCTTAAAGGTACCCATAGGAACGAAGTTCCTTAGGCATAGGCGCGGGAAGATCACCGCGCAGTCACATGAATCTAGCCTTGATATTGTACCGCGCGCGCGGTGAGATGAAGGCTGCTACACACTATGCCGCATGCCGCCTGCATACCAGTTCGGCTTTTGCCGCGGCTAGCCAGATATTTCGTAAACGGACAATTTTATTCTATGATTTTGGAGTTTTAATAACTATGCATTTACATGTCAAATTACAGTTCGCATCTGAGCCGAGTAGTGAAGTTCCTCGCATCCGGCACGGTCTAGCATAATTCATCCTTAAGGGTTCCCATTTTACTTCGAAACCCTAAAAATTTGGTTTTGACCGACGGTGACGGTACGCGATGACCTACTCGTACGCTAAGTACTTTTATACAGAGGATACTCCGTCACACACGTTACGTCGAACACTTCTACAGCGTATAATAAATGCTAAATAAATGCTTCATGTGATGCGATCACAGCACAAGAATGCAAAATAGATGTTCATATTTATTTAATAGCACACCTTATAAGGGCAATGTAATTGTGCGGCATGCGGCATGCGGTAGCGGCCGGCCGCTCCTCGGCGCTACTGCAACCAGCTTCGTTCACTTTAATCATTAATTATGTTGATCTCAATTTTCATGGCTTATGAGATCCATCGATAGCTGCTAGTGCTAGTGCTAGTAGATGTGCCCTCTGTTGTGCGCGGCGCGGCGGCGCGGCGGCGCGGCGGCGGTGAGCAATGGGTGGGTGCACTGCCTGTTATAACCAACAGACGGATAAACAAAGAAAAATCTAAAAACAAGATCGACGTAGGTTAGGTACCGTACGTATGTTTTAAAATTATAAATGTAACTGATATTTGGCAAAAAGACTCCAATTCGTGGTAGTAAATGGTCATAGATCGCACGACTATGTAGCGGCTTCAGGTGTACCTCAAGGATCCCATTTGGGTCCCATTCTGTTTTTGGTATTTATAAACGATATAACATCAGAGATACATACCTAACTGTTAATTTTATCTTTTTGCGGACGATTTAAAAATATACAAATCAGTTAATTCTACTATAGATATATGAAACTCATACAAAGTGATCTCAATGTAAAAATATTTTATTCATATAGGTATCACTGAATACACTGATACACTTATGCACGTCATTTTTTTAATAAAATTAATACATGCTGTAGTTCTAATGGCATGGTATTGAACACTAAAAAATCGTACCATATTAAACTTTCGAGAAAACGTGCAAGGTTACCGTCTTACCGTCTTCTTACACATTAGGGAACATACCAAAACCACGTGACCCATTTAGAGGGGGAGGGGGTCTTCAAAACACCACGATTGGTCACAGAGGGGAGGGGAAACCCCCCCCGGTTTAGGTTTTAGTCACGTAGTCAATATTTCAGCAACCATTGCGCCACACAAGTCGTCAAATATAAGCAAATTTATTATTTTTTAACTCTGTTTTTGCAAAAAAAAATATTGAAAACCGTATTTATGAATTACCACGTGAAAACTAGGAGGGAGGGGGGGGGGGGTCTTCTCATATACTACGGATGGTCACGAAGGGGGGGGGAGGGGGGTAAAAAGTTGGAAAAAATGGGTCACGTGGTTTTGGTATGTTCCCTTAAATGCTGTAACACTACATGAAGTTATAGCCCAAGAGCTACTGAACCATTTGACTAACCCATTTCCCACAAAGCTAGAAATTTATTTAATGATATTTTAATATCAGTCAATTAAGAAAGTACCGTTCTGGCTGGCATCTCGCGGTTGCGTCATCATCCCTTAAATTTTTGAAAATGCAAAAAATATATTTTTCTTATCCCACTCCCACAAGGCTACAATTTTAATATGTTGTAATTTACATATGTTTAAGTGTAAAAAAAATTGCCAACCCATTTTGAGGGTTGCAAGTGTGTGCCAGAACAGAGCAAAGTTGTCATCGGGAGAGCAATTCATAACGTACTCGCACAAGGCTCAAATTTTCAGGGACCATTCTTTCAATTGTTTAAACACTATATGTAAACAGCCAGAACATTCTAGCGGTTGCAAGTATCTGCCAGACGAGTTTTAATAATGATCATGACGCTCAGTACGCTTTACAGTAAAGGGATAAATAAACTGCCATCAAAATGATAAAATTGTATTGATAATTTGGGCTAGTACCACAGAAGACATAATAGTACATAATAGTACCAGTACTTACTTTGATTCGCTAAAATAAAATAAAAAAATACCAATATTTTTACGTTTTATAATTTTCACACAAATCTTCAATTTCATAGGTAAAGATTTAATTAATTTCTACCTTCTATACCTGTTATGTAGGTATTTGGTGAAAACATGTTACCTACACGTTTGAATTGGCAGCTTACACATAGGTCTACCGCAACTCGCAAGTAGGTACATAATATGTGGTATAACCTACCGCAGAAAGTGAGTTGTCTCGCGCGCGGTAACTTTGTAAGTGTTCTGCTCCCAATTGTTAGGTATATGTTGGGTTGAGAGCACAGAACATCTAATAAGTTGAGAATTATCAACACCAGCAAGGAAAACCATCGTAACTCACTTTTTGGTGATTTTGAGTTATAATCATAATCTGTTTGGAAAAAAATTATCTTTAATTTGCTCGGAGTGTTGTTTCTGAATTCCTTCAAATCACGCTTTTAGCCAGTGATAAATCATCGTAAGTCACTGTCCACAAAAGATGATAAAGAGGTATGTTTAATTGCACACACTGTCTACGAGTATTTGTGATAATATTACATAGAAAACATTGTAATCAAGGATACCCTTTTGTTTTTGATAAGATACATTTATTTCTGGTATTTCATTGTAACCTTGTCCTTAGCTACAATGATCATGAATTTTAGTTTCTGTTTGCCCTTGTATAGAATTAGTAAACTTACGATGTGTTGGTTATCGACGTCCTCAGAGTCCTCTCCCCGCGCACCTTTGTTGTGAAACGGTAAGATTTTTGAGTATATTTTATATCTGGTTTACCTTTTTAAACCCCCTACACAAAATGAGGGGTATGTGTTTATGTATTATAATTATGTGTGCGTGCATTTGTGTCTGTGTTTGTCAGTATGTCTATCCGTGGCACTCTATCGTAGCTTTTGTTCAATACAGAATCACTTATGACCAATCACAAGATGACGATACTATAGAAATAGAAAGTGTTATCTTGCATGACATAGTACGTTTATATCTGCCCGAGAAAAAATTGAGGTAGCAGGACGTGCACACATCGAGAGTTCAATTCTCTGTATCACATTTTCACAACGTCTCTTCCTACCTGGGTTACTTTTCTTCGGATATTTCTTTTTTTATCCTACTGCCAAGGAAGGGTTAAGATTTTCGATCTTGTATGTATGTGTATGTATGTATGCGTGTAATATTTTTTATTACCTCGTATCTTTAAGATTAATTAAGATATCGTTAGATTCGTTTTGATAACCCAAGTGTTCTTAGATAAGTGAAATAATAAAAAACAAATATGGTGGCTGTGAGATGGCATTGTTTGAAGTTTCAAAAAATAAAAATAAATCGAATAATGCAATATCGATATCAATTAATTAAAGAGTTCACCATTAGGATTTCAAAAAGGTACCTAAGTATATCATGATAGCTGTTTTGTTAGCAAGCGGGTTTAGTTTATAATATTTTCTTTTAAATATTCGAAAATTATTTACATACAGATATTTTGAGAATTTTATGGACCTAACAATAATGTTATGAGAGTTTTAAAGTTAACAGGGTAAATATCTATCATACATACTTACCTTATTTATTTAACTAAGTACTTTAGCAGACTATTAATGGTTAGGTTCACCAAATACTCAAAATAATTATTTTATTATTGAAAATAATAAAGATTTTTCCAATTATTTTATTTTTATGATGACCATTATCTGTGCTACTTGAGTGTACTCAAACTCAAACTAATGAAAACAAAACTGTGACTTACAACTCGTGATAGCATGCGTAAAATTTTGATTAAAACTTTTATATCAAGTGATGTTTGAAAATGTAGGTAACCGAAATGTGAACTATCCGTTTTTGACTAAACTGGGTTGAATGATGTTAAAACAGGAGAACGCGGTGCCAACATGTGGAAGTTTTGTTTCTTTGTAAAAGTTTTTCAGATGGTGTCAAATAATCGTAATGATAAAGTATTTTTAAAATGTTGTTTTGTAATTACCTATTTCAATACGATACAGCAGATGAGGCTTGACAAGGCTGTTATAAATAAGCATGCGTGGGGAGAGGTTGCATTGGAATACATTTGGTCCAGTAATGCTCGTACATAATACCGATCTCGAAGTGATCCTACAAGAGATGAAAGTTTCTTTTTGATATGTTGTATGTGCTCATTCCATCAAGAGTCAAACCAAAATATTTTTCATGCTTATTTTTCTGTAACATTTAATCGTTTATCTTTAAATTATTGTGACCAGGTATTTTATTTATTTTTAGCTATTGGAGGCATCGATTGTCAAGAGATTACATTGGAATGGAACCACTTAATTCATACTTATATCGAGGACTCTTTGAGCACTTTGAATAATTTCATTGATATCATGTCCAAAATAAATAAATTAAAAATTTAAAAAACCCGCCTGTTCTCAAAAAAGCTATCATGATACTTTTTTTGATATCTTTATGGTGAGCTTTTTAACCGACTTCAAAAAAAGGAGGAGGTTCTCAATTCGACTGTTTTTTTTTATGTTTGTTACCTCAGAACTTTGGACTGGGTGAACCGATTTGTATGATTATTTTTTTAATTGAAAGCTGGTGCTTGTCGTGTGGTCCCACAAAAATTTGAACGAGATCTGACAATGGCATCCATGTCAAAAGTACATTGTACTTCATTTGAAGTCGGTTAATCTTTTGTTAGAATGTTAGATCTATATATATAAAATTGAAAAGAGATTGTCAATTTGGCAGCTGGCAAGCAGGTTTATCACGGTGTACGACTACCATTCCTCACGTCCGGGGATTACTCGTGGTTGTTACACTTAAAACATGTAGGTAACTACTCCGAAAGGGGTTACTTTCGCCGTTTCTCCTTCTCTTTGACAAAGTACCTTTCCAAAACGCTTGTAAAATGAAATATTTGAAACTATTTGGTTTGGGGTTCGTGTATGAGTTTGTAGAGGAGTTCAGGTCGAGAGTCGAAGATGGGTGGAATCATTAGGATACACCCCTGCACAGTGCCGGATTTATATTTTTTATGAGTGTAGGCCAATAAATTTTCGCCGCCCCATGTACCTTTCTAAAGTAATAATTTTCCATTGATAGTAAGGAATGCACTGAATTAGTCACTAAGAAAGTGCGTAAAAAAACAAGAATTTCTGAAATCTGCCGCCCCTAGGACGCTGCCGCCCATAGGCCGCGGCCTATACGGCCTATTGACAAATCCAGGACTGCCCCTGCACGGTACGCTGAGGTCGCCCTCATTACCTTGCAAGGGCTCGGGAGGGGCCGACACTCGGTCGGAGCCGGTCGTCCGGTGTCCGGTGTCCTGCGGCGGTGTCCGGGCGACACTGTCACTCTGTCACACACTGCACTACACACACACGTACACGGCGCGGCACTCGGCACTCGGCTGACGGCTCGTTCACTGGCGACACTGGCGCGCGCTCCGCGGCTGCGACGATCGCTACAGAGACACGTGCGAGGCGGCGCGCGGCGCGGTACTGTACTGGCGGGCGCGGCAGTGGCGGCTCCTGCCTACCCCTACCCTACCTAGCCTGGCGGGCGCCGACTGGCTCGGCGCGCTATTGGCCCGCGCGGACCCGCCCCCCGCCCCCGCTGCCGCCAGCCAGTGGTTGTGTTGTTGTGTTCAGTGTTGGTAACCACACCTCGGCCCAGGAGTATAATTATGTGTCCTGTGTTCTGTGTTGTGTTGTGTTGTGTCTCGGCCACCGCTCGGTAAACACGGTCGATTCATGAATTTTCGAGGCGCTGGGCAGTAAGTAGGTAGATAAATAGAATGAACCTTCCTAATTAATCAAACTAATTAGGTATGTAGAAAGATCTATCTATACCTACCATGATTAGATACAATTCTGACAAAAAAAAGTCATTAAAATATTCTGTGCCTCCTGTGATAAGTGATAAGTACCTACAAGTGAAAAATCTACAGGAGGACGAAAACAAGTTAAAAAAATTCTAGTTCATAAACTAACGGCCGGTCTTATTAATATTAGGTACTATCAAGTATCAATTCAATAAACTGTACTTATAGCAACCATTAGTAGGTAGGTATGTCATCCGTCAAAGTCAAAGTCAAAATATTTTATTCATAGGTAGGTATAGGTATCACTGATACACTTATGCACGTCATTTTTTGGCTTTTCGGAAGGTGCTTTGTCATGGAGGAGAAGAAAAGCCTAAAGAAACTCCTCAGCACATCTTTTAAAAAAATATTAAAAAAAATATTATCATACAAAAGTTTACTATTCTGAGTGGAACTGGGTGCAGAGCTAATCATTTCCATGCGTCTTTGTCATTTAAATACTCGTCTACACTATAATATCCCTTGCCTAACAATTGTGTTTTTACACGTTTTTTGAAAGATTCTATCGGCAAGTCACGTACCTATTAATTTTGGGATTTACCTATCTGTCAATTTTTGCGTCTCATTAACCTTCGGTGGATAGAACATAATATCTACCGGTGACATTGATCTACCGTTCGGTCGGAGGGCCTACAGCCTACCCATGCAAAGACGCCTTATTCAGGTGAAGTGGTAGCGATCTAAGTAGTTTTGACGGGAGAGCGATAAAGATTGCCTTGCCATAGACTTAGGCCTACCTAAAAGTTAAATAATAATTATGTAGATATACCTAGACGGGCTGTTCCGAACAAAATCCGTGTCAGAGTCGCACCAGCAGAGTACTTTATCACTAGGTACGTGCCGGCAACGAATAGAGAGGGCGCGCGACGCTTACGTTCTGTCAAGTTTGGTCCAAGATGGCGGCATTTATTTATTTATTTATTTTCAAGGATCAACAAACAGTTCTTTGCACAATACAAATTATATAGTTAATACTTAGCATGCATGTAAATAATTGTGAAACCAACACCGTTGACCATATAAGTATTACTAAAAGTGGTGGGAGTAGATATGTACCTACCTACCTAGTACATTATCATCACAGTATAATGCAAACGTGATTTCAAAAGTTATACATACAATAGGTACCTACTTGTCTTATACAAGTAGGTACCTATGGAATGAAGTAGGTATGAATTTTAAGATGAGTCTTGTAGTAATTTCAAAGTAGCTTGTTTAAACTTAGGTATGTTTAGACAGGTGAAACATATCGATGGAGCTAAATTTAGAGTTATATAACTCGTCGGAAATATCTGTGGACCTGGCTCAATGACGTCATGCAAACTGGAGAGATAGCAAAGCAAATCGAGATGTAAAGATTAAAAATATTATTTTGATTTGTGTGTATCTACTTTTTTGCACTTTTATGCAACTTTTAGATCAGGCTGTACTTTATAGGGTTCCGTACCCAAACTGTGTCAACGGGACCTATTGCTAAGCCCCGGCTGTCCGTCCAACCGTCTGTCTGCAAGCTGTGTCTTATGAACCGTAATAGGTAGACAGTTGAAATTTTCACAGAGTGTATATTTCTGTTGCCGCTGTAACAACAAATAACGAAAATAAAATAAAAAAGAAAAGAATGAAAGAGCCGTGTTTTTTTTCATTTTCAAAGAATTGGATTGCTTTGAGCACTAAATTCCGCTCTATACTATGTATCGTCCTACCCATCTTACAACACTAAATAATAATAAACAACAAGAAGCAATAAACAACAAGAAACAATAAACAATAATGCGATTACGAAGAAAGAATAATACACGTACATCGGCGCTTGCTTTGCCAACGGTACTGGATAGGCGAAAACAGGGTGAGGTCCGAGGAAGCGGGAGCGGCATCGAATTCCAGCGAGGTCCACAGATAGTTCAGACGTGTTATAACATTGTGTAACTCGACGTATTGGAGAACGTAGCCCAGCATTACGACGATCGCTTGTGGGTCCTCAGGGGTACTCGGAAAGCCTGAGCTCGGTCAGCTCGGATACCTAACCTGTTTACTAAAGCTGAACAATCGTAGCGGTTATTACAAAGATCATATAACAAAGATCGCACGCGGAAATTAAGCTTACTTATCATATTTGTACCCCTTACCTACGGAAGAAAAGAGTGACTCCAAAAATAGTCCGAAAATAGCCCGTTTTTGGGACCTCGAGAATCATTTCAAATTGTTTATCATTTGAACATGCAATTGGTAAATTTTTAGGAGGGGATCAGCGGGGTCATCGGGGTTTTTGAGATATGGGAGAAAACAGACATAAAAATGTTTCCTTTGACCGTATAACTGGGGTTTACTTTAAGTCTTACAAAATAGAAAGTTTTTCTGCGTATTTCACCAAACCACTATATTATTATGTTTTTGGGTCGCTGATTCCGAATCCGAGGTCAGATGACCTTCTCAAAGGACCGTTCAAGGTCATTTGAAGGTCAAATCTCATTGAATCGTAGAAATATCTGAAAACACTTTCATATTATAGGGGAAGTAAGCCCAAGAAGGTACCCTACCTTATGGCAAAATTAAAGTTTGAGCATGTTAATAACATAATTTCTAAAGACTTAAGTTGATGCGTGTAAGGGAGTTTAGTATAGTTTGATAAAATTAAGTCATATTACTTAAAACTACACCAGCAAAATTATTATGAGCAAATAACATAAACCTTCAAAAAACTCATTTTGCCCGTAGGGGGGGCCTAAAATGGGTACTGGCCTCGGGCAAAACGGAAGCCTGGCCTAAGATGGGTAGGAAATTGAAAGAAGCTAGCAGAATTGAAAGATTATGTGTTTATATTAAATAGAACAATAAATATTTGCAAAAAAATTAATCACAGTATTCAAATTGTTCAGGACTTTAACAAAATTTACTTACTCAAAATGTTTTAAAAGTAACATAAATCTCTCGAACATTTCTAAGTTAGCTACATCATAATCAGTCTAAAAATAAGCAACTTAAATGTACCTACTTCTTCTATTTGTTTCTATTTTTATTCTTTTCTATTCACACCTCAGGGGGCCTAAAGAAAGTAGCAGACGCCTCTATTTAGGAGTGTTGCGGTCTATGGCCTTATACGGAGCTCCCGTATGGGAAGAAGAGCTGACTGATAGAACCATCGCCCCTTTAAGAAAACCTCAGAGGGTGATCGGATGGCTATCGGAGTCATTCGAGGATATCGCACCATCTCCTTCGAGGCAGCGTGCGTCTTGGCGGGATGCTCAAACTTCGTTATATGATTGGCGATCAGATCCGGGCCCGGTGTATTGTACCCTCGCCAAGAGAAATGAAAGAGTGGAAGTTCCACGCTCAACAGTCGGTGACTAAAAGGCGGAAAAAGCAGCTGGCTGAACTCAGAGCCAGATGCTGGACTGTCGAGGCTGTCCGTCCGATCCTGGAGGATTGGTTGGACAGGCGGCATGGGTTGTTTACCTTCCGGCTCATACAGGTGCTCACCGGACATGGTTGTTTCGGAAAGTACTTGTGACGTATAGCTGGAAGGGAACCGACCACCAGGTGCCACCATTGCAGCTGCGTCAAGGATACGGCGCAACACACATTGTTAGTGTGCCCAGCCTGGGAGGATGAGCGCCGTGAACTCGTCGCAGAAATGGGGGACGATCTCTCGCTTTCGACCATAATAAGAGCAATGGTCAGAACTGAGAGGTCTTGGGATGTGGGACTTTCCTTCTGCGAGGAGGTTATGTCGCAGAAAGAAGCTGCGGAGAGGGAGAGGGAGATATCATCTAACCTCCAAATCTGCAGCCGGAGAGTAGGACGTCGGAAGAGGGCCTAGCAGGCCCTTCTCCGTCCTCCATAAATTGATGTCTTGACGGTGGACACGGTGTCAGCCGTCAGTAAAATAAAGCCTCGAGAAGGTGCGCGCGGTGTATGAGCCGCGTGCCTTGTAGTGAAAAAGGGATGGTTAAACTCCAGATCCATGCTGAGAAAGGGATCTCAAAAAGGACCAGCGCTGTCAGGCTCGCGGAAGAATGCGAGAGCGTACCCGTGATCCTGACCGACGGTGTAGAGGAGTACACCCGTGGTGGTTTTAGCCGGTAGGAGCCCGGCATAGCCAATAGTATTCATGGCATCCATGAGGATTTCCCCACGTAAAAAAGGGGCAAAACGAGTAGGTACTCATTTTGCCCTACCCATTTTGCCTTTTAGCTAGAAGTTTGCATTATTCGAAAAATAACCTTCAAATATTAACTCTAAATCCGTGTGTTGAGTATGAAAATATACTTGAATAAGTTTATTTTGATACTGAATCAACACTAGGTATTAGACAGACATTTAAGCCAAAGCAAAAATCAATCTGAATTTACCTTGCAATTTTTTATCGAAACAGACGAAAAAATATTTTTGGTCACTCACTATCACTACGCAAGTGTTTCTACTAGCTTCGTATTTTAGTGACTGCCTCAGATGGAGCGGGGTGCGGAGCGACTGTTGCACTGTTCGCAGCGAGTCCAGCGTTCAATCTGACGATGTCGCATTGCCTACCCTTTTTAGGCTGGGTACCCGTCTTGGGCTTACTTCCCCTACGTTTTTAATTTTGCAGATCACGAATCTGAAGTCCATCCATCCATCCATTAGCCCTTGGAGGTCTATTGCTGGACATAGGCCTCTCCTAACTTGCGCAATTTTGACCGGTCCTGAGCCCTCTGAATCCAGCGGATGCCCACTGTCTTCTTCAGGTCGTCGGTCCATCTAGTCGGGGGGCGTCCTATAGTCTGTTTTCCGAGACGTGGGCGCCTTTCGAGGACCTTTCTTCCCCAACGGTATCAGTCGGTTACCCTTGTAATCGACATAGCTCAAAGAATTAGCCGGCTGAAGTGGCAATTCAATCTACGATTCAATGAGATTTGACCTTCAAATGACCTTGAACGGTCCTTTGAGAAGTTCATCTGACCTCAGATTCGGAATTAGCGACCCAAAAAACATAATAATATGGTGGTTTGGTAAAATTAAATAAATAATAATAATAATAAAATAAGCAGAAAACTTTTTATTTTATAAGACTTAAGGTAAACCCGAGTTATACGGTCAAAGGTAACATTTTTATGTCTGTTTTCTCCTATATCTCAAAAACCAAAGCTGATCCCCTCCTAAAAATTTACCAGGTGTATGTTCAAATGATAAACAATGAGGTGATAAACATTTTGGAACGATTCTCGAGGTCCCAAAAACGGGCTAATTTTGGAGTCACCCTTTAAAAACAGGTTACTTTATATTGAACTACATATATTTACTGTTGTGAATAAAACACCGGTTAGGCCAAGACTAATTTATTAATCGAATTAAGGTAGGTTACCTACCTATTGATATAACATTTACCTAAAAAAATATATTTACCTACAATACAATAACAAATCATTCCTCCGGGCGGGAGCGGGTTTTGAAAAATATACCTACAACATTAACATTGTATTATAATTTGTTTTTTTTCTTTTTCATGAAAAATTTTGAAAAACTCGAAAACATGCATTTCATCAGTAAAAGGAGGAAAGTTTTTTGCAAAAAAGTAAATATTTGATATTTAAAAATTTTCCATACAAAGTTTCATCTTGTTTGTGGGGAAAACTTTTAATATTTTTTGGGAAGAAAAATTTTCTAAAACATGACCCAAAGTATAAGGAACAACCTAATTTCCGTCGAAATCAATTTAATAAAGGTTTTCATGTGATGCCCGGACAGAGAAACAGACAGACAGACCACAGTATAATAATATATACTGTGGACAGACAAACAATAATTTACAAAAAAGTTTTTGGTGCTCTAACACGTTATTAAAGTGCCCTCCCCCTCTCCCGCTTCCTGTCCCTCTCTCTCCTCCTCCCCTTCGCTCCCCTCCCCCTTCCCTCCGCTCCGTTACCCCTCCCCCTTCCCCTCCCCTCCCCTTTTACTCCGCTCCCCTAAAAAACCTAAACCTATAAGTTAAAAGTACCCACAACACAAAGTACATTAACTGATTATATTAGGCGATACGAAGTTCGCCAAGACAGCTAGTGTTAAATATTTATTTAATGATGCCAAAGAAGTATAACTTCTCACGTGCGTACATAAGTACACGTTTCTTTTTTTTGTGTAAGCTATAAATTACTATAAATTTTCACCCTTTTAACTTCAAAACTGACGAAGTTTCCATACTATCTTGCGCCGCCTTAATTAACCCTTTAGGGGGTGATTTTCCAAAAAAACGTACCTAATACCTACTTCCAAATTTTGTTTCTAATCTGCAATTTTTTTGTTAATTTTTGTAAGAAAAGTACAGAGAGAATGAATGCATTCAAGCGACGGTCGGCAGATAACAATATCATAATTTTGCGTGGGTAGCTTCCTGGTCATCTACCAGCAACGCGCGGCTCGGAAACATTGCTCCCATGAAAACGTAGGCGCTTCAACATGTTTCAACCCCGTATCTTCTTCATAAAGGTATCGTATCAACTTGCAACCACTATAGTGCACAATGGGAGCCTTGTACCTATTGCGACATACAAACACTATGCGTCTGCGACGTGCAGTTTTGGCTGCAAAGTGAAAAACCAAAACACAATCTTCTATTTTATATATATAAAAGGTATATAGCAGAAAGGGGTATTCTATGGTGTTGGTTATGAAATGATATTTCTTTTACTTTGCACCATGATATATTTCCAGTTCTCCCAACGTTCACATCAGTATTCCAAAGTACTTCAACACTATGTCATCAATAATAATCTGTTTTACATTATTGACAATTCCCTAATCTAAATGTGGTATGACATTTCTTATATGCCAGCCTCTGCATCAGACAAGCGCTGTAGAATAAAGAGGTCCGTCCCTGGACCTTCACTTCATTCATTCATGGCCTCACCAATATATATGTATAGTACTCCTTATCGATTTCGATGACAGCGACCCCAACTAATTCGAGTGCGACAAATTTAATGTTATAACAGTATTATCAAATGACATACATTTAAAGCATATATTTAACATTCATTTTAGCCGCATTGTAGTGGCTTAGAATACTAACTCCAATCACAAGCCGGAAAGGTGTTGTAAGGGGGACTAAATCCAGTCTGCTGGTGGTAGGGCTTCTCGGAGGAATTATATTGTCAATATTGGTCTTAATAGTTCATTAATTCTTATTATTTCTCCATGGGGTCCATTCGGATAGCTTGAGTCGTATTGTGGTTGGGAGCTAGAGCTAATTTTTTCTTTCCTTTCTTTCATGGCCTAGCCATTGCTAGCAATGCGTCATTGATGCCTTTGATGTTGCTGATGTCCGCCGGCCGATAGCCACTTACCATCGTGGACCATCCGCTCGTTTGCCAGCTATTTCCATTAAATATATCTTGTATACCAAACATGGGGCATGTCATTAATATTGATAACCCTCCGGGCCAGTTCTGGACTAGATAAATCCGAGGAGGGAAATGCATGTAGTCGCATGGTTGTGGAGTTCTCATTGACATCACTCGGCTTACGATATTCAACCACTGCTATTTACGTTTCGAAATCAAAATGCTAGGAATGAAATTTTTCGGGAAACTGTCGGATTTCGGCGGCTAGTGCGCGTTCCAGTAGCGGTGCGGTGAAGCGGTCGAGCGGCAGTGCGCAGCACGTGAACACCGGCCGGTGCAACGCCGCCGCCAGCCGCAGCGCCAGCGCCGCCGCGCGCGCCTCGCCCTCCACCAGGCTCGTGCTGACCGCCCCCGCCACCCCCGCCGTCGGCATGCCCAGCGCCACCTCGCCGAGGCGCCGCTCGTTCGCCCGCCCGATCCACAGTAGCAGCGACCCCGTCATCTTCAGGACCGTCACACATCCTATCTGCTCTCCACTCCACACCTGGAACTGGTGCACCTCCCATAAACTTTTCCGGTACACTATCTTCCGCTTCGATGTCACGATACATGGTGATGTTCCTGGCTCCATTGTTGATTGTTGTACACTCATACACAGATTACTATATTTGTAACAAATATCATAGTTCATACATATTATAGGTTATGTTTACACTCTTTGATTGGTTGGTTAAAATCTATATCTATGGTTAAAACAGTGTTTATGTAATTCGTTTTTGGTTTCACAGATCGATGTTGTCACAGGCTCACAGGTCACTTGCCAAAGTTGCCAATGTCATGTCATTATCATTAATCAACATTGTCATAATATCGCATTGAGTACTATATCTATGGTCTGTAGGTTTGAGAGATAGATAAAAAATCATAATCGAATGATATCCTGGCTTAGAGTGTACAGTACTATAGAGCGCGAGTATTACACAACAAACGGCATCCGCAGACCGCATCGTACGCATCGTAGGCAGATGATCTATAGATTATATTACTCTTTGATCTATAGATACGTATATCGATGCGTGTATGACAGGTAGGGATGTATCAATTACGTGCCGATCGGCAACGAGGTATCGATAAGTTATCTTATTTCCTACTATTAAACGAGATTTTTTTGTATAAATATGTATGTTTATTTGTATATTTGTTTCTAATCACTTTCTCGATAACAGTACTAACGATTTCGATTTTGCAATGTAATGGTTTAAGAAGAAATAAAAATGAATTATATTATTTTGTATTTTTGTTCAATGTTATTCCATTCTATACCTACCCAAATACTACACAATGAATAAGCAGTTTAGACGTGATATTACTATATAACATTCCATAATTTACGTTTGCGCTAGAGATAACGATACCAATATCAATGCTGATACATCGGCCGTTATATATCAACCGATACCGATATCGAAAAAAGTGTTAGAAAAACGTCTTTTTCAATGCTGCCTCATACTAAATGATTTACGTGACAGTTCGTCTGCAAATAATTCAAATAATCTTTGCTTTTAAAAAATAATGACGTTATGTAGCAAGTTGATACTTCCTTTGATAAATATTAATATTTTTTTAATAAATAAAATATTATAATTCATTTTATTTTTACACTCTTATTTCCTGTTTAGAGATTAGGCAAACCTCTTTTTATCCTCTAGCAGTTAGGATCATTTGATATCGGTATAGCCAATAATTTATGGCAATAATCGCATCGGCAAAATCCGTTCCATACAAAGTATATTAAATATCGACTACAGCGTTAGTCACGTACATCACTAGAGTCTCGCGTGGGGAGCACTACGGGAGCGTGGGTGAGCGCGGTGCGCGGGCGGTAGGGTTCGAAGTATCGGCCTCTGGTATCGATATCGAGTACTCGCGAGGATCACAGTAAGATCAGAGCTAAAAAAAAAAAAAAAGGTCGTCGACATGTCCCCATGACACTTTCTGTTTAGTCCGAGCGCTAAAACGGGCCACAGTTGATCTTTTTCAATATGAAAATACTGAAAAGTATTAAGTATTTTAAAAGTACTCGATACCGACGTTTCACATGAGTACTTGCGAGTAATTACCAGGTACGAGTATCGAGTACTCAGTATCGAGTATCGTGATCAAAAGTATCGATACCTACTCAGTATCGAAAGTATCGTTCGAACCCTAGCGGGCGGTCTTGTGCTTGCCCGCCCCTCACTCACCCCGCGATGCGAGATATGTTTTCATAAAAATAAATACAAAAATCACCTTACCGATGATATGAGATACTGGATTTCAATTTTGTGTGTTTCCTACTATCGTTATTGCAAGATGGGACTGCACATTTGACCATTTTGATAGGTAAATATTTAAAAATCTCTCTAGAACCGCACACCGCTAGCATTCAACTACGACCTACAAGCGGTCGCGGCGGGAACGTCGTGTTGTTCTCACCCGTGCCTACTGTTCCCACTTCGTTGCTCGCGCTCTATATGTAATATTAATACTCTAAGTATCCTGGGCTGGGACTATAGACAACATGGACCCAATCTATGACCCAATAGAAAAATGGTCCTTAGATTATGACGTCATCAGTCATCAGGTACCTCTACAAAATTACTTATCCCGTTAGAGTAATACATCCATGGTTGGACCACTAAACTATTTTATTCGTCCGTTGAGCGGACGACTTGACATTTCGTATCTTTATACTCCATGATCCTTGGACCCATGGTGCTGTATCATAATATCAGTGCTGTATGCATCCTCCTCCCTATAATTCTGACCGCTCATTTACACGCGCGGCTCGCGGACCATCCCGTGGCTCGTCCGTAAGCCACGCCCCCTAAGCGCGCGAGCGCTATCTTGTGTTTAGACGCGCGCGGCGTTCAGATGCGTTCGAACGTTCAAGGATGGAGCACGTTGACGTAATACATCGGCATCCATCCTTTCTACCATGATTTATAAGCAAAATACTCAATGTAGATTGTACTATGGGTAGATTTCTGTACATTAGGCTTTTTTTAGTGCAATAAGCAACAAAATATTTTTTTTTAACTAAAATCGGTTTTAATTTCTGTTCTTTTTTTCAGTGTCTGTTCGGTTTGCGTACAGATTCTTATTTTTAAAATAAAAGAGCATCCTAGTTTTGAAATCTTTCCAGTAGTTTTTTCATTACAAACAAAGGAACAAAACATCAAAATTATCTTCTTTATAATATTAGTTTCAATATACGAAGTCTAATTATTAGTGGTTTAAGGTTCATTATTATTATCATCCAGTACCATATTTTATTATTTCATATAATTTTGCGTAAAAGTTAATACGATTTCGAAAAATACGAATCCAATAGAACACGTACGTATGGCGCTAGTTGCCGTTGTTGAATGAAGCTCGCGCGTATGTGAACACCGCGCGAGCTCTCGCGCGAGCCCCTTTGGCATGCGCCCAAAAAAGCGCTCCTGACGCGAGCCCTGCGAGCCCCGACACGCGCGCGCTAGCTACCTGTTTACACACTCGGGCTCGCGTGGGTCTCGCGGAAAGTCTCGTGGCTCGCGCGCGCATGTAAACGGGGCATCACGGTATCTCTTCGAAGCTTGGGATCCAGTTTTTCTGTAAAGTTCTTGGTTGACAATAAAAATTCTTTTTCTGAAAATTAATTTCAACCAATAGAGAAAAGACATTTGTATTTCACGTTATCTGCTATTTGTCAGATTTCTGTCGTGTTTTTGTTTTATTGGTTGCCTTGGACGGGATCATCACTGTGATAGCACTTTTAACCAATGAAAATAGCTTACTTGCTTGGAAAAATAATAATTATAACAGCATAAACTAGAGACACTAGAGTAAAGAAGAGTTCAAAAAGTGTGGCGAATTCCCGGTCAGCATTACTGATGCTGGTGTGTTCAATTTATTAAGTTTGATGCTTTGAAAAATAACTGAATTGCAGAAGAAAGGATCGATAATGAAGTACTTTTTCCTACTTGGAGTAGGTCTCCTGTTTCTGTCAGGTAATTTAATTGTACATATTTTTATATAAATTTATTGAAAGATAATGTCGACGTCAGCTTTCATGGCATCGAAGTTTCAGGTAGTATTTCAAGTCGCTTTTTAGAGTACCTAGTTTTATTCAATAATATTTGGCATAAAGTAAATAATCCGTTTATAAATATTGTTTCTGAATTATTTATTAATTGATTTATGTCATTTAAACACACTGTAAATAAGTGAATTGCCGGCGGAGCCCGGCGAATGCTGGAACATTCCGTTATTCCGTGAATAACAGCCACGGCCTGCGATGCTGCTCAAATCTTTTTTTATCTATATCGTTTTTCATAAGAGTATTTACTCTTCTTTTAAAAGAAACAAAACCCTTTGTAAGCCTTCTATAGCTTTGCTAGTTTTTATGAATAAGGGGGTTAATCTTTAATAACCTGCTCTAAGCCTCACTACCTGAAAAATGCGTTCTTTACATCTATAGCAAGAAATCCACATTAACCCTAGGTCGGTCGCGCTAGTTTTTATAACTTTGTCGGTCGCATGGGGTCTTTTAAAGCCCATTAATGTTTTTTTTATATAATTGCTTTAGATATTCTCATTTTTTTATTTATATATTAACAAGATAATAAAGTGTACTTTTAAATAAAAGCATATTAATCCTTTTAATATTTATTAGTTAACAGCAGTCTTAATCAAATTAAAGAAAGACATTTTTGGCTCATTTTTGGTAACTTTAGTTTAAATTAGTATTAAAACAATAAATATTATCTTTTCTTTTTAAAATCAACACAAGCTATCAAAATAAAGACGTATTTTACCGAGATCGCAAAAAAAGCATAAAAATATTAAAATATACAAGTTAATTTTTACACCTCATTTCGCTCGTCCGAACAGCTTGAGCAAAGTGAAGCTGCGTGTCTTGAATATATGTTTTGGCGACATGAATAGCACACTGTAGAATATTTTCTGTCAATTTGACCTAGGGTTAATATTGCAAGAGGGAGTTTTTTTAATTCTAACTATTCAGAAATTGTATCCAAATTATTTTCATGTCACTTTAACATAATAAATTTTAAATGCTGTAAGTTTTTCGCTACAGATTGTTATGGCCCATTAGGGGATTATAATCTACATTATATTATAAAGAAGAACTCATAAACCAAAAAGTCGGTACGGTTCAGCTAATATCCAATAATCATGTTGGACCCTTAACCTTCCAATCTCAAATTGAAATAGTCTCTCCATCACTAGCAGAGACCCAGGCTATGAATGTGTACAAATTATTATAATATAAAAAATTTAATATTATTTTTAATAGTTAAAAGTAGAACAAGAAAGTGTGTACAGTAATGATTGTATGTTAACATTGCAGGAGCGGCCCGAGCGCAGGATGCAGACAGTGCTACAGTGGACGTGGACCTGGGAGCCTCTCGCGAAGGCTCACGCACAGGTGATTGTTGATTATTATATTGTGTGCACTATAGCATACATGTTGCATACTTATACTAAGCGTGCAATACCAAAAATATTCCCAATTATATGGATAATGTCAGTGTGCTCATTCCTATTAGTGTAATCTTGCCGCGGGTAACGGGTAGATTACATTTTTTAATCAACTGTGGATTAAAACTTTTCATTACATATTTTATCTTGGTTTGGTTTAGTATTACCTTATCAAGAAGTCGATATTATTATAATTACAACTGTATCTGATAGGATATCATATTGAGCTAGTGGCCGGGCAGCAGTACTGCACCTGTGGCTCGCCCACCATTTTGTTATTATTTATCTATCACAGAGAAATATTGTAGTACATTCTCCTGTGATCCTTAAGATTTCGCAATTACACAAAACAATATTAAACTAAATGTTTAAACCTTTTTTTGGGCCACTATCTCGATGATAATTTATTAATCAGATGAGCTTTTTAAAAAAATAATTTCTGCATAGAAACACTACTTTTTATTAAAGTATAAGCGCCTATCTAGCATTAATTTAAAGATATAAGGTACAAATAGTCATTTGAGACTTATACGCGGGGAGTTCGACCGCGCGTTTGTTTATGTTTTGGGTCAATCTGCTGTTTGACACTTATATATACGTCAAAGGGAACAAGGGTCGCGTTGCAATGATTGCAAAAGCTTATTAATGTGATAATACGTTCATTACATAAATAATTAAAAGATGGCTTCAATTATCAATGGGTCCTATGTATATGGGCCAAACTAACAATTTGATGATGATGTTGATAATATCACGCTAAGTTTAGTTGAGACTGAAATTTAGTTAATTTATTATTAGGAAATGAAAATTACAGTGCCAAGAGTAACAATTTCAGATAGAACCATAAGGAGTTACAGAAAGTACGCGTATAAAAGCCAAAGTGACACATTGGCCTTTTTAGGATGTTTTTGGAAAAAGATAAAATGTAACAAAAACTAATGTATAAGGGCTAATGTACAGTAAAAAGAAAAAAAAGATAATACAGTTGTCTTAGTAAACCGGCAAAGTTTCATAAACTTCAGTTTTACCAATTTAAAATTATACCAAAAGTTTCGGAGCATCTCCTGTAAAGTTATGATTTTGCATTTTGGCTAGATAATAATGCTAGGTAATAAGGGCTAGATGCTATGATAATAATAATAATGCGGTTTCATCAATAGATCAATATCTATTGATGAAACCGCATTATTTCCGCTGAGTAGTTTAAAAAGCTTCGAGGGATAGACGGCGGGAAACGATTTTGTTTCATACTATGTATACAATAGATACATTATCTTACTATTTATGTAAAAAAATAACAAATGATATTAATTTCATAATAATTGGTACTTTCATAAAGCGATGTTATACTTAAAAATTGTGTTTCATAATGTTTATTTGAATGTTGGTCACTACATGGAGTACACGGTGAGTGGTGACATACCATGATGTATTAGAATATGGGATATAGGGAATCCTAGCGCGGGGGGTAAGTTAACGTTTATTTATTTAAATCAGAGCGTATTTTCGAGTTGTATTTACTTACTTATCAACGTTTTAAATTAAAAAAAATTGACTTATTATACTGTAAAATAAATAAGAATATAATTAAATGTCTACTAAATATAACTTCCATGCTAATAATGGTTTGCAACCCCTGACGACCGTTTATGTTAAAAAGTTTTGCGTGGACTATATTGCGTGTCGCTCTTGCCGCCCCGTCGCCATTCTAGGACAAGCTTTCACCCAGCAACGAAAGCATGCAACGGCCGTCGTCGGTACTCCTCACTCCATCGAAAGGTGTGGCAATTGAAACATTGACTAGTCCAGTGACTAAGTTTATTTGGGAGGTAAGGCGGTGATGGTGACGTCATCGCTTGTAGCTGGCGTCGTTGGCCAGCACGCGCACGCGCTCCTTGAGCCAGGCGGAGTTGCGGATGCGGTAGTCGAACCGCGCCCCGCACCCCCCGCACCCCCCGTCGCCGTCCGGCGCCGCCGACCACCACCCGTACCTGATATGTGCCAACATTTTCACCTTTTATAAAATAATGCCGAAATGGAGGAGAACAATATCGCTCCATGTGCGCGATGTCGCGGTAGGAGTGGAACGTACTCGTGCGAGGAGGTGAGGGGCGCGGGGTACTTCTCCCGCGGGCCGCGCTCGAACATGTCGCGCACCCGGCGCAGCAGCTCCGGCCCGGGCGCCGCGCCCTCGCGCCGCTGCGGCTTGTCCGTCACCGTCGCCGCTGCAACACCCGACCATACGAGCATGAGGCCCACTTCAAAATAAATATATAAAAATATACGAATACAACGTAAATTACGTAAAGCGAGCGGCTTGATCGCCGAGACGTAGGAGCGGCCCAGCTCGCACTGCGACGCGAACCGCAGCTTGAAGGAGCGGGCGTGCAGCGGCGGTGGCGGCGGCGGCGCGCTCTGCTCTCCGGGAGACATGGTCGCCGCTCACTGCTTCACTAGTGAACTAGCCGGCGCGGCGGCGCGGCGGCGATCGATGTCGTCCGGCCGCCGCGGCGCCGCGCGTGTTGCTAGGGAACGTCGCGGCGTCCGTGTCCATCGCCCGCTGGCACCGACGTGACTCGTTCGTCGTGACTCGTGTGTAACTCGCTCGCCGAACTGTCTAAAGCTAAACCTTCCAAAATTAACCTTTATGGGACTTTACAAAAATGACGAAACCTCACGTTTTATGAAAAATAAAAATCAATACTTATTTTTATGTCATTGTTTTATCGATTTTATAGAATACTTATGCATCGAAGTAATTGCAACATATCCAGTTCTCGTTGAGTGATCCAGTATATTGGTAACATGGCAATAACGCGTGGGAGTGGTTGTCCTCAGACGCGGAGGCGGTGCTGCGCGAGGCGGAGGCCATCTCCCCGGACGGGCTGAGCGTGGCGCAGCAGCGCGAGATGCGCGAGCGCGCACAGAACTACACCTTCCAGACCGAGGTCAACCGCATGATGAAGCTCATCATCAACTCGCTCTACAGAAACAAGGAGGTATGACGCCTTCCCTCGCTTTATTGTAGTCGGGGCGTTCGAGGGACGTTACAGATAATGGTTTCGGTCGTGCGTTGCAGATCTTCCTCCGCGAGCTGATCTCGAACGGGTCGGACGCGCTGGACAAGATCCGGCTGCTGTCGCTGACGGACCGCAACGTGCTGGACGCCAACCCGGACCTGAGCATCCGCATCAAGGCGGACCCGGAGGCACGCCAGCTGCACATCATCGACTCGGGCGTGGGCATGACGGCGCACGATCTCGTCAACAACCTCGGCACCATCGCTAAGTCCGGCACCGCCGACTTCCTCTCCAAGATGCAGGACCCGGAGAAGGAGAGCTCGCAGGAGATGAACGACATGATCGGGCAGTTCGGCGTCGGGTTCTACTCGGCGTTCCTGGTGGCGGACCGCGTGACGGTGGTGTCGAAGCATAACGAGGACGCGCAGCACGTGTGGGAGTCGGACGCCAGCGCGTTCAGCGTGGCGCCGGACCCGCGCGGGGACACGCTGCGCCGCGGCACGCACATCACGCTGCACATGAAGGAGGAGGCCGCCGACTTCCTGCAGCCCGACACCATCCGACAGCTCGTGCAGAAGTACTCGCAGTTCATCAACTTCCCCATCTACCTGTGGGCGTCGCGCACCGAGACCGTCGAGGAGGCCGCCGACGAAGCCGCCGACGCCGACAAGCCGGACTCGGACGACGACGATGCGCAGGTACGTTGGAACGCTTTCATGTGGTAGTGGATAGTGGGCATCTATGACACTTAACGAATCACTTATGTAATCCGCCAAGGATTAGAAAGAAAAGAAGGGAAGAAGGAATACTTATTCACATATTCATAAACTATACTTGCATGAGTAATTTTTTAGTATGTTTATTTACGCACTAATTAGACAAGGATGGTTAATGTATTGTATTGTGTCGTGTCGTTGTCGTGCAGGTGGAGGACGCGACCGAGGAGAAGGCGGAGCGCAAGAAGACTGAGAAGACGGTGTGGGACTGGGAGCTGATGAACAACAACAAGCCCATCTGGACGCGCAAGCCCAGCGAGGTGGCGGACGAGGAGTACACGCAGTTCTACAAGAGCCTGACCAAGGACACGGCGGCGCCGCTGGCGCGCGCGCACTTCGTGGCGGAGGGCGAGGTCACCTTCCGCGCGCTGCTGTTCGTGCCGCGCGTGCAGCCCGCCGACAGCTTCAACCGCTACGGCACCAAGACCGACCACATCAAGCTGTACGTGCGCCGCGTCTTCATCACCGACGAGTTCAACGACCTCATGCCCAATTACCTGGCCTTCATCCAGGGCATCGTCGACTCGGACGACCTGCCGCTGAACGTGAGCCGCGAGACGCTGCAGCAGCACAAGCTCATCAAGATCATCAAGAAGAAGCTGGTGCGCAAGGCGCTCGACATGCTCAAGAAGATCCCCGAGGACGAGTACGAGCACTTCTGGAAGGAGTACTCGACCAACGTGAAGCTCGGCGTCATGGAGGACCCGTCCAACCGCTCGCGGCTGGCCAAGCTGCTGCGCTTCCACTCGTCGCACGGCGAGGGCATGACCTTCCTGGCGGACTACGTGGCGCGCATGAGGCCCAAGCAGACCCACATCTACTACATCGCCGGCGCCAGCCGCGCTGAGGTACGTCCCCCACCTTGTATTGTATTACCTACCTCCCCCACCTCCCCCACCTCCCCCAATAACAATATTACAACATATGTTATGTACACGTCGGCAGGTGGAGAAGTCTCCGTTCGCGGAGCGGCTGGTGCGCGCGGGCTACGAGGTGCTGTACCTGGTGGAGGCCGTGGACGAGTACTGCCTGTCCTCGCTGCCCGAGTACGACGGACACAAGTTCCAGAACGTCGCCAAGGAGATCTTCGACCTCGACGAGAGTGAGTTCACGTGCAATAAATCGCTTTTCGAATCGAGCTCCTTCACGTAGCTCGTGATATGAGGAAACCGGGAGACGTAGGGTATGCGAGTCACGAGAGCCCGAAACCTTCTTCCTTCATTTGTCGAAGGTTAGATTTGATAATGATCGCTGTTGTTCGCAGGCGAGACGAAGAAGGACGAGTTCGAGGCGTACAAGAAGGAATTCGAGCCGCTGACCAAGTACCTGGGCGACAAGCTGAGCGCGTGGGTGACGCGCGCGGCCGTGTCGCGGCGCCTGGCGCGCTCGCCCGCCGCGCTGGTGGCCACCGTGTTCGGCTGGACGGGCAACATGGAGCGCCTGGCGCTCTCCAACGCGCACCAGAAGGCGGACGACGCGCAGCGCAAGCACCACCTGTCGCAGAAGAAGATGCTGGAGATCAACCCGCGGCACCCCGTGGTGCGCGAGCTGCTGCGCCGCGTGCGCGAGGACCCCGACGACCCCGCCGCGCTGTCCGCCGCGCGCACGCTGTACCGCACGGCCGCGCTGCGCTCCGGCTTCATGCTGCAGGAGGGGCAGGCGGGCGACTTCGCCGACGCCGTGGACGGCATGCTGCAGCTGTCGCTCGGCCTGCCGCCCGACGCCGCGCCCGAGGACGAGGACTTCGCGCCCGACGCCACGCCCGACGAGGACGACGCCGACGAGCCGCCGGCCGACGACCGCGACGAGCTGTAGGCCGCCGGGGCCGAGGTCCCGTTTACAATTTATGCAGTGAAAACATTCTAAAGTAGCCATTTTCTGGAAGTAATTGTAATTAAGTTAATCAGAACTCTGGTCCGGTGTCGGATGTAGTCGTCCTCCTAGTGAGTTGGTCACTTTCGATTCAAACGGGGCCGAGTACCCGCTGGACCCCGCGTCTCGCGTCTCCCGTCGCCGGTTCCCAATGTGACGACAGGGGCAGGAGCGGCATAGCGTGACTTGTCTGTATTTCCACTTACGCGAAGCGGAGACGCGAGCTGGGTAGAACGAAGTAGCTTGTGACTACTCTCCATCTGCGCTCTGTGTACACTGTGTAGGTATATGAAAACCACGCTCCGCTCCACAAAATGGTGTCCATCGAAGCTTGGCCGAGAAATGTAGAAAATTCTACATCTTATTGGTTGTTTACAGTTTGATGGAAACCGGCCCTGGCGCCACAATGCAATGCAATCTTTTATTTTGCTCGTAATGTTCCATAACGTAACTGTGATTGCTGACGCAGGTTGCGGGAAGCCATTCATTAAGTAGACTACATATATTGTATGAATATGAATATTAATAAGGCGGCGGGCGGCGACGGGGCGACCGTCGCGTACGTCACGTGGCGACGCGACGACTTAAAGACTGTTATTTTTGTATTTGTTGTACATGGAACAGTGCATGACGCATGACAAGTGGATGTAAATAAATCTTAATATTTATTGATATTAATTATGGATTTCATTAGCTGTCCCTCTTGCACCTCCTTTAGTTGACGACCAGATTGTATGTGTTCGCTTTGCAGGTCGTGTTACTCGTGTTCCGTATCAGTCATACAGTTTATGAAACATCTAGTATCTCTACCTACTCTAGTCTGTGCTTAATACTCACGAGGGCCTGTCAATATTGTCAATTCTCAATACTTCAAAATTCTAATTATGATTAAAACGTAATGTTAAGTACTTTGTGATTATGATACATTATGATGGAAGTCATTTGTTATAGGAACCAAGGATTTATTATATATCCTTGGTAGGAACCGTATTGTACGTGTAATCTACGTCACAGAATACTAATTGCAATTGTCAATAATCTTATATCTTTAAACGAGCAATTCTTGTATATATATATATATAATATATAATCCTAGACTTACCACTGACTGAACTATACAATTGTTCTCCCAGAAGGAGCAGAGATGGAGTTTTGTTGTCTATGGCGGATATTCTCCATTCCCTCACCACACCTCGGGAAAAATCTGACATTTCCCATTTTCAAGATGGCGGCTGCGCGGCGATTGTCAACTTTTTTGTTTATGGCCTTTTGCCCAAAGTTTTTAGAGGTTTTCATAAAGTTTACAAAGGGAATTACGAAAAAATGAGAAAAAAATGAAAAAACAAGATGGCCGCCGAGTTATTTTGGTTTGAATTTTTTCCATTTCAGAGGTGACTTTGCGGGGTCGCATCGGGGTGGTTTTTCAACTTTTTGTTGATATTTTTTTTGTGTTGTCTTGAAAGTATTCTCAATTTTGATATTTTGGGAATAGTTATTTTTTTGACAAGATGGCGGACGCGGTGGCGGCCATTTTGAAAAATGTACGAAAAATGACATTTTTCGGGTGCATTTTTCTTCTGGTTGGCAACATTTGAGCGGCTCCCTTTGTTCCGGGCGGTTGTGTAACTTGACCCAAAGTGTTGCCAGGTTTCATTTTTTTTATCTTCGTTCATATATTTTTTTGGACTTTCTATTCAAAAACATGAAAAGTAGAAGGAGCAATATTTTTGATACAAATGTCACACAGGAAGCCGTGTCGCGGTCGTCGCTATGACATTTGACTATTTTCGTCGATGTCGACTGGCAACACTGGTTGCTGGATTTTTTTTTTCGTTTTACGAAAACCCGAATTGATCTCCCAGAAGGAGTGGTGGGGGGTGAATACTATGTATGCGGGAATTTTTGATTAACCCCCTTGTCTATGGGAAAAATCCGACTTTTCGAAAATCCAAGATGGCGGCCGAGGTGAAATGATCAACTTTTTTTTTTATTATGCAGCTACCCGAGATTGGTGTCGTTTTCGGCTAATGTTGGGAAAAGTGTTACGAAAAATTTGGAAAAATTTGAAAAAACAAGATGGCCGCCGAGATATTTTGATTTAAAATTTTTCAATTTTCGAGGTGACTTTGCGGGGTCGGATCGCGTTGGGTTTTTAACTTTTTTGCAATTTTTTTTCTTTGTTGCCTTGCATCTATCCCCAATTTTGACGTTTAGGGTATATTTTTTTTTTCGCCAATATGGCGGACCCCGTGGCGGCCATTTTATAAAATATACGAAAAATTGCATTTTTTGAAGGAAAAAATTTTTAGGTTGGCAACATTTGAGGGGGTCACTTTGTATGGGGCGGTTGTGGGTCTTAGTCTGAAGTGTTGCCAGGTTACGTTGATTTTTTTTTGTTAATACATTTTTGTGAACTTTCTATTCAAAAATATGAAAAGTAGAAGGAGAAACATTTTTAATCAAAAAATTTTACCAAAAAATTTGTAGTGGTCGTCGTAATGACATTTGACCATTTTCATCTAAATTAACTGGCAACACTGGGAGCTAGAATTTTTTTTCCCGTTTTTTCACATTTCGAGTAGCCCAGCCGAAAGTATTGGTGGGGGGTTATAATGATGTATGGAAAAGTTGCTTGACTACTTATGGTCACTATGGGAAAAATCCGACCGTTCGAAAATTCAAGATGGCGGCCGCTCGGCGATTGTCAACATTTTTATTTATGTGAGCACCTACCCAATATTGGTGTCATTTTCGAATAACTTTGGGACGACTAATACGATAAAATTAGAAAAAAATTAAAAAACAAGATGGCCGCCGAGATATTTTTCTTTAAAGTTTTGAAATTTTAGAGGTGACTTTGTGGGGTCGCATCGGGGTGGTTTTTCAACTTTTATATAATATTCTTTTTGTTTTCCCTTGGAAGTGTCCTCAATTTTGATATTTTGGGGATAATTTTTTTTTTCACAAGATGGCGGACCCCGTGGCGGCCATTTTATAAAATGTACGAAAAATGGCATTTTTTGAACGAAAAAATTTGTAGGTTGGCAACATTTGAGGGGGTCACTTTGTATGGGGCAGTTTTGCAACTTGACCGAAAGTGTTGCCATGTTTGGTTTTTTTTTCTTCGTTCATACAATTTTTTGGACTTTCCATTCAAAAATATGAAAAGTAGAAGGAAAAATATCTTTAATCAAAATATTTTACCAAAACATTGCAAGTGGACGTCGTAATGACATTTGACCATTTTCATCTTAATAAACTGGCAACACTGGAGTCCAGAATTTTTTTCACTTTTCGAGTGATTGAGCCTAAACTATAGATCAGGAGTATAATAAATGTATGGGAGATATTTCTTAATTAAATCATTCGTTTTGGAAAAACAATAAAATTTTAGTGTTGCCATACAAAAAATAATAATTTTCATACAAATTTATTTTTGGATTGAATATTTCGCTACTATAATGTATGGGGCATTTGTAGGTACTAATATTTTGTGAATTTTGGTGAAAAAAAATTCAGTGTTGCCATACAAAAAATAATAATTTTCATACAAATGTTTTCTTTTTTCAAATATTTGAGGTGGTTGTCTTCATTTGATGGCCTTATAATGTATGGGGCGTTTGTAGGTTCCAATAGTCCGTAAATGATGGTGAAAAAATATTTTAGGGTTGCCATACAAAAAATTAAAGTTTTCATACAAATGTACTTTTTTATGTAATATTTCAGGCTATTTCATCAATCTTATATCATTACAATATATCCGGAGGCTGTTGGTACTTATATATCGTACACATCGAAGGAAAATTGTTGCAGTGTTGCCATATAAAAATATTAATTTTCATACAAATGTATTTTGTGTCGAATATTTCAGATTGTTTGTCCATTGAATGTCAATACGATGTATGAGGCGTTTAATAGTCTTAAGGGTTATTATAAGTTATCAACTAGCTGACCCGGCAAACTTTGTACCACTTATCAATTTCTCCTTCTCCCTCTCCATCGCGTGTTTCCCCTCTACCTCCCCCTTGCCCTCCCTCTTCCGCTTCCTCTCCTCCTCAATCTCCCTCCCCTCTGTCTACCTCTCCCCTTCTTACCCTTTCCCTCGCCCTTTCCCCCTCCCTCCCTCTCCCGCTCCTTCTCCCGCTACCTCTCCGTCTCCCTCTCCCGCTACCTCTCCTTCTCCCCCTGCCTTTTCTTCTCTCACCCTCTCCTCCTCCCTCTTCCTCCCCTTCACTTCCTCTCTCTATCCCTGCTCTTTCCCTCTTCCTCTTCCCTTCCCTTCACTCTTCCACTACCTCTCCCTCTTCCTACCTCCCCCTCTCCCTCTCGTTTCCCCTCTCCCTCTGCCCCTCTCTTAACTCTCCTGCTGCCTCTCCCTGCCTTCCCCTCTTCGTCCCTCTCCCTCTCGTTCTTCCACCCTCTCACTCTAACTCTCTCTCCGTCTACCTCTCCCTCTCCTTCTCCCTCTCCCTTTTTTTCTCCTTCTCACTCACCCCTTCCCTCTCCCTCTCATATTCTGTTAATCGTGCCAAAAAAATTGACAAACCAAAAATAGTAGTTGGAAGTCAAATATGTCGCAAACAGACCCCTGAATCGAAAAATAAATTTCCAAGACCGATGACAATTTTGAAAAAAACTATTTATTTATTTAGTCTTTTGCGAAAGAGAAAGGCACGCGCGCTGCTTTAGCAGCGCGCGCCCCACGCGAAAACCTAGTATATATATATAATTGGAATCTCGGAATCGGCTCCAACGATTTTCATGAAATTTAGTATATTGGAGGTTTCGGGGGCGATAAATCGATCTAACTAGGATTCATCTTTAGAAAATGTCGTTTTATCGGTGTTTTCAGGCAATGATAAACTTATACAATATACTCTTCCTGACTCTTATATCTGCAAGTAGCAATACTAAAGCTACTTCAGTAAATGGCGTTGTTAAGCAACACTAAACCGAGCAAAGCTTGGTCATCCGGATATTTACTGTTATAAACTCTCAATTACAGGCCTTCTCATAAAAATTGGAAGGTAAAGCATTAGGCTATTACATCATTGAACACGTGATATTTGAATGAAGCTGGTGTAATAAAAATGTATTGTTGAAATTTGGAGTGTTTTAACATGTATCATGATTCATGTATGTACCTTGCGGCAGTTGCGGCCTTGTGGACCGATACCTACCTTGTGCTCGATTATAACGTGCGCGTGAGTGTCTTCAAGCCTTGAAATTCAAGGCGAAAGTGAAAAGGCTTTTACCAAGTTAATGAGTTTTACCACCCATGACTACATCGCCACTTACCATCAGGTGGCATTGTAGTCAAGCATTAACTTATAAGATATATAATTTTTTATATCCACCATCAAATCATGCCTTGGCATCCTTTTATTTTATATAGATTTTACTATCGCCGTAACGAAATAGTAAAATCTATATAAAATAAAAGGACGAGGTCCAGTCCAAATTAAGAGCATTTTAAAAACTTATTGTTTGACCTACATCACTAATAATATATGTGAGTTTCTCTGACTGTTTGTTATTCTTTCACGCCACCTTCCTTTCCCTTTGTTCTCCTTCTTAGCGGCCGGCTTAGCTTTTGCTGATTCCATGGGCGACGATAGCCACATATCAGTTTTGGCAACATTTTGCATTGCCTAACATTAACATGCATTTGGTTGTCCAAGTGGTCCTTCGAATTATGGATTCGACTATAGTCACAAACCAAGTGTATACCGTAATTCGCTTTACTTCAAAACGTGGCGTCCCCCAAAAAAAACCTAGCCAGCTGCCCTAAGAGTAAATGTGACAGCTACTGTTGGAGCGGTGGCCCCCATAGGGTAACCCCGCAATAGATATTGATGCTACTAGGGGCTACTTAGGGCAAGGTGCGGAAATGTACATAATATGCCGGAAAACGCGGCCAGAGTGCTAGTATTACATTTAAAAAAACATGGTAATGAAACAATAAATATATTTCAATAAAAAATATTAAAATTGGCTAAACGGCTTGGCCGTATATTGTACTAACCTAACTATAATACAATGTTAAGTTTTCACACGTTTATCGCTAATACTAAACGCAAATAAAATATAGGAAAAAGGCGTCGTCAGAACCGCTCAAATGGATAGCTTGTGTCGAGTTGGGCGGTGGCGGCAGGAATCGATGTTGCAGTAATTGCAGTCACCCACCGACACCACGCGCACACTGAGGGCTGTAAAGGGTTTATTTATGCCTCGTTGATGCAAGCCTACATACGTTAAATGGCAAGGGCCGGGCATTTTCACTATGATGTCATTTCACAATGTAAAATCAGACGAATTACGACGAATTAGTTTTAATAAACAATTGATTTATCATGTTAATTTTCATTTTAAAATTATCGACAATGTTTATCGATATTTTTAAAATTCCAACCTTGATGCAGTGGGTGCATAGGTAAACACCCGTGCACCCAGCGGCAACGGCCCAAAATATCAACCAATTTCTCCATGCTGCATACTCATATACGTACGCTTTAGGGCGTTCTTACAGCGTCAGAGTAAAAAACAGGATGACATCTCGCATCCTTGAACATTTAACGTCGTAAAAATAAAATAAAAAGATAATTCTAATATTTTAAGTTACATTTTTTCATAAAATTGCCCCATCTTTCCGATTATGTGACATAACACAAGTAACGTTGAATGGGAGCAGTCAGAGGCGTCAGACGGGCAACAGCGGCGCGGCGGCGGCCGAGCGCTCCGCCAGCTTGGCGCGGTTGTAGAGCAGCACGCCCAGCGCCGCCAGCGCCATGCCCGCCAGGTTGAGCGGCGGCGCGGGGTTGCGCAGCACCAGCAGCGAGGCGCCCACCACCGCCACGCGCTTCGCTGCCGACGCCACCGCGTACGTGAGCGGCGTCACGCGCGACAGCACGCCGAACGCGGCCGCCGCCTGCAAGAAGGCCAGCGCGCCGTCCGCCGCCAGCAGGGCGCCCGCCGTCCCCCAGCCCGCCGGGGGCGCAGCCGCCGCCAGGGCCGCCGCGTCCAGCGCCGCCCACAGCGGCAGCACCGGCAGCAGCGCCAGCGCACTCAGCATGCGCAGCAGGCGCAGTGGGTGGATGCCGGTGTCGCGCAGCGTGCGCTTCGAGTAGATGTGCTGCAGCGAGAGAAGCGCGGCTGCGGCCAGCGCGGCGCCCATGCCCAGCGCGTGGAAGCCGAGCTCGGTGGCGGAGGCCACGGCCACGCCGCCCGCGATCACCAGCAGCGCGCCCGCCACGCGCCGCGACACGCGCTCGCCCTGCAGCGCCCAGGCCAGCGCCGCCGTCCACAGCGGCGTTGTCGCCTTCACTGAATACGATGCACATTCATCATCATCTTAGGGGCCGTTCATTAATCACGTGACCGTTTTTTAGCATTTTTTAACCCAATTCGTGATATTTAGTGACGTTTAAGACTACAACATCACGTGTATTTTGAAGTGAAACTTCTTTAGAATCGTTGTGATTTCAAACCGGATGCAACGGAAAAAAACGACAGGTAAGAGACACAAATACAGATGAAGCCAGGAAAGAATGAGACAGAAATATTCGTCAGTTAAAATAAATAAAAACGACATCGCGACAGTAAAAATGCTAAGTTGTATTCATAGATGGCGCGAGGAATAAGATAGAAGATTCGTTTTATTGCTAGATAGATGGCGCTAGCTGCTCATTTTACTCTTCATATTATGTTAAGAGATGGCGTTAGTTACCACTGTTTTCTTTTTCTTATGTTCGTGGTTATCTTTTAAAAAGTGCTAAGTTGTATTCATAGATGGCGCGAGGAACAAGGTAGAAGTTTTTCATCTCATTATCTTGAAACCAAAATTTTGGAAAGTTTCACTTCTACCACGTGTGAATTGCACACATTTTAATTTTTTTCCTTTCTTATACTCTGCAAAAAGGTCTTTATACAGATCACCTACTTTCGACATTGTTTTAATCCAAAACATGCCGAGCCGGGCAGTCAGTGGCGGCGCGTGAGGCCTTCGTTCGTTGCCTGGCAAGTCAAAGTACACTACACGCTGCTTTTCTGTTTAAAAATCGCGCATTTGACAAAAAAATAAATACACGTGATATCTTACTACACCCCCCTCCCCCTTCATGCTATTTTCGTGCTTTTGTCAAACCCCTCCCCCCCTTTCAAGCCTCACGTGATTAATGGACGGCCCCTTAGTAATTACTATACGAGGTGACAAACATTGCTGGAACCCTGCATGGTGAGGCTTATTTTCCACATATACATATTATGTACCGGACCTAATTTAACACTCTGCTTTTCAACATCACGTCGTGTACGGAATTGCCGTACATTAGCTAATAATTAAAGACAATGAGAGCTAACTCAGCAAAAGCATGTCACGCGGCAATGCGAGTTAGTTGACCTAGCCGCTCCCCGACTGACACGCGTTCTATATTAAAATCATTAGCGAATTGTAATTTATTTGCAATTAAATATCTTATTTAAATAAAGCAGCTTTTATTTGTGTGTAACCACACAATATATTGGTCCTTCGAGCCAGATGACCCGACCAGGAGCCGACCATCTGACAATATATTGTGCACTATCCAAAATTTTTGTTACACCTACTGTTCGACCCAGAACAGCCTTGGCAGGGTGAAATAGCGCCATCTATTTGATCCAGTGAGGAACTATTTTATATACTAGTTAAAATATATTTTGATTAATTGACGTATATATTTTGTTGGCATATTTATAAATTAACTAGCTGACCCGGCGAACTTCGTATCGCCTAACAATTGATCAGTTATCGACTGGAGAGGAAAAATGATTAAATTACTAAAATGGCTATTAAAAAATAAGGGTTGATCGTAAAAGGGTGAAAATTGAGGATTGTATGTATTTTTGTATGTTGTATCATAAAAAAATAGAAATTAAAAATTTTGTCTAAAAAATAAAAAAATAAATTTAGGGGTGGACTACCCCTAACATTTAGGGGGATGAAAAATAGATGTTGGCCGATTCTCATAGATACCGGATAAGCACAAAAAATTTCATCAAAATCGGTCAAGCCGTTTCGGAGGAGTATGGCAACGAAAACTGTGACACGAGAATTTTATATATTAGATTTACTAGATATAGTATAGAGGGCGCTATAAAAATTAGAATAAAAAGCTGAATCACGGTAACGAATGTTATTTGGAGTTTATATAAAGGCCGTGGTTCAAGGTACTAAAATTGAACATTAGAGAAGACGTGTACGTAGTATACTTCGTCGTGGTGTTAATGAAGGGATAAATTGGTGTGCTATCTATGATTGAGTTTTTTTGTGGAAGCGACCACCCATAGTGTTCCGGGGTTAAACACCTACTATGCCAGCCACACACAAAATAATTATAGTTTCCTTTACCAAGCATGGAATAACCCCGAAGGATTTCATAGAAAACTGATCTGTTTCAAAGGTAATGTTCAACATATTAATGGAATTACCTGTGTGGGCATACGAGATGGGGACCTTCCAGATGGAGACCTGGGAGAAGGCAGTGGTGGCGAACTTGGCGAGCGCGAGCGGCACCAGCGCGCGCCAGAAGAAGGCGCGCGGCAGCGGCGGCGAGGGGCGCGCACCGGCCAGCGCCAGCGCGGGCGCCGACAGCGCCGCCGTGCTCGCCAGCTGCACCAGCGTCACAGTCAGCGGGAACGGCAGCTGCGCCAGCGCCAGCTTGCCCACCACGTTGCTGGCCGAGCTCAGCGCGTACCACGCCGCCAGCAGCGCGCCCACCGTGCACGACTCGCGCCCGCACCATGACCGCATTCTCCTACATGCGTACATCCGCTCGTCTCATCTCCTCATCGCTCCCGTTCGCCTTGCGGATCTCAAGTTTACGACAAAGCTTATATTTCCTTTCGTGGCGGGACGTAGAATCAAAACTTTCGAGTCGACGATCGACCGAACGTACAAAACACTGATGAAATGAAAAGGGCACAGACAGACTTCAAATCCAATTCTTCATTATCAAATGCTTTGGCAATTGCATTGTTTAACGTTGTTACATGACGGTTCCACTGGTGGGCATTGGCATTCTATTCTATTCGCAATATTCGTAATAAGAGGTTAAAAAATAATATTTTTTATACATTTTTTAGATACTTAACCTATGAATTGACTGTTGACGTCGTCAACCTGACGTGACGAGTGACGACGTTGCTTGACGTAACTTAGTGACAAATTGACTGACAAGTGACAATATGAATGAAGACAAGGACGTGACGTCGTCACAGTCATGAATATTAAAGTGAAATGGATTGCAATCTTCGTAGAGGTACGAACTTACGAAGACGGATTAGAATCGCTTGAGTTCAGGAGAGATGTAGGCTTTCTCTGTGTATTCTACCGTCTGTACAATGGGGAATGTTCTGAAGAACTGTTTGGCTTAATACCTGCAGTTGATTTTCGTCACCGCACATCACGTACCAGGTTTCACCAGCACTACATGGATACCTGGCGTTCGTCCACAGTCCGGTTCTCACGTCATTTTCTACCTCGCACGTGTAAACTGTTGAACAAGCTACCTGCATCGGTGTTTAATTTAAGCTATGACATGGGGTCCTTCAAGAAGCGGGTTTATCGTCATCTTCTTGGCCGGCAACGCATTGATGACGCCCCTGGTTAAAAATAAAAAAATAATTTTCGTAGCCGAGCAATAAGCAAATCTATTTGTGATTTCCAGTTTAGTTTTTCATCTATAATGATCCCTACGTATTTAATAGTATCAGCTCGTTCCAAATGTGGGCAACAGCACGTTTTATCATTTAGGTTGTTACATTCATGTATCTTTAAAACTTGATCGTTGGGAGCCTTTGTGGCTTTTGTTATACTAAAGCAGACATACTTGGATTTTTTAACATTTAACATTAACAAATTGATGGATATTCAAAATGGATATAAAATTTTATTTATCAGGAGCGTTCTGTCTGTGTTATGCTGTTGCTGTGCGTAGCGGCTTGATATGGTACCGATGGCTCCCTCCCTCCACACTCCCGAGCCAGTCGGCCATGCGAATGTGTCTGCTACTGTGTCTCACAGCTCACTCACTCCACCAAATCCGCCAACGAGGACAACGAATTAGTAGAGATACAGATTAGTAATTACTAACGGTTATAATCGAGATATCTCGAGACATCTTAATCGAATGATTCCATTAGTATGTCTCATAATCGCCCACCACGACTTTTCATACACAGAGATGGCTCTCCTTACCTCTATAATTTACATAGTGCTCTTCAAATCTGCATTTGGGCATAATGTTGGCAGCATTGAAATAAGTGTCTTTTATATTTCAAAAATCAATTTATGGACATAATAATAGCGTTGTTATTTAATTACACCAAATCTATATAATTAATACGTATATATCTATGTCAAAAGATTAGGCATCCACAGATAAGCTTGCCGAAAAGACGATGTCCAAGGCTAGTTATACCTGTGGTTATACCCTACGAAAAAAGGATGTCAAACGAAAGTCAAATTGTCTTGTCAATAAAATTTGTCAAAGTTAATCCAACTGAAGTAGGTACCTACCTATAAACCAATGTTGTAGAGAAAGTTTTGATAAGTTCTTATTGTCGCGAGTAATTAATTTTATTGTTTTAGACTAAGTTTATGAGTTTAAAGTGTTAAACAAACTGAATATAATTCTTTAGTTTGCTTGTAAGTCAAGAAAATCAGCGATAAGACAATTGGTAGCAGTAATTTATCAGTGGCGAAGAGACTTATCTCCTTACGTTGTGCATGGATATTCCTAACACTCACGTTATCTTCTAGTCACCTGGAATCTCGCAATAAGTAATTGTACAGTAAGTGTAATCGCCTCGGCTTCTTGGTAATATTTGTTTTAGTCTATAATAATTTATACTACCAATATGCCCCAGGTAAATCAAACTACTGCCTTTAATACATTTTTACACTCTCAGCTGTATGAGCTAAAATTTTATAATAATCTCAGTAATATGTTGTCGTATTGTAGCAAAGCATTTAATTATTATTCATAGTAGTAGACTTCAAAAAAGTAGGAGGTTCTCATTTCGACTGTATTTTTTTTATGTTTGTTACTTCAGACCTTTCGATTGGGGAACCGATTTTGATGATTCTTTTTTTAATCAAAAGCAGGAGCTTGCTATGTGGTTCCACTTAAATTTTATTATTATTATTATTTATTTATAGACGAGCAGCTAAGCTGATGTGTCTATATCGATTGTGCTGAAAAATCATTTTTGCTGTAGTGATAGCTTCTCTGTTTTCAACCAGCTATCGAGTCTGTTTTTGAAGGCATTGATTGAAGGAGAGGAAACAATTTCTTTAGGCAACTTGTTCCAATTCCAAACCACTCTATTGCTTAAGAAATTATGTGCAGCTGTTTTACAGGTCGGTGCTCTATACAATTTTATTTGGTGTCCTCTGTATGTTCTTTGGTTATCTTTAAGGTTATAGATGTTTTGTATATCAGGTAAATCATAGTAATGGTTGACAATTTTGTATGTTTCAATCAGGTCACCACGTAAGCGTCTTTCTTCAAGGGTTGTGAGATGTAAGGCATGGAGTCGGTCCTGGTACGACTTACGGCGTAGAACATATGGCATCTTAGTGGTATTTCAGCCTATTAATACTGTAAATAGGTTACTGTACATAGCTGCTTAAAGTTGTATAGGTAATTTATAACGGCATTTTTATCATTCCAAGTGTTTTGTAAACTCTGGTTCATCCAGCTAAATTTTAAATTACATAATTTATTCTTAAGAGGTTTTCTTACTTTCCCAACCTGAGATGGTTTCCCTATTGGAAAGAGGTTGGAGAGTTTAGTTGGGCATAACTACATGGGCATTTTCACAAAAATCCATAGGTGCGTGTTTAGTCCTGTCCCTCGAAAACATTGTCCAGTATCAACAAAAACGAATTACCGTTAGTTTTAGTAGACATCTAGTTATTGTTCCATTGATAATTTAATTCCCCAAGTCCTCTATTATTTAAATTAAATATGAATTAAGTGACAGAGAGATAGCAATTTGACTTGTCCCTGGATGGTGCAGCTATATTGAATATACATTAATTGTGTTTTATCCTTAGAATTGACTACAGGTCATATATATTATATTTATTCAAGGGATTGTGGTAGACTATTATAAAGCGTAATTCAATTATTATATTTTTAATTTATTAAGATATAAGAATTTAATTATAGAAGTCAAATTGTGAGCAACCTGACACGTCAAATTTGTTACCCTATTTTTTCCATGAATACTAAATTTTTTGGTATATTTAATTTTATCTAATAGTAAAACCAGAAGTTTTAAGTCATCCACTGTGTTGAATTTCGTCAGTTTTGCCCTATAACTGAGAAGTGCATGTGCGCAGTAGCACTCATCGTTTCATTCAAAAAATTCTGTCAAGGTAGACCAGATGATTGTGCCTTTTTAAATTTATTTTATTTATTTATTTTATTTATTTATTGAACGCCAACATAACAAACATTATTTTTAGTACATCATATTCAACAAATAGTAAATTATCTTAATGTCATTATAATTATAGGCGTAGACTACATCCAAATATGCGAGTATGTCGTTAAAAACAAAATGAATACAATCAATCATTCAAAATCCTAACAGATAGTTAAATTAAATTCATTATATAATTCAAATTTAAATTCAGATGATAAAACACAAAATTATATAAAACTAAAACTTGTCAAATGTCAACCTCATGTAAATTAAATTAAAATTAAAATCAATAAAATTTGTTATGTACATTTATAATAATAATAATAATCAATCACAATAATAATATAATTAATGATAAAATAAGTTACCAAGATAAGATAAAATAACCAATGAAATGAAACTAATACATTTAGGATACTGTGCTCATGTCAATATTTGATAATAACCGTCGTGTTAAATAAATATTTATATTAAGATTGATAAAAAAAAACAACATAATAAGATGGTTAAAACTATATAAAATTATTTAAAGAGAATTTTAAATAAGTTGAATTTTTTACTATAATATCTTATGCAAATAACAGCTACAAACTTCCCTTGAACTTAACAATGTTTTCAGCAAAGAGATCAATGTCCTTGGTTTTTGAAACAGTATTGAATAATCGTATTATTCTATTCATAGGCGCATTCAAACCTAGATTTGATTTACACACACTTTGCGAAAATAGGTTATAGTTTCTAGAGATTCTTGGCTGTCGTGATGGGAACCAAGAATCTCTAGAAACTATAACCTATTTTCGCAAAGGGTATAAAGGTTAGGTTAAATTTAATATAAATCGCGCAAAGGTAAGGTTTTGTTACCTCAGTTTTGTGTGGTAACATACAGGCCTGACAAGTAAAGTAACAAAACTGATTATTAAGAAGTTTACACATGCTACCTTACCAAGCGTTACCGCGAAGTGACGTAGACGATATATCACGTGGAAATATTTGAAGTAAATATTAAATATACCAAATAAATTAATACCTATAAGTTGCCACTCATTTTAAATATTTAAAATATCTGTATTTATTTTTTAGATAATTTTTTATTTTGTTTTGATATTTTGAAATATTTTTTTTGAATTTTTTTTGAAATTTTTTTAAATTGTTTTTTATTTTGTTTTTGAATGGGGAGGGGGAAGGAAGGGGGAGGGGTAGAGTGAAGGGGAGGGGGAGGGGATTGAAACGGAGTGGAGGGGAGGGTTAGCGTAAGGGGGATGGGGAGGGGTAAATTGAGGGTGAGGGGCGGGGAGTGGAAGGGGAAGGGAGAGGGGAAGGGGAGGGGAGGGAGATGGAATTTAATGGTCCCTGATTTGTTAAACATAAAAGTTATAATCTAAAATTTTAACAAAAAAATAACCAACTTCAAATTTAAGACTTATATGCTTTTGGCATGGATGCCATTGTCAGATCTCGCTCAAATTTATGTGGGACCACACGACAAGCACCAGCTTTCGATTAATAAAAGAATCATCAAAATCGGTTCACCCAATCCAAAGTTCCGAGGTAACAAACATATAAAAAAAATACAGTCGAATTGAGAACCTCCTCCTTTTTTTGAAATTGGTTAAAAATTAACAACAAAGTACATTCAATGATTATTAGGTGATACGAAGTACGCCAAAACAGCTAGTGTTAAATATTTATTTAATGATGCCCAAGAAGTGTAACTTGTCACGCGCGTACAAAATTACACATTTATGTTTTTTTATTTGTCGCGTACTCTATAGTGTGGGGTATCGTTGAAAAGGTCTTCCAAAAATATTATGGGTCTTCTGAGACCATTTTTGGAATTAGAAGTTAATAAATGTCAAATTTTAATAAAAGATTAAGTTTTTATATTCATATAGTATGCTTTCGTATTTTTAACACATTAATAGAATATCGTAATGTTCGAATGGCATCACTGGTAACAAAATTGAAATTATGAGGCATTTTTCTTGGTTATATTATAATATATCGTATTTTCTCAAATTGATTTAGTTAATCCAACTTGTGTTCTTTTATTTTGTATTAAAGAAAATTTCATTGTTTTGATTGTTTATTTTTTATTTGCATTTAATTTAAGTAACAAAACTGATGAAATATCTTTGACTTATCCTCTATTTCATTTTATTTCTCATAATTACATGATTAATTATTGTTTTTAAGTTGGGAATCGTAAAATATAGAGTTTGAAGCAATCTTAACAAGTAAAATATCACATAAAAAATGAAGTTGTAATTACATCTTACTTTTTTAGACCTTTAATTACATACATTTAATTACATCTTACTTTTTAATTGTTAATTAATACCATTATGACTATTATTATGTCTCCATGGGGTTCGCCTGGATAGCTACCACCCTTGAGCATGAGTCAGCCGCCAAACGACTCGTGTTCCAGCTGGGGGCTTGAGAGCCAGTTCTTTCTTTCTTTTTCTTCTCTCTTTCTTGGCCGTAGCGCATCAGTGATGCCTTTGATGATGCTGATGTCCATGGGCGACGATAGCCACTTACCATCAGATGGATAGTCAGCTCGTTGGCCGGCTATTTCCATAAAAAAAGCATTAATTGTTATCAAGTTCATCAAATAACACTATATATACAGTATTATATAATTTACATATATATTACGCTCAACTGCAGATTATTTGACATGCACTATAGTGAACAACCCTTGCACTACAAACTATCAGTTTTCAATCAGCTGACGTCCCGGTATATGTATGTATGTATGCGTCAGTGTTCTCACCTGTGAACTCGAAAAGGCACGAAATTTTCCTAGAGGATATTGATTACGTGACAAAAACCTAGACCCCCTCCCTCCCCCTTGTGACCAAGCGTGGTGTTTTGAAGAACCCCCTCCCCCCCTAAATGGGTCACGTGGTTTTGGTATGTTGCCTAACCTAACCTATTCGTTTTTCCATTTGAGTTCTGTATATTTTTGGTTTAGCGTTTGCGCTCCAAGCGCCCTCTTGATATGGAGCCTGCAAACCCCCCTTCCACCGCTTTTGTGACCTCATAATAATTCGACTCCGTCACAGATGTTGACGGAACCCTGCTTCGCGGGGTCCCTTTTTCTTGTAAATAAAAACAGGAACCTAACTAACCTAACCTAAATATCTATTGATGGGGGGGGGGGACGGGGGACTTTCTCCTCCCCATCCACCAATTAAAAAAAAATGAGAGGTGTCAATGGATACCCGGATGGAACGAAGTTCCTTTCGATTTAAGTATTGTTTTGTTGTACAGCGCCATTGTAGAAACTTGGAATGTCAAATATGATTTGAATTCAAATAATAAAGAATACTTTGTAAATAGAACATAATATATCATTTTAACAAATAATAATAGATGTCGCTACAAAAATGTACTCTGAATCACGCTGTTAAGATTCTTTGTAAAACATATAAGTAATCAACCTAATGACATGAATGTCGGTTCGGTTCGGGTTTATTCAGCCATCTCTGTAAAACTTTCTGAATCACGCAAGCGTGATTCAGAAAGTTGTACAGTACAGCGCCATCTCTGTAAAACTGTCTGAATCACTTCAAAAAGAGGTGTGGTCATTCTTAAAATCAAAAAGTGTCGAAATTTTCCGTCTAGCCCTCATTCACAACGCGCGATAAGGAACTTCGTTCCAATATAGTAAATAACCATAATTATAAAATGCAGAACTTAAGGACAATTAGAAATGCGACAAGTGATTCATAAGAACTGTATTATTATTATGATGACTATGAAGTAGAACTACAAGACGTATATGTATATTTGATATTTATGACAGAGAAGCCCGCGGCCGGGAGGAGGGCGGGGTGTGGTGATGGTGCGATGGCGTCGCGGCGCGTGACGCGCAAGTGGGAGGTGTTCGCGGGCCGCAACCGGTTCTGGTGCGACGGGCGGCTGATGACGGCGCCGCACCCCGGCGTGTTCGCGCTCACGCTGGCGCTGATCTGCGGCACGTGCGCGCTGCACTTCGCGTTCGACTGCCCCTTCCTGGCGGCGCACGTGTCGGGCGCGGTGCCGGCGGCGGGCGCGGCGCTGTGCGCGCTCACGCTGGCGGCGCTGCTGCGCACGGCGCTGTCCGACCCCGGCATCATCCCGCGCGCCGCGCCGCACGAGGCGGCCGCGCTGGGGGCGCCGGACGTGGAGGGCGCGCCGCCCACGGGGCGGCCGCCGCCGCGCGCGCGCGAGGTGCTGGTGCGCGGCCGCCCCGTCAAGCTCAAGTACTGCTTCACGTGCAAGATGTTCCGGCCGCCGCGCGCGTCGCACTGCTCGCTGTGCGACAACTGCGTGGACCGGTTCGACCACCACTGCCCGTGGGTGGGCAACTGCGTGGGCAAGCGCAACTACCGCTACTTCTACCTGTTCGTGGTGTCGCTGTCGTTCCTGGCGGTGTTCGTGTTCGCGTGCGCGGTGGCGCACCTGGCGCTGCTGGCGCGCGGCGCGGGGCTGCCGGCGGCGCTGCGCGCGTCGCCCGCCTCCGCCGTGGTGGCCGCCGTGTGCTTCCTGTCCGTGTGGTCGGTGCTGGGGCTGGCCGGCTTCCACACCTACCTCGCCTCCACCGACCAGACCACCAACGAGGATGTCAGTCTTACCCGCTACCTCATTACCGTTACCTCATTCATTACACTATGCACGATTATGCAACTCCTCGATCCGAGGCCGGCATACAATAAAAGGGTGTCGTCTGAGGCGACAGATTCCGGCCCGCTCGGCGGTGAGGATTATAAGAACCACGAGGATTATATATTCAAAAAACAATATTATTCGAACGAATTTCTTTCTCGCGGCTAGAGGCAGGAAGTAGGTAGGAGAAAATATTGTCTTCTGTGTATGGCAGAAGTGTGAAGTAACAGAAGAAATTATTTTTTAAAACCATTAGCAAAGGAACTCGCTCGGAACGTGGGCGACCCCTCTTTCACTATTAACTCATTACTTTTATTACTGGTATTATTATGTTTGCTCGAAGCCCGCTCGGCTAGTAGTCGGCGGTGGGCGATCTGTAATGTGGGTGCCGGTGGGCGCCGGTGGGTTTCAGATCAAGGGGTCGTTCTCGACGCGGCGCGGCGTGCCCAACCCCAACCCGTACTCGCGCGGCAACGCGTGCGCCAACTGCTGGCACGTGCTGTGCGGCCCGCTCGCGCCCAGCCTCATCGACCGGTATACACTATATGTCCCATACTATACACTCCCACTATTCATCGGCCTCACATACCTGCCTGAACATACTCGGAACTTGCTAAATCTGACGAATGGAGTGCATGAGGAAGTAATTTGTACTATTAATTTTGGCCTCTGCGATAAGGGGTCAGCGGGTGCATTATAATGATGGAACGATACTTTCTTATATTTGAACGATAATTTTCTTATATATGAATATTTTTACAACCACCGTCATCTATTTACCAGGCCAATAGTAACATGGATGAACGACGCGATCGTGCTGCATTTATACTCGTAATAATATTAGATTAACTAACGTGGCGCGTGACGCAGGCGCGGCGTGTTTACCATCGACGGTAAGGACGAGCTGCCGCCGAGCTTCGTGCAAGCTCTGAGTGCAGCCCCGCTCGCCGCGCCGCTCGCCCCCCCGCTCACCGCGCCGCTCGCCGCGCGAGCTCTGCAGCCGCCGCATTTGCTAAGGGACGGTAAGTCGTCTTCTCGCCCTGTAATCAACCCAAAAAAGGACACATCTATCTGTATATAAATGTATTTTTTCATGATTAGATTTCCCATTTCTTTTGCTTAATAAGTGTACCTTCCCATCGCGACATCCACTCGCTCCACACACCGAACGTGGCGCGGCGTGGGGCGGCGTGGGGCGGCGTGGGGCGGTCGCCAGCTCGGTTCGCTCGCTGGCTTGTGACACCGTATCCTACGTCGCTAGCGTCCGCGTCGGACGACGGTCGGTGTGTTGTGGTGCTCAGGAAAAAATTAGTAGTCACCCGAAAAGAACCAAGTACCTTCCTTAACAATCCCTTTTGAAAAATTGGAAATTTTTTACTTTAGGTTCTTGGCGAGGGAAGTATATTTTGTTCAGTCACTGTGGGTGCGTGTGAACAGCTGGTTGTGTGCGCAGGCGAGGTGGGGACGGCGGGGACGGCGGGGATGGCGAACGGCAGCTACAGCAACCTGTTCGAGGGCGGCGCGGGCGGCGAGGGCGGCGAGGGCGCGCGCCACGCCTACATGAACCACAGCCTCGACCTCGACCCCGTGCCGCTGCAGGGTCAGTTCACTATTTATTACAATTTTATAGTTGCACGTGTGCTTCGTGTGCCAACTGCGAAGCTGCTAAGTGGTGGACGGCGTCACGTATCAAATAAAGTTTGAAATCACTAGCAAAAGATGGAATTTTTTTTTAATTTTACTTTTGGAACGAAGTTCCTTATCGCGCGTTGTGAAATGGGGCTAGACGGAAAATTACGACACTTTTTGATTTTACGAATGACGACACTTTTTTTGAAGTGATTCAGTGAGTTTTACAGAGATGGCGCTGTACTGTACAACTTTCTGAATCACGCTATTTTTTTTTGTGAAGAATTTTAACTTCACACAAATTTTTAATGAAATACTAGGACATCATGAGCGACTAGGAGGTTCGACTGAACGTATTCACTGAACACAGTCGCATTTAGTCGAACCTCCTAGTCGCTCGTGATGTCCTAGTAACTTATTTAAAATTTTTGTGAAGAATTTTAACTTCACACAAATTTTTAATGAAGTACTAAGACGTCATGAGCGACGAGGAGGTTCGACTGAATCACGCTAGCGTGATTCAGAGAGTTTTACAGTACAGCGCCATCTCTGTAAAACTCATGGCGCTGTACTGTATGCTCTGTATAATGTATACATGGCGCTACCGTGATTCAGAAAGTTGTACAGAGATGGCGCTGTACAACAAAACTTAAATCGAAAGGAACTTCGTTCCATCCGGGTGTCCCTTGACAACAGTTATATAATATATTTATAGTTGATAACAGTTGAACAGTTAAGGTGGCAGTTCTTTGTCTTTCAGCGTTCCGATGTCTTCTCCAGACACGGAGACGTTCGTTGTCCGGATGAGTGCTAATTCTGGACTCGTCAACGAAGAAACAATTCCGCCAAATATTTTCTCGTCGTCTTCTTCATTTTGGCGGAGTCTTGCCCACTGCAATCTGCGGCGATGTCGTTGCTGTGAGTTCAGGGGTGCTCGCCAGGATCTCCTCGTTCGTAATCCAACCTGGTTTAAGCAATTCCTGATGGTCTGAGTGCTAATTTCTAGTCCAGTAGCAGTCCGCAACTCAACTATTATTTTAGTGGCATTGATTGTTGTTGTTGATGTAGAATCTTCGAAGAAAAAGAAAAAACGTTTTATTCTAACGTAACAAAAAAGATTTCGTATTTTCAAAGTGATCTCAAACTTTATTTGATGTATGTATTTGAAAGCTTGTATTGTAAGGGGGGATGCATGTAATTTTTTTGGTGAGCGTGTTACAGCCATAGGTTTAACCTAAAGTTTGGTTGTTCACAGAGGTGTGTATAGGTGGGTACGCGGGCGCTGCAGGCGGCGCGGCGGGCGGCGCGGCGGGCGGTGTGGCGAGCGGCGCAGGGAGCGGCGCGGCGGTGGCGGGTGGCGGCGCGCTGTCGGCGTCGCGGCTGCGGCTGCTGCTGGACACCACCATGATCGACGCGGCGCTGGACCTGGACGAGCCGGACCCGCTCTGACCCTCACCCTTCACCCCCCCCCCCCCGGCCCCCGCCGCCCGCCGTCCCGTGCCTCTTGTACATAGCTTCCGACGCCTTTCGTCACAATAAATTACTTTTCGACTATGGCATTTTTTTATTTTATACATTTATGGTTAGCTGTAAGCTAAATATAAATTTTGTATTGATTCTCTCAGTACCTACGAACGAATCGCTACTCGTAAGAAAACCCATACGCAAAAGGTGATATGATCATTGCAGGCTGTTTATTAAACGTGTTCGTAGCGAGCACTAACCTGGTGACCTGTGACGGCTGCGACTCGACGGGTGAGACGGGGAGACGGCACAGTCCGTTCCCCGCCGCGGCCGCGGCGCCGCGACTATTTTCATTCCTGTAACACCTCGGAAGAGTCCAAAGCTATTGAACACCACACACACTGACACACAGTTTTCATCAATAGATCAAGTGGTTTATGAGGAAGCTTTAAATGACAAAATTAAGATTTTGTGCAAGTTTTCTAAAATATGGCGATAATTGTTGAAGATGTCGGAATCATGCCTATTTTTATTAGGTTCACAAAACTGGACATTGCACTAGTTATGAATAGGTGCAGCAGGGTGAGAACGATAACTAGTAATTCAACTAATTAATCAATTTAATTTCAATATTAGAAATTACATTTCTAAAATACTTATAACTAGGGTGATTACGGTCGATGTTTGTACCGGAATGGTCAGAATGCTTAGGTGTTTAGGTTCCCAGGCTCGTATCCGCGAACCGTCATATGATATCTTGACTATACAAGCGATGGATGCGGCGATGTCTGCTTTATTAATTAATTATAATATTTCTCGATGGATCCTGTATATATATATGTCGCAGATAGGTGATTCAAAAAATAATAGACTGTGGGCGTTTTTGTCATTTTACTCAGAAACCCATTGAAACACATGTTTTACACTCGCTACTAATTTAGTACGCCATTACTAACGACACACATGGCTCTGAATAGATTACTATGTCACTAGAATAACATAACCAATCGCTAATGGAACGCGGTGAAGTCTGATTACATCGCGGTACGGCATTCAGGGTAACCAACCATAATTCACACGTCGCATTGCACACTCACAGCCATCCCGGCTCCACAACTTGCCCGCGCCTCCCGCGCTTACCAAACCCGCGTGATCAATCCACCAATCGCTGGCCCCATGACCTGTCTCATCAGAAGCGAACTGTTATACCCGGAATCTGCAAGGCCCTTTATGCTGACTAGACCCCCCTTTCCGTTCTGCCCGTTTTGCAAGCTAGCATCTAACTCCATTTATAAGCACCGAGTTGGGCCCGGCGCGCCAGTCTATTCCGCGACCTCATACTGAACACACGGCTGCCAAAGGATAATAATTCTCTCTGTTTCTTTGTCCTTTAAGGAAATAAATAATTTTCTTTTTTAAAAAGTGATTTTCAAATTCCCGCGTAACAAATTGGTGGCAGCGGTGGGATTTGGACATTCCGAGTGCCTTTTCGGTAACGCAGACCGTGTGTTTTCCGCGATTTTCCGAATTTTCTATCTCAAAATTTTCAAGTTCCGAGTTAAACGCTGTTTCAAGTTCTATACCAATACAGTCGCGAAATTAATAGACTCCGTGGAAAACCTAGTGAAAACAAGTGAAAAACAGTGAAAACAAGTGAAAACTGTGAAGTGAAATCAGTGAAAAAACTTACTTACCATACTTACCAAGTCCTGCTATTTCCTTCGAAGTCGCTCCGAGCTCCATGTCGTGATAAAACTTACCTGCTACATCAACTCATCACCGAGATCTTCACTGCACCCCGGCGCCGACGAAAAGAAGAAACTCCGCTGTGTATAAGAAGCCTTGTCATCGTACCTGTACGAACAGCTCATCACCGAGTTCCCGATACTTACCTGGATCCAGAGGCCACCAAGTTGGCACACCTCACGAGGTTCATCACCGCATCCGGTCGTCATCATAACTTCGAGGCCCAGTCCAGACGCTACGTAAGCGTTTCTCCGCAGTCGCCCTTATCGCTCCGTTATACGTCTCGCCACGATCGTATTACTAACGACGATTACTATGTAAGTCTTTGGTCATGCTAATTAGGGTTTCACGTTAAAATTTTAATAAATTATAAACCTTTAGTTTCACACTTTAAATTATAAAATTTCTATTTCATTCATTCAATTTCAAGTTCATAATTCGTAAATTATAATAAATATTGTATTTTAAAACTAAATTAAAATTTAAATTCTATTTGTACTATTTCTATACATCATTTTAAATCAAAAATTATACTGAAACACTGTATCGTGCATGCGCTTTGTTTTTTTTTAAATCAATGTTTTATTTGTGTTATTCCGTGTCAATTTCAGTGAATTAATTTCTGTTTTATGTGTGTTATTTTGTGTCTATTTCAGTGAATTAATTTGTGTACTATTTCGGATTAATATACAATTCCATAGGTCTCTCTTAGTAAATTAATAATAATCTATTTTTGTGTCTCGTTCAATTTTACTAAATAATTTAAGATGGCAAAAGCAATTAAAGATAAACTTACCATCGATATCCCAGAAGGTCAGATTTCAGACGCCGAAAAATCACCTGTTATAAGTAAACCTAAATCGCCAAGTATTGCAATTTCCTATAACGTCGACTTAAATATTATATTAAAATTTATTAAACCCTATGATGGAAACAGGGAAACATTAAACTCATTTTTAGTAAATTGCAATAACGCATTCGAACTAGCTTCGGAAACGCAGAAACCTATCGTATTTCGGTTTATTTTGAGTCAACTCCAAGGTAAGGCTGAAACAGCCTGCTCAATTAAAAACTTCACCTCCTGGGAACAACTGAAGGAATTCCTTAAGACCCAATTCAGCGATAGGAAACATTCGTCTCACTTACTGACAGAACTCCAAGAGACCAAACAAGGGTATAACGAAAACGTTAGCCAGTTCTCACTAAGAATAGAGACCTGCCTCTCACAACTGCTAACCGAAATAGCCTTAACTTATAGAAAACAATCTAAATTATCAGGTCGTACTGCAGCGATGGAGGAACTAGCCCTTCATCACTTTATGATGGGACTTAAACCTAATATCTCTGCTATCGTTAGATGCAGATCCCCTAAAAATTTAAACGAGGCAGTTAATATAGCGATTAGTGAGGAACGCCTTCAACAGTCTGTGTACAAAAAACCACAACAACACACAGACCGACCAATGCCATCATCTTCTAGACCCAGAGACTCACCCCAGTTCTCTCCTAAACCTAGGTACCCATTCCAGTTCTCTTCCAGACCTAGGGACTCATTCCAACAGAGACCACAAATACAGAGGCCAAATTCTTCTAACAACAATCGCAACCCAATTATGTGTAGATATTGCAAAGCAGTCGGCCATTCAATCGAGCAATGCAGGAAACGCGAATATAACAACCGCAATCGCTCAAATTTTGCGCAACAACAACCGCGTGTCAATTTCATCGAAAATGACGAGGAAACCAATGGTTATGATGAAATCGATTGCCCAAAAAACTAAATAGAGTCTCGTATAGGTGTCGTGCGAGACACCAAATAGTTCCAATATCCGACACCAAACCCACTGTATTCGCTGTATCCACTGTATCCACTGTATCTAAAAGGCCCACTGTATCCGCTGCATCCACTGTATCCGCTGTATCCGCTGTATCCACTGTATCCGCTGTATCCACTGTATCTAGAAGGCCCACTGCATCCGCTGTATCCACTGTATCCGCTGTACCCAAAAGGCCCGCCGTATCCGCTGTATCCGCTGTATCCACTGTATCCAAAAGGCCCACTGTATCCGCTGTATCCACTGTATCTAAAAGGCCCAATGTATCCGCTGTATCCACTGTATCCGCTGTATCCACTGTATCCAAAAGGCCCACTGTATCCACTGTATCCGCTGCGTCCGCTGAATCCACTGTATCCGCTGAATCCACTGTATCCGCTGAATCCACTGTATCCGCTGTATCCACTGTACCTACTATATCCGCTGTATCCTCTGCATCCACTGCATCCATTGTACCTATCAAAAGAGTTATATTTACCAAATCCGCCACACGTACTACACCCACTGTATCCACTGCATCCAATACATCCACTGTATCCACTGTATCCAAAAGGCCCATTGTATCCACTGTATCCGCTGCGTCCGCTGAATCCACTGTATCCGCTGAATCCACTGTATCCTCTGTATCCACTGTACCTACTATATCCGCTGTATCCTCTGCATCCACTGCATCCATTGTACCTATCAAAAGAGTTATATTTACCAAATCCGCCACACGTACTACACCCACTGTATCCACTGCATCCAATACATCCACTGTATCCACTGTATCCAAAAGGCCCATTGTATCCACTGTATCCGCTGCGTCCGCTGAATCCACTGTATCCGCTGAATCCACTGTATCCTCTGTATCCACTGTACCTACTATATCCGCTGTATCCTCTGCATCCACTGCATCCATTGTACCTATCAAAAGAGTTATATTTACCAAATCCGCCACACGTACTACACCCACTGTATCCACTGCATCCAATACATCCACTGTATCCACTGTATCCAAAAGGCCCATTGTATCCACTGTATCCGCTGCGTCCGCTGAATCCACTGTATCCGCTGAATCCACTGTATCCTCTGTATCCACTGTACCTACTATATCCGCTGTATCCTCTGCATCCACTGCATCCATTGTACCTATCAAAAGAGTTATATTTACCAAATCCGCCACACGTACTACACCCACTGTATCCACTGCATCCAATACATCCACTGTATCCACTGTATCCAAAAGGCCCATTGTATCCACTGTATCCGCTGCGTCCGCTGAATCCACTGTATCCGCTGAATCCACTGTATCCTCTGTATCCACTGTACCTACTATATCCGCTGTATCCTCTGCATCCACTGCATCCATTGTACCTATCAAAAGAGTTATATTTACCAAATCCGCCACACGTACTACACCCACTGTATCCACTGCATCCAATACATCCACTGTATCCGTCACATCTACAATACCCACTGTATCCATGAGACCCACTGCATCCACTGTATCCAAAGGACTCGCTGTATCCACCGTATCTACTATACCTACCGTATCCGCTGCATCCGTTAAACCTGTAAAACTTACCGAACCTACCGTTTCTGCTACATCCACTGTTTCCGCTGCATCCGTCAAACCTGCAAAACTTACCACATCTGCCGTTTCTGCTACATCCGCCGTTTCCGCTGCATCCATTGTTCCCTCTGTTTCCACTAAATCCTCTGTACCTGAAAAAGAAACCTCTACTAAATCCGCTACACCCACGTATTACGATAAATTAATTAATTCTGAAACAAATGATGAAAATAAAATATTTGAAATCACTACCGATCCTACTAAAGTCCTACTTCCCCATGTCCTTATTAATTCTGCAATATCCGATATTCCATTATCATTGTTAGTAGATTCTGGTTCAGCAGTAAGTCTCATCAAATCCTCTTGTATCCAAAGACCTCCTACTTTAATCGAAGAACAAATAAATCTGAAAGGGATTGAACCAGAAAAAGGCTCTACTAAGACTCGAGGTCATTTTCCTTTAAAACTATATTTATCCGATATTCCCAAAAAATCGATCAACCATAAATTCCATGTGATTGACAAAATACATCTCCCATATGATGGAATTATTGGAACAGATTTGCTCAACTCATTCGGCTGTAACATTAATTATACTACAAATAAACTAATAATTAATAAATTCCAAATACCAATTCGTTTCCATGAACCAGTCTATACTATTCCTGCTAGATCCGAAATGACTATAGAATGCTCAGTAAAAAATCCAGAATTAAAAGAAGGAGTTGTAATAAATGAAAGTCGATTCAAGGACATCCTAATAGCCAACTGTCTTGTTAAAGTGAAAAATAACAATAGAGTAAATATAACAGTTATTAATACCTCCGAATCTCCTAAATCCCTTAATTCTAATTTACTACTTACTCTAATTCCTTTTGACTCGAGTGATATTGCTCATACAAATAATTCTCCAGAATATCTGATAAATAATATACAAGCTTACGACTCAATCTCTCGTACTCAATTAGTCCTTAATCAACTTAGAGCATCACACTTAAATTCCGAGGAAGCTAACGCCCTCTATGACATCTGTTCTGACTTCTCTGATATCTTCCATTTACCAGAAGACAAACTCACCTTTACTACTGCTCTTAATCACCAAATAAAGACCAATTCCGACACTCCCATAAATACAAAATCTTATCGATTCCCTCAGTGTCACAAAAAAGAAGTCGAAACTCAAATAAAGAAGATGCTAGACCAAGATATCATAAAACCCTCACTGTCTCCTTGGTCTTCTCCAATCTGGGTAGTCCCCAAAAAGTTAGATGCGTCAGGTGAGCGCAAATGGCGAGTAGTTATAGATTACCGCAAGTTAAACGACATCACGATTGGAGAATCCTATCCTATTCCTCAAATCAATGAAATTCTAGATCAATTGGGTAATAGCAAATATTTCACTACACTAGATTTAGCATCAGGGTTTCATCAAATTCAAATTGCCCCCGAAGATGCAGAGAAGACAGCCTTCAGCATCCCTGAAGGACATTTTGAATTCAAAAGGATGCCTTTCGGTCTAAAAAATGCCCCAGCGACTTTCCAACGGTTAATGAATACCGTATTATCCGGTTTACAAGGTATTCACTGTTATGTATACTTAGATGATATAGTTATCTATTCTTATGACCTTAAATCACATATAGAAAAGTTATCTAAAGTTTTCAACCGCTTACGCCATTTTAACCTTAAATTGCAACCGGACAAATGTGAGTTCCTCCGTAAAGAGGTCTCTTATTTAGGGCATATAATTACCAACGAGGGTGTACGACCAAACCCGGATAAGGTCAAGGCAGTCCAAGATTTTCCAATCCCTAAAACTCAAAAGGACATTAAATCCTTCCTCGGTCTTATATCTTATTACCGTAGGTTCATTCCAAACTTTTCCAAACTCGCGAAACCCCTTACGACTCTATTGAAGAAAGATTCTCTATTTAACTGGGGCAATGAACAACAACTATCTTTCGAAACTCTGAAGAATAAACTAATCTCCGCACCGATTCTACTATATCCAGATTTTTCAAAACCTTTCTTACTAACTTGTGACGCTTCCAATTTTGCTATAACCGCAATTCTATCCCAGGGTGAAGTAGGAAAAGACCGCCCTATCGCATACGCATCCCGGACACTGAATAAAGCAGAGACCAATTATAGTACAACGGAGAAAGAATGTTTAGCAATAATTTTCGGTACAAAAACATTCCGTCCTTACCTTTATGGAAATAATTTTACTATAATAACAGACCATAAACCACTCCAGTGGTTATTTAATTGTAAAGACCCAGGTTCGAGATTAGTGAGGTGGCGACTAAAACTAGAAGAATACAATTACAATATCAAATATAAGAAGGGTAAAATAAACGCTAATGCAGACGCCTTATCTCGTTACCCAATTAATCCTATACAATTGAGTCCTCAAAATACACTTCCAAATCCTGAAGAATCCCGGAGAATAAATTCAAATCCCCAGATTGATGATATAGATAGGGATTTAAATGACTTACTAATTTCGCCTCCATCGTTTCGTCTTGATGACATTATTTCAGATAATGAAGATCCTTTAGATATTTCTATTCCTACACCCGATCCTCTAATAACTGAAGAACCTCCCGATATTCCTATACCCGATCCTGTTATGATCGAAGAATCTCAAGATATTTCTATACCCGATCCTGTAATGATTGAAGAACCTCAAAATCCTGTAGTATTTACTTGTTAGGTCCGTGCTTATCTTCTTCTATTCCTCGTTATTTTCTTCTTTGCTTCCTTCCTTCTATCTCCTTTTCTTTATTTCTTTTAGTTCTATTTACTTTATATATTACTTTACCATTTTATAGTACTTTTCTTGGCTGTAAGTAAATTTTAATGTTTATTGATATCCTTTAGATTACATGTTATATTTTGGTCTTTATTCTAAATTATATGTTGAAATTATATATTATTGTAATTGTAAGATTGTAATACCTTCTGTTATGTTATCCAAATTCCTTTTATAGCTTTCTCTTTGGTTTATTCTTTAAAATTTAATATTATGCTTATTGTATTTTATAGTTTGATTTGTTATGACATTTATTGTCATTATAACTTAATGTCTTAATGTTTTCTTCATAAATCTAATTCTATGTAATATGTCCTTATCCTCCTTTGACAATGTTTTATCAGGCCATCTACGCTTTCCTATTTGAAATTGGAAGAATTTCAAAAATCGTTCGCCGAACATAGACGAGCTTTGGTGGAGAGGCAACAGTTCCCCGGTATCGCTCGATGAGAGAGGTTCTCGACACAGAGTACTTAATCACGTTCTCGAGAATCGCCTAGAGCCGTGACAATCTTTGGAAAACAGTTCTAATCTATACTGCCCTTACAGCCGAGTGACCGCTGCAGTACGTGTGTCGGCTTGAGTGCACTACAGCACGCCCACACGACTGTCCTACTGCATTCACGACACTGAGGCTGTGCTACTACTGCTCCTGCTTCGTGCGCTGGCTTGTGCGCTATAACCGCACGCCCGCACGCTTCCCGCAGTCTCCCAAGACACCGCACGCCAGAAGAGCTGCAGGCCTTTGGTTGAGGCCCTTACTGAAGGCCTTCCTATTGTGGAAGAACCAAGTGACTCTGTTTTGTGCTAATATATTAACTACTTCATATTGTGTATATTGTGTAACCGACTCTGTAACCACCAGGGAAGTATATCATTAAATTTTACTCTCCCTTAGCCTTTTATCTTTTCTTCCTTCCATAACATATATAAAGTAAATAGAACTAAAAGAAATAAAGAAAAGGAGATAGAAGGAAGGAAGCAAAGAAGAAAATAACGAGGAATAGAAGAAGATAAGCACGGACCTAACAAGTAAATACTACAATCCTATATCTGATCCATTACAAATTATAGAACCAGAAGGTTTATCTATTTCTGACGATTATCCTACTTTCCTGAAGGCAATAACAGACAAAAATAAGACTTTCAATACTCAAATCGTAGAACATAATGAAAAACTTTCGAAAAGTCGTTGTAAAACATTACTAATCCCTACATCTATAGATCTGGATGACTCTAATCCTTACCTTCTAGACTTACTAAATGAAGTCGAAAATCCTGAAGAAATCCGTAACGTCGAGAAGCAATTACATTCATTTTATAAAATTATTTTACAAGATAAAATCTATTTCTTACTATTCACTAAGGTTCACCATTTCGATGAAGCTACATATCCTGAAATCTTCAACACTCTGAAAAATATTAGAAACGAACTCCTCATCATTGGAGATACTGAAGAAGTAGGTATAACAGACCTGAAAAATCCTTTCGAAAAACATTCATTTACTAAAATCTACAACATGCTTAGTTTCTTATTTCATAACACTAATATTAAAATCAATATATATCATGATAAAATATTGTATCCCACTCCTGTAGAAATCAAGAAAATATTACGGGATAATCATGATATACCAATAGCAGGCCATTTAGGCTCTGTCCGTATGTACAATAGGATAAAAGATATGTTTTACTGGAAAGGGATGCGTGGTGATATTGAATCTTTTGTTAAACAATGCAAATCATGTCAAGAAAACAAAGCCCTGAGAAGGATAAATAGGGCCCCCATGCAAATTACTTCAACTTCAACTGCGCCCTGCCAGCGTGTCAGTCTAGATGTTGTAGGACCGCTCCCTGAATCAGGTCCAGCTAAACTCCGATTCATCCTTACCTTACAAGATGACCTTACCAAGTTCTCTGTAGCTTACCCTATCCGAAGTACAACAGCTGAGGAAACCAGTGAATGTTTATTACATTTCATCTCTGTTTTCGGATTACCTAAAATGATCCTTACAGATCAAGGAACCAATTTTACCTCTGAACTTTTTAAGAAAACCTGCGAGTTCCTGAAGATAAAACAACTCTGGTCATCCCCATATCATCCTCAAACTCAAGGTGCACTCGAGCGTAGTCACTCGACCCTTAAAGAATATTTAAAGTCCTATGTCAACGAAGACCAAATTAACTGGCCTCGATATGTATATACTGCGATGTTAGCTTATAATACAGCAGTCCATTGTACTACTCATTATACTCCTTACGAACTCATGTTTGGACGAAAACCTTTTATCCCAAATTCACTATTTGAAGAAACTCCTGGTGCAACCTATCCCGAATACGTAAGGATGCTCCAGAATCGGTTAAGATATTCTCACGATAAAGCCTTGGAGAATATTCGTAGATCTAAACAAAATTCTAAAAACTATTACGATTCCCATACTCGTCCAGTAAAATACAACGTTGGAAACTACGTTTACTTAAAAAATCATGCTAGGTTACGAAAATCATTATCCCCATTGTGGAAGGGCCCCTACAAGGTCGTAAAAATTAATGGAAATAATACTTTGACTCTACTAATTAATAGGAGACATGTAACCCATCACTATGATGAAATAAAGTTAGCCGAAACTCCCTATAATCCTTAATTAATATAATTAGAGTAACTACTTACCTTAATCTAGAATAAGTTACCTTCTAAGTTCTATACTTACCTTATCCTTATATATAATACTTACCTAATCCTTTAGCGTACTCCTCGATGCAGCTGGCTCCCAATCCTGTAATTAGATATAAAATAATTAGTACCATATCATTAGCGTTAACTCATAAAATTAAACTTACCTTTACCTGAAAAGAAAATTTAAGTAATTAAATTAAAATTAAATGAATACTTACCTTAGTCCTTTATTATTATTTTCAGCGTCTCTTCCCAATCACGTCATGAATATACTATACATCGCGTTACGTCAGGCTCCGGCATCTACTTTGACTACCTAGGAAAATTAAAGATAAATAGTGGGCAACTTAATGTAGTTATTCCATTAGATATATCATATTTCAAACAGCATATTGAAAATATAAATTCAGCAATAACTTTAGTAAAAAACCTATGTGAACATGAAATTACTGACATAGAATGTCAAAACATGTTTCAACCTCTAGAAATATGATATGAAAATATCGTTAAAACCTTTTCATCATTATCACACTTACTAGATATAAGAACTCAACGCAGCGCTTGGTTTGGAGGCATAGGAAAGGTAATGAAACAAATATTCGGTACTCTAGATGAAGATGACGCTCTCGATTTTAACGCTGCCGTAGAAACTATAATTAATAATGAAAATAAATTAACATCATTAATTAAAGAAAACATTTTAGTAACAAATTCAATTATATCAAATTACAATGATACAATGAATAAGGTTAAAGTTAACGAAGCTAATTTGAATGACGCTATTCATAATCTTTCATCTACATTGAATAATGTGACTATATCTTCCAATAAAATACAAATACAATTGGACATAAACTCCCTTTTTAATTGTATTGACATATCTATGTTGACTCTATCATTCCAATTAGAAGATATTGTAAATTCTATTATGTTCAGTAGTCGTGACATACTGCACCCTGCAGTAATTACACCTTTGCAATTATACAAAGAACTAGTTGATAATTATAGAAATATACCTAATAATTTAGAATTACCTGCTAAGATAGATTTAAGTTCTATTCATTTTATTATAAATGTATCAAAGGTAACTTGTTACTTTATAGATGATAAGATAATTTTTGTTTTACGTATACCGCTGATTTCAAATAAGGAATATGACATATTCCACAGTATTCCTTTACCTTTACCTCATAATTCTACTGAACCGAACTCTTTCAGTCTTATTATTCCTAATAATAAATATATAGGCATGACCAAAGACAAATCCAATTATTGTAACTTAGATACATTAGATAATTGTTTAACTGTTACAACCGGACATATGTGAAATAACGAACATTTATGCGACAGACGCAAAACCTTCTTGTGAAAGCGAAATACTGACCAAAGTAATTAAAGAAATTCCAAAACAGTGTAATTCCAAATTTATACATGGTAAAATTGACCTTTGGAAAAAACTTACTGGGAACAGGTGGATCTTTGTCCAATCTACTCCTAATAAATTATCCATAGATTGTCTGCATTCCGAAAGTTCCGAAATCAATATTCTAGGAACCGGAATATTTACCTTACCTAAATTTTGTACTGGTTATTGTAAAAGTACAGTATTAATATCGCAATCTAATGATTATAATATTACAATGCCTATTATTATTTCAAACTTTAATCTTATTAATGACACCTGTTGTAATATTAACAAAATGGATTCTGTAATTAATAATGTGCCTTCTATTACACTACAAGATATAGATTTAGATGATTTAACTTTGTATAAGAATTCTTTACAAAAAACACTAATAGATACTAATTTAAATACAAAAATCCCTCACATAGTTAGATATGAGGCACATTATTCCACTATTATTATAATTGTATTATCATTAATTATAATCTTTATTATTTACAAAATGTATTCTATATTAATTATCAAATGTAAATCCAGCAGCAGTCGTTCTATTCCTCTTACAGTTTTCTTTACTAAATCTTCTCAGACACTCCCGACAGAAACAGAAAGACAGACAGAAACTTCTGCTCCTTCTCCGCCTGCTCCTTCTCTTCGAACTTCTTTATAAACTTCTGCTTTCTGCTAGAAGTTTATCATATGGGGGGAGGTGTTATACCCGGAATCTGCAAGGCCCTTTATGCTGACTAGACCCCCCTTTCCGTTCTGCCCGTTTTGCAAGCTAGCATCTAACTCCATTTATAAGCACCGAGTTGGGCCCGGCGCGCCAGTCTATTCCGCGACCTCATACTGAACACACGGCTGCCAAAGGATAATAATTCTCTCTGTTTCTTTGTCCTTTAAGGAAATAAATAATTTTCTTTTTTAAAAAGTGATTTTCAAATTCCCGCGTAACAGAACCATCACAGCCGCATGAGTGCTACTCTTCGCAAAGGGTATGACTGTGCACAGAAAACAGTCCACGTGCACTTCTCGCTGGCTCCGGCATACCGCAAACTGACTGGTCATACACGCAATACCTGCTCGATCGCAGTCCATCAGTACACACAGTACCCAGTTGTGCTCTCCATAAAGTGAACGTTGTGCAATGCTAATGCAAATTAAACTCGGCCATAATAACGACGTTCTACTGTAGCGTCCGCTCAGCTCGGAGGCTGACTAAAGAGTGCCCGCGGCCGCTGGCGGTTGGCAAGTCAATAGCTGTCCTCTGTGACTCCCGCCACCGCGTTTACTCAAGTGACAGTACAATTTGCACGGTGCTGCCATCTTCAACTTCCGAATACACCCAAGCTAGTTCCGGGTTGACGTTCCATTTTATGATATGAAATTACTGATTTCCGACACGGCCATCATGACAGGCCCCACGTCCTCGTGGGTGCTTTGTGATCCCATACTCGTGATGGTGTATAAACCATGAACAAGCTTGTGAGCTCTTGAATCGGAACGCCGTAAACATCATGAAGTAACTTCACTATCATGGTTTACCTGTAACAAGAAAACAAACGAAAGTTATTTATTTAGCTCGGCCTTTCCTGATCTATTGGAAAGCTACTTGATCATTGAGCCATAAAAGTTTCTATAGTCATATCAAAATTGTTGCGGGTCAGCGTTGACGCTAGCCCCTAATCAGAGTAGAACGTAATGGACTTTTAGCATCTATTGGTCGATGCATTCACTGAACTTGCGCTCGTGAAAAAAAAGAGATATCGTCAGCATCGAATCACACTAGGGTTGCACAGTTATCGTCTTACGGCCGGTCTCATTAATATACTGTCTGTAGCGTGTACTACATTTTTAGAAGAAGGGTAAGGCAGGGCGAAATGACCAAACCCAACGAGTGCAGTTTGAACACTAATTTATTAAAAACGTTATTGTTATGAGGTGCGCTGAGTATGTGCATATTGCCTGATTGCATTTTTTGCCGCGGGCATTGTCTTCGATCCTTGTACGATGTAGTAGCTCGTACATCCTGCCGACTCAAAAAGGAGAAAATAAATCGAAGTAAGGATACAAGACGATTGATAAAATTAAGAGTATAGGCAGTATGCACAGTTGTGACTGAATACAAAAAAATAATGAGCTAAGTTAAATGTTATAAATTATTTTATGCGAGTTAACAAGGTGAAAACAATGTTAAAGTCGAGTTAAAATAAAATGTCCTGTCCATAGCCGTTCACTCGCATAATAATCACTCACTAATTTCGGTATCACTTGGAATGCTTAGCCTGATCACTCGCGGTATGGTCTCAGTAGCTTTGTCTACACTCATACGTGATGCACTTAACACTTTAGGCACTTCACTATCACTCGATGTAACCGGCCGAGCCGGCCCCGAACCTGGCTCGTCCACCTCCTGCGCGGCGCGGTACGCCACGGAACCTTCCGCCGCCACACAGCGAGCTCGTCGCCTGGCCCCACGCCATCGCGCTATTGCACAGGCTACTCCCGCTGTTGCAATGATGAATACTGTCGTATACAGTACCGAGTACTGATGAACGTCGTGAACGCTCAGTGAAGTACTAGACTCGTTTTGCAGACTATCTAATTGGGTTTTCAGTCGATTCCACTGTTGCGAGTGATCTTCAGGCACGTAATGCGTATCAAATGTAGAGTTAATAATTTTATTCAAAACAGAAATCTCTGAGGCACCTTGAATATCATTTTGTAAGTTAACCTGGCTGAGTAAGTTGTTATTATGACCATAGATCGATATACCGTTGCTTTTCAGAGTGCAACCTGGACCGATGTCCAGTAAACCATTCCCAGCCAATGAACCTTGTTGTATCCCGTCAGGACAAAATAAGCGCACTAAGCAGTTCTCACAACACGAGAATAACCATCTGTTGCTGTTACTGTGCAACCTGATCCACCTTTCTTCGCATGCCGACACCTTCGTGGTGCACATTGTTTTATTATTAATACTCATCCAGCAGATAGACTTAGTAATCTGTAATTCATATACTGGCTTATCTATCGTACATAGCAGTTTGCTAATGTGTACATGCATACATGTTTGTATGTCAGTTTCACTTAGTAAAAGAAGTAAATTTTTCTGAAGATTAAATGCAATGTATGGAGCCATGGCTTCGATATAATAATGTTGATGTGGTAAACTCAACAGTCTGTCCAGCTGTAGGGACTCCTTGTTCACAAGAGGTATCTTAATCTCCATAATGAGATATTGATAGCCCACCTTAGCTTTAACTCTCATGAGCTTGTAAAGCTCCCTGACGCTCTGTTTATCTACGGGAAGAGTCACATCACCTTGTAAGTGACTGGAAATGACGTTCAATTGATCCCTAAGTTGCTCGGGCGGAAATAAATGTGCATTAATTTGCCCGTGTAAAATGTCAGTTACTGTATTAATAATGTTATCTTGTATGCGGCGCAAACTAGAAATGACAATATTTGCACTAAGCGATGAAGATAAAAGATCGAGCTCATCCCTATACTGAGACTGGACAAAAGTTATAGAAGAAGAAATGTTACGAAGATGTTTGTCTAAAATACTGAACTGTTTGTTCATGATAGCCTCATTCCGACGCAGTATGTTATACAGACCCTCAATGACTGAGGTCTGATTTTTTAACAATAGTTGCAAATGATTTTCATTCATCGATATCCTTTCAATATCCTTTTCATACTGTCTAGCAAACCGTTCATCGAGTACGCCAAACAACGTGTTAGCCACATATCCTATACCATTTATCAAGCCTCTTTTCTTTCTATGTCCAATTTGATTCTTAAGTAAAGTGTTATAATGTTCAATTTCCGTTAAGTCATGTTGCAACTGAAACAAAATAATTTTATATTGAGACGGTAATTTTGATTCATGCATATGTTCGTTTAACCGCATAACGTAATTATGCACGTTATTTAAGCCTAGCCAGTAACTAGTCATATTATAATAGACGACCACCTTCCATTCATCTCGTATAAGACTTAAGTCGCCTAGCTTGTCGAAGTAGATGCTTTGACTACTGTTAAAGTACGATACGTTAAAACTAGACTGTGCCGGAGATATAGTAAACAAAAATAATAACATTGCAAAAGTTATAAAATGACAAAGTTTTGTAAAAATTGTGGGGCGTCTGGAGCGTTTGGGAGTGTGTATATCCCTCGTAGTACCTCCAGTACCGTCCTCCTCAGGTGTAACCTGATCTATCTCAGTTACCTCATGGCTATAAGCCATCTCCCGTATATAAGATAAAGTTAAACTTGGCCCTCTGTGTAGCATGATCGAAGGAGCCTGATGAATGACGAGTTCGGTTAAATGACTATGACTGGGAATTGTGATCGGATGTTTAGCCGATGGCTGTAAGCCCGAATTATTAAGTCGGCCACCGACCTTCAAAAGTCCGTCTTCATCGTCAACGTATGGATTCAAACATAATAATTTAATACTTTTCTTTAAAGTATTACCATTGTTCAACCTACCGATGTCTTCTGGAAATTCGATACGCTGTTCAGTTTTAACAATCAAGTTATAAGAATCATTCATTTCGCTTAGCGACAAATAACTGCGGAGTGACGTACTTTGCTTATTGCGAAGCCACTTTATGAAACGCGAGATCCAAGCTACCGCTGTTGCTACGCGCCTCAACGAACTGCATTCGTTTAGTAATTTAATTATGAATGAATCGTTATTGTTATCATGTAAAGCTACAGCTCTCGATTTAGATAAGCCTAGGTTCTGTTCGAAATCTGGCTTCATGGGAAGAGCAACCTGATATCTACCATCTGGTAAACGCCTAGTAGTAGACGTATACAGCCGTTCACAGTATTGGTCACCGGACGAGGTACCAGGCACGGTGTCGTTTACCTCTTCCAATTCCCAGTATTGAGACAAATCGGATAAATTATTTAAAACAACGTGACAGTTAAATGTTTTTACATTTCCCGAAAGGATCCAGCCCAACTTGGTTTGCTGAGCTATGGGGGCCTCATTGGGGCCCTTGATAAGACCACTCATAATTATATTAGAGTATACGCTGGCATCTAATAGTAAATCAATGGGTCGAGAAACATTGTATTGCGGGTCAGCCAGCTTTATGTGTTGTAGGTGTGGCCACGACCGCTTGTTAAATGACATGTTAGGTAAATTATTAATTACATGTGTTATAATTAAAGCTTGAGTCGTAAACTCGAAGTTATCATGTATGGACTGGCAATTGAGCGAGACTATCCCCTTACTTTGCCTAGCTCCGTGTCCTATTCCAGATACAGACCCATGATAACGTTGTCTAGGAAGACCTAACGTTTGTACTGCTCTTTCTGAGATTAAGGATATTTGTGAACCTTGGTCGAGAAGTCCACGTAAAATAATAAATGTACCATCTGCAGCCTTAACCTTAAGAGAAATAGTTGTTAACAAAATTTCCTCTTCATCAGCGGCTACGTGGTTTACTATATGCTCACTAGTAGCAGTGCAGGGTGACGAAGTTGTCGCACCGTCGTTAGTTGACAAAGTAGAAGCAAGTTGCATCGTTTTCGGTCCAGCAGTTTTGCTTGAGTTACGTAGTCCCGTCGGGACTGAGACCGCCTCGTTAAGGTTAAACGCATTGTGCAATATCGTATGATGTTCGCCCTGACAATACTTACACCGTTTCGTGGAAGTACATTGTTTATCATAATGCCGATACAAGCAGCATTGACAAATGCGCAACTTTGCAACCGTTTTGAGTTTCGCGTCCGCTTTTAAGTTATTAAACTTATTACATTTATATAAAACGTGACGCTGCTTGCAATATGGACATGACCAAGCGTTAGTAGTAACTACACTTTGAAATTCTCGTTTAGAATTATTAGCATAAGAATTAGATTTCGGATAGTTAACGTTCATAGGCTTAATATTAGACATTCTAGGCTGAAAGTAGTTTGGCTTAACCGATGACGGATCCCTATCTCTCTTAAACAATGTTGGCTCAAGAGCGTTAAATTTGGATTCTAAGAAATTCAAGAGCTCAGAAAGTTGAGGTAATTCACGTGGAGACTTACGCGACTCCTTGTAATCGGAGAATGTAGCCTGGTCGAGTTTCTTAGATATGAGATGGACCAGCAAGGGGTCCCAAGTCGAAGTATCGACTCCCAGGTTTTGTATCGCGTGTATGCTCTCCATCGAAGTATCGTACAGGCGTCGTATGTCACTAGCAGTTTGCTTATGCATGACAGGTTGAGCTAAAAATATCTCAATATGCTTTGTGAACAGTACCTGTGGGTTGTTGTAGCGGCGCACCAGGAGTTCCCAGGCGGTGTCGTAATTCTCCCCTGAAATGTGCAGGTGCTGCACGAGCCGTTCGGCCTCGCCCTTGAGTTTTCCTTTCAAATGCTGCATCTTCTGGCTTTTAGTAAGAAGGTTGTTGTTGTGAATGCTTTCAGTGAATAAATCAAAGAAGGTAGGCCAGTGCGTATACCTACCAGTGAAAACAGGGATGTCCAACTGCGGTGTGGACTGTTGCAAATGAGCCGTAGATGCCAATTTTTTATTGAGTGCTCTTTTAATAGACTTATATGAATTTTCGTAATAGTCAAATTCCTCATCGTAATCACTATTCGATCCTTGCAATAAATTGTCTATCTGAAGATGTAACGAATCTATAGCCTTCCACCTATTTTGTACGTTCCTAAGCTCGTCCTCCAGTTCCCACTTATCACTTATTTCCTCCACCTTAATACTTTTACTAAGCCGTCGGAAGGCTCGAAAGTTGGTACGTTGCAAGGAAAGTAATTCCTCAACTTGTCCTAGTTGTTGCGTAGAAGATCCTGGCATGGTGACTGGGGGAGGAGAAGCCATTGGTGCTGTTTTAGACGGGCCAGGTGAATTATTATCATCTAGTTTAGATGTTAATGTAGGTGCGCTAAATGACGATATTTTATTACGTACCGTTTCGTAGTATTTTTGTGCCTTCTCAAATTGATTGCCCGCAAAGTATGGATCGTCAGAGTCATGATAGATAGCCAATATTTTATCATGCGTTGTTTTAAATTGAGCCCAAAGTGCGTCTAGCCTATGAAGTCTGTCGTCTAAGTACTCACGCGTTTTACGACTTGCCGAATCTTTATAGAAGTTCCGTTCGATCAGTTTTATCGATTCTATAAGGTCAGATTGAGATTGCATAAGATTCTCCATGATGCAGTAAGTAATAATAAAATAAGACCTTACTTGATAGCTGGATACTTAGTCCTCTGCTGTTGCAGATGCTCGCCGACGCGTTGCCGTTGCGACGAGTTCGCACCTTGCCGCCGGAGAGCAGATGACACCGGAGCTAAGTAATAGCTCACAGTGCAGGGAATAGCCACGTAGACGTAGTCACACGCGCACTATTATTGATTTGACCGTATGTCTATTGTTCGCGACCGTTTGTCACAAGTTCTCACAGTAATGAGATACGCCTCGATAGCCGGAAAACACTCGGCGACGAGTGTTTTATTGAACCACCAAAAACCGTTATTTTTGGGTGTTAAGGTTCACGAGACCAAACGCGAATATGGTCTATTGGCCGGAGGTCCAAAAAAATGCTCGAAGGACCAAAAAATGTAGCGTGTACTACATTTTTAGAAGAAGGGTAAGGCAGGGCGAAATGACCAAACCCAACGAGTGCAGTTTGAACACTAATTTATTAAAAACGTTATTGTTATGAGGTGCGCTGAGTATGTGCATATTGCCTGATTGCATTTTTTGCCGCGGGCATTGTCTTCGATCCTTGTACGATGTAGTAGCTCGTACACTGTCAGTACAACAAACTGTAGTTACGGCAACCATTAGTAGGTATGTTATCTGTCATATCTGTCAATTTTTGTGTCTCACGGAGGTTGTTGGAGGAAGAAGCAAGCGTGCCGGTATCACATCGCACGAGAAGACAAGCTCGGCGTTCTGACATTTTACATCTCATGACGTTGTCGTTTCTTCAGCTGGTCGGCGCTTGTGGCGCCATCTCTTGTTGTAAACACGAAAACAGTCTCTAATGCACTGTTAAATTAACGACGATAACATCCGGCCGTCCTGCTTACACGTTCGTCCTCGATCGTGTATGGTCTTGTGCAGGAGCTGAAATCAGATAAGAAGACATGTTACCCCTTATTAAGACCAGTAACACAGTTGTCTTGCAATACCGACTTGCATGAAAGTGGTTTGTAAATAGTCAATGAGCTCGTTATCCCATCGTCGGCCAACTTGCTCGTTGAAATTATGGCTTAGACAAGTGATGTTCATACAGAATCACTCGTCGTATATCACCATTTCCAACCTGCTACAACAGTGTTCACCAAGGATTTCTGTTGCAGATTACATTTACAAGCCCTGTTCAACTTTACATGCACAATCTGTATTGAAGCGACTGCATTAGACCATTATTATTTGTCAATATGAATAAAAGGAAGCTGTTATATCCTTTCAAACGAGTAAGCACAGCATTACGTAACATTTTAGTAGTAGTATTCAGTAAAATAAGATTTCAATAAAATATATATACCCACCGAAACATTTGTTTTTTTTTGATAACATCCGGTCAAGTAATTAATTAATAAATACCATCAATTTGAATCCATGGTTTCATGTTCTCTACGCAGGCAGTGCCATTATAACGTTTGGATGTTCTTTCAGCTCCTCTCATATCGGTAACTTGATATCGATCGTGACCCAATACTTTTGTGACTTGGAACGGCCCCCTATATAATGGCATCAATTTTGTGCTTTGGCCATCATTAGAGTGACTTGGTATTTTTAACACCACCAAATCTCCAACATTGTATATTGGGGCCTCCTTCCTTTTCGCGTCAAAAGACTTCTTTTGCCTTTCAGAGTCTCTCTGTATATTGTCGTCCACCGTTTTTCTGAGTGACGTAACGTCAATCATGTGCTCCATACTATCATCGTCAGTGATTCCGTCATTATCCATTCGAATTCGGTAACCAAAAAATACTTCACTCGGCACTGCGGCCGTTGTTTTATTAATTGTACTATTAATGCCTTGCTGTATGCTTGTAATGTGTTGGTCCCATTTGTTATAGTCAGTATCAGCGCCCATACTACGTAATGCTTCCAAAATTGTCTGGTTATATCGTTCGACCTGTCCGTTAGAGCGAGGTACCGCGGTAGCAATTATAATTATGTGCCCTAATATTCCTATCTTTGCAATAATCTGTAAATAGTTTCGATGTAAAAGCACTACCAGCATCACAAATTAACCTTTTGGGATTGCCAAACAATTTAAATATTTTATTTAACTCATTGATTACGATTTTACTTTTAGTATTTTTAACGGCGCTAATAAACACGAACTTTGTAAATGCATCAACCATTACTAATAGGTAGCAATTCTTATGAGTAGTTTTGACAAATGGACCGAGGTGGTCAATGTGTAAAGTGTGGAATGGTCGGGCGTATTTCGGAATCGGATATAATTTACCTGCTTTTTTACCGTGAATATTTTTATGATAGATACAATTTAGACAATTTTTAATATATTTCGCGACAGTTTTCTTTAGTCTAGGGAACCAATATTTAGATCTAATTCTTTCCAGAGTTTTGTCAAGAGCAAAGTGACCAACATCATCATGATTTGCTCGAATGATATGCCAAATATATTGCTTAGGAACTAGCCAGCGTCTACCATATTCGGTTCTCCGATATACTTTATTTCCTAGCAATTCATATTCGCTAAATACTCGTTTGTGAGCCTCGGATTCTCTTGACAATAATATTTCACGAATACTACATATACTTGGATCTTGCAATTGTACTGATAATAACCAATCGCCTTCGGTTATCGTTAATACATTCTCCGTTGTATCCGGATTGCTAAAGTTAGTAACAGAAATAGGATTACGACTCAGCGCATCTACATGTTGCATTTGAGAACCCGCTCTATGAATGATCTCAAATGAAAATTCTTGTGTTTGTAAAACCCACCTGCTAATACGAGGAATAATTTCGCGTTTGGCTAGTGCATGTCTCACCGCGTTACAATCGGTAATGATTTTAAATTTGGTACCTAACAAGTAGTGACGGAACTTCTGCAAACCAACTATAATAGCCAACAATTCCAGTTCAAACGAATGATATCGTTTTTCCTCAGTGGTAGTTTGCCTACTATAGAAATATACAGGTTTCTCACCTTGTTCTGTACATTGTGCTAATATGCATCCTAACCCTTCACGGCTAGCATCTGTGTACATACTAATTGGTAGGCTAGGGTTGAAAATGCTAAGCACTGCGTTATTAATTAATGCTTCCTTAACTTTACCTACTGCCTCATTTTCTTGAGAGCCCCAGTTCCAAATTGTGTCTTTTTTTAATAACGCTGTCAAAGGCCTACATAGAATGGCACAATTACGGATAAATTTTCGGAAATAATTAATCAATCCCAGGAACTGGCGGAGTTCATGAACGGTTTTAGGTATCGGATAATGAGGATCATTCACATTTTTTTTGAGTATACAGATTTGTAGATATGAAAAAACTATGAACATTGTTGAAAAAATTTTCAAAATCGGACCAAAAATAAAGAAGTTACAGCGATTTTAGAAACGAGTTTCAAACAACACGCGCAAAGAGCGCGAAACCGCCTGTGACGTCATTTAGCGCCTCACCGCGACGCGACGTACGGGGATTGCATGAGTTTAGTCTTGTTTCGGTGGAGTGAGGGAAAATGATGTCAAGATAATATTTATATCATGCCGCATTTTGCAAGTACGACCATTGCTACACCTAATAAGCTTTTTTCGTGTTCTAAATTACGCTAATATTTCAAAAAAACAGTTTAAAATTATGAAAAGAAACGAGATAATAACACTTTTACTTAAACTGTCGGCAACCAAACAGACAAGCCACCTGATGATAAGTGGACAGCATCCCCATCGACATTAGTAGGTAACACCCACAGGCTCGTTTCTAAAAATCTAGATACCTATCTGTGGTAACACTGTGCCTAATAGCCCTCAGACCCTCAGCCGGAACACGAGTTATTTGTCACCTGAATCAAGAAAGAAGGCCAAGCAGTCTCAATGAAAATACCAGTAATATTATTGATGTTTAATAATATATTTATAGTTTAACCCTTACGCGAAGGGTCACCCGGGGGAAAGGGGGGCCTGTATCTATTCTATGCCGCCCAATTCGGCAAAATTAATCATATATGCTTGTAATAAACAGTAACTGATATGTTTGTGCATGAAATATGTTTGAGAAAAATTATCACTTAGAATTAGCTTTTTAGAATTTATCGTATGGCTTAACGAATTTAGATGCAGTTTTCACTTATGTATTGTAGCGGTGAAAATTAAATTTACAGAGTTCCGTCTGTAAAATTATTAGATTGTGAACTTACAGAAAGGTTTACCGAACCGAACCTGAATCGAGAGCATTTACTAGTTTCAAATAAAATTATTATTCATAAAATCGTATATTCTGAAAATCTGTTATGTGGCGTGATTAATATATACGGACACAAAAAGGCGAACACAATAAAAAAATATCCAAATTTAAATTCAAATTGAAGCCCGCTCGGGGATCGAACCTGGGAACGTCAGCCTAGAAAAGGCCGCTGAGCGAAGGTCATCATCAATTTATTTAGAAAAGTACTGTATCTATCTATCAGTCTTATAATAACTCGTAATAACGACTCGTAACTCGTAACTCGAATAATTAATAACTCGGTCATTTCTTGATGGATTTTAAAAATTTAAAAAGTGTCATACTAGAGAAAACAAATCCTAAGCGCTTAGCTACATCAAAACCAGGTTTTCAGTTACGTGAATGATCCTCATTAACAATGGCATCGATTTTGCGACTACTCGGGCAAATACCTTGATCGGAAATATCAAAGCCCAAAAAGGTAATTTTGTTATTAAAAAAAGAACACTTTTCTATACTTATAGTTAATCCATTTTTGTTAAGAATATCTAAAACCATTTCTAAACAAGCAACATTTTCTTCAAATGTTTCCGTAGCAATAAGTAAGTCATCCATGTAACAAATAACCCTTCCAAACCGTAGATTCCCCAAAACCGTATTCATCAACCTCGTGAACACCGCAGGTCCGTTACACAATCCAAACGGCATTCTCAAGAACTCTAGATGTGCATCAGGCGTGACAAATGCAGTTTTGTGGACATCTTCTTCTTTTATACCAATTTGATGATAACCACATTTTAAATCTAGTGCAGTATAATATTTACAACCCCGAAGCCTATCAATAAGGTCTTCTATTTAATGGCATTGGATATTTTAAACTCTTTAAAGTGGTACGAATCTTTTTTATCTTGAATAAGTTTAGCTACTTCAGTCTTTTTCTTTCGAAATTTCTCCTTCAAAGCCTCATCATCTGGTTTTTTGCTATATTCAGCCCATAATTCATTCCTCTGGTTGATTTCAGTTATTACACTATTGTTTATCCAATCATCTTTTGGTTTGTTAAGTATTTTGATTTTGGTTTCTTTACAATGTTTGATATTTTTCTCTAATATGGTGTAGTCATTGGTTACTTTCTGGAGTCCTATTTTTTCAACTGAATTCAATAATTTTGTGTAATTTATAGCCTTAAATTGTGAGTAAGTCTTAGGTGGTGGTTTTACTTTCTTTATTTCTAGATATATCTGTTTGTGGTCCGATAGTGAAGAATTAACTGTTATCATGTTAAAGTTGTCGTTTTTTAAATTAGTGGTAACATGGTCTAAAATGGATTTTCTATTTGCTGTTGCTCTGGTGCAGTACTTTTTATTTATTTTATTAATAATTTTGTATCCAGATGCCTTTAGGAGTTGTTTATATTGCTTAGTTTTTGTGTCTTTTTTCAAAAGATCTATATTGAAATCACCAAAGACTATGGTTCTGCGTCTGCTTTCCAGATAAGCTTCGTATGTTTTAAGAAACTCCTTAAAATCAGTATGGCCAGGATTGTATACCACTCCTACTTCAAGGGAATACTTTTGTAGTTTTACCCATAGATAGTTATTTCCTCCAGTATACTCAGAGAATGATAAGCTATGTTTGATGTTGTTATGAACATATGCTGATACACCTCCGCCTCCAGAATCTGTTCGATAATTATAATAGTGTGTATAATTAGGAAGTTGAAAATGTTGAGCTTGGTACTCTGCGAATCCATGTTTTAGTTAATAAGATGATGTGAACAGTATTTGGTATTGCCCGCAGAATGCACTTGAGCTCATCAAATTTACCCTTTTTACGAATACTCCTGGCATTGAGGTACAAGAATGTAAGCCGTGATTTGTTGGTTGGAAAATTTTCGTAGCTGTCTACTATTTTATAGGTATTTTTATCGGAATTTGTGTCATTAACAGTGACATTCATTGTTTGTGGTTTTTTGAATTCAATTTAATTATTTTCGGTGTCCCATTTATACAGGGTATACCGTATACCCGTGTGTGAATGTATGTGTGATGTATATTGATACGGTGTTCGGTGGTTGAAAATAAAAGATGTATTTTAATCACCGATCCTGTATTCTTCAAAAATAAATTATGGGTCGTGAGGGTCGATATGCCCGTCTGGTTCCACCGGTCGCAGCGGTACTCCCCTGTCGCACTGCCGACGGTGTTGGAGGCCACAGCTGGAAGCCAGGGTCCAGGATACGGCGGGGCTGGTCTGCGTCCGAGTTGTGTGCAAGCTTGCAATTTTTGTTAAATCCGAACCTGAAACCCTGGGAAGGAAGATCCATGTTAATTCCCATAAAGTGGGCTCCGCTGGTTTGTGAACCCCCCACCCGCCACGTGCGCAGCGAGAACAAGCCGTAAAAGTAGTTGGGTGTGGTTGTTCACAAAAACCAGAACGGAGTTACAATTAAAAAAAGCGAAGGAAAGCTACCATAAGAAAAAAAATAATAGAAAAGAAACCATGAATTTGAAATTTGAATTAAAATGAAGACTATGATAAGGGTGAATGAAAATGATGGGTATAACGGAAGAAAAAAAAATTAAGTAAGTAACAATTTTGATATACATTATGTATTTAAATGGCAATCTAATTATAATAAAACTTACCCTATCGGGGCGGTCGGTAGCTTATACGTAGACGCACAAGTTATTACTGCGCACACTATTTTATTAAATTTTGAAATTTAATGATGAAAAAAAACAAAAGGTGTCGTTCACCAGGAATAGTCCACGGCACTTAATTTGCCTTGGGGTGGCGCGAAATGACACTACGAGGGAGTGTACGCTCCCCAAGGATATTTTATTTAAAATGAATGGTCGTAGTAAAATAATGTGCTGCGTATGCGCAGAGACGTGCGTATCACGCGAGGCGCTGCCGTGGACTGCCCGTCCATCTAACCTAGCGGCGAGCGGCCATCGGTCAGTGCGGTTCGAGAACGTTCCTTCTATTGTTTCCCGAATGATAGGGTGATCGCACAGAGAAGAACTACGGCGTTATTTATTAATTTAATTTTTTTTTATTTATTTAAGTTATTTATTTATTTTTTATTCCAATTTTATTATATTATTTTAGACATGTACGTGCAACGTTACAGTACCCCCCTCGTCACGAAAGGATTTTATTATATTAAAAGAATAAAATCCGTACTTTCAGCCTCATGCTCGTTTTACTCTCTCAAACTCAATCTTTCATACTTCACGCAGTCAAATAACATACACAAAATCTCACAATCATAATATCCTTTTAAAATACAATCTTTTATACCTCACGCAATTAAACAAGCAACAGTAACCATATAAAAGGCTACTGACGCGACCTAGCAATTTATGAGGTAATCAGTTGTAAATAATGTACAAAAAGCTGATTACCCGTACGAACATTCTAGTACTAGATGAATTAATGTGACTAAAAAGAGTAACGATTACACGAATTAAGTTTTAAAATAATTATTATTTACTTATTAATATATTTATTTATTTAGATTTTACTATTTATTTACTCCTATTAATTTTATGTCCTTAATATGCCAGGTCCCTAAATTTTTTCCTGACATATCAGCCAAAACATATACTAGAGGTGATTTCTTTTCTATTATGCGACATTTTATGAATTTAGGTGCAAGTTTTTTACTAAAATACTTATCCTTATCGCTAAGGACGTATGTTCTTTTCATTACAGTATCTCCTACATTTAATTCAGCAGATTTGCGACGAAGGTTATAACGTGAAGTGTTCTTCACGTGAGCGTGCCAGAGTTTAGACTGAACTTTATTAAATAGCTCAGAAAGACATCCTAGGTTGTCAGCATATACATCACGTGGAAGAAACAATACTTCATCACCCAAGTCAGAATCTACATAGTGCGTACCACAGGTTACTAGCTCTCTGCCGAATACCAAGAATGAAGGAGTATAACCAGTCGCTTCACTCACCGAATTATTAATAGCGAATTGCACCTTAGGAATAAAAACGTCCCAAGAGCGGTGATCGTCTTCAACAAATGTTGAGAGACAGGTTATGATAGTCCGGTTATAACGTTCGACAGGGTTAACCTGGGGTGTGTATTTTGGGGTAAAAAATATATTAGGTATATTATATTTTTTAAATAGGGACTCTGTGACTTTACTTATAAATTGGCTACCATTATCTAGAAAAATTGTTTGAGGAACACCATGAACTAAAAATACTGAATCTTCTAAGTTTTTAACAACTGCTGTAGAAGTAGCAGCTCTAAGAGGAAAAATAAGACAAAATTTAGAAAAAAGACATGTGATTACTAAAATATAACTATTTTGTTTTCGAGTGACCGGCAGAGGGCCCATAAGGTCAATCGAAATCATTTGAAATGGTCGACTACATTGTTTCGGACGACCCATTTCACCCAATGTTAAATGATTTTGTGCTTTATAAGAGAGACATTTAGTGCATGAACCAATGAATTTCACGACATCTTGATGCATTCCTGGCCAAAAGTAGCGTAATGTGAGACGATTATACGTTTTATAAACGCCTAAATGTCCTGCTTTAGGGTCAGCGTGATTTTCATTGATGACCTGTTCTCGTAGCTCTAAAGGAACTACTTCTTTCCACGAAAATTCAGACGTTAAATTATGACATTTATTCTTCGACAGTCTATAGAGGATATTATTTTTAATTAAAAAATTTGGAAAAAGTTGAGGTTTTGTAAGGCAAGAATTATAAATATTTTTGTACCATGAGTCTGCAGTATTTACGTGTGATCCTGAGGTGTTTATAGCATTGACAGGAACAGCTCTTGAAAGTGCGTCTGGGATGACATTGTCGACGCCGCGACGATGTTTAAGTTCGAAGTTGAATGCGGACAATCGAACACCCCAGCGAGCCAATCTACCGGTGGGGTTATTTAGAGACAAAAACCATTTCAGGGCACTATGATCTGTATATACAGTGAATGGCCTGCCGTTCTCCAAATAACACCTCCAGTGTTCTAAGGCTACTAGGACTGCTAAAGTTTCACGCTCTGTAATACTATAGTTCTTTTCCGCCGCTGACAATGACTTGCTCATGTAAGCAATGGGGTGCTCCTTACCACCTACGGTTTGTGTTAACATAGCACCCACTCCGTAGTTGCTGGCATCGGTGTGCACCTCAAATGGCTTATCATAGTCAGGGCAGGACAGAACCGGGGCGGAAACTAAACATTCCTTCAGCTTGTTAAAGGCTGCGTCAGCTTCAGGAGACCAGAAAAACGTCGGTCCGCCTTTCTTTTTCGACGTCAGCTTATTCAGAGGACCGGCTATGGTACTGAAGTTGGGAACAAAACGCCGATACCAGGTGGCCGTCCCGAGAAAGCGCTTAATGTCCTTCCGACATGTAGGAGTCGGGTAGTTGAGGATAGCTTGTACTTTCTCTGGATCGGTACGTAGTCCACAACTATCAACCACATAGCCAAGGTACCTAAGCTGACTTCGAAAGAATTGGCATTTTTCAATATTAATTGTCAAGTTCGCCTGCTTCAGCTTCTCCAGTACCCGCAGTAAGATGGAGCAATGAGAATCGAAGTCATTCGAGACGATAATAATGTCGTCAAGGTAAGCGAAGACTTTGAGGTCGAATTCTCTAAAAAGCAGGTCAACTAATCTCTGCTGGGTGGCAGGGGCATTAGTGAGTCCAAACGCGGTACGTTTAAAACGAAAAGTGCCACGTCCAGGTACGTAAAACGCCGTCTTGTCCCTGTCCTCGACAGCAATGGGAATTTGCCAAAAAGCTTTGGACAAGTCGATGCTGGATAGATAACGTGCATCGCGAAGGTTGTCCAAAATCTCTGACACATAAGGCAGATTATATGCATCGCGTTTAGTAACCGAATTTAATTTTCGACTGTCTAGGCAGAAACGGGGTTGACCATTCTTTTTGGTTACAATAAGGACTGGTGATGACCAAGCACTCTCACAAGGTTCGATAACGTTTAGACCTAACATTTCGTCTACCTGTTCTACAAGGATACGTTGCTTCTCAGGTGATAAGCGATAATAACGTTGTCGAATTGGTTGTGCATCTCCAGTATCAATGCGGTGAGTGATTAAACTGGTCTCGCCCAAACCCTTAGACTCGGCAGATATATCATTAAACTGAGCAATTATATTGTCAGCTATCAGTTTTTCTGAATTACTCAAATGATCGTAAGCTTGAATGAAAGAAGGACGATCTAAATTAAGACTTGCATTTGACATCAATAAATTCTTAGAAAATGTAATATTCGTAAGGTGCTTAGGAAAAATTTTAAATTTGTGCCAAAAGTCTATCCCTAATATGAGGTCTATTTTAACATCAGGCACGACAAAAGCAGTAAGGACATGAAATTCATTTTCAAAAATAATAGGTAAGTTCATGTATCCTATGCTACACATTGATTGACCTCCAGCAGCTGTAATCGTTATATTGCGGTCTCTGTGCAATTCTAAACCGTGAGATATTAAATTTTTATGAATATTATTACCAACTACAGTAACTGCTGAGCCAGAATCTAAAAGACCAAATAATTTCAAATTATTAATTTGTATAGCGGCATATGGCCTAGGGTCATTAACTGGTTCATTATGCAGAATTGTATTAAGTTTATAAGTACTAAAATAAAACTTAATGGTTTGAAGCCATTTATTCCAATCCTCGGTATTAAAGTTTTGTCGATTGGAGTTACAATCCTGCATGCTACCTAGTTTTTTGAACTATTAGGTTTATGTTTGTTACAATTTGGGCAATCGGGTGACTTAACACCCTCATGTCCACAGACGAAACAAAATATAACGTTTTTATCTCCTTTACATTGACGTAAGTTGTGGGTGTTACTACGACACCTAGGACAATATAACGTTTTCGGAGGTTCTGATTGCATTGCATGTACATATTTATTGTTACCACTATTACCCTTTTCGAATTTATTTTCATTAAATTTGTTATTATTAGGATAAGTTTTTGTTTTATTGTACATATTATTATTGTTATTATTATTAGAGTTATAAGAATTATATTTTGGTTTAAAATTAGTGTATCTCTGTGAGTATGAAGTAGGACCAGTATACGCAAACTCAGGCGCCAAGGTATCTATAGTCTTTTTAGGAGGTTCTTTGAATCCTGCAAGACGAGTTTGCACGTTTTCATAATTGCGGCAAACGGATTTTAAGATACCGATATCTGGTATATCCGGGTATGCAGCTAACGTACTTGCATAGCAAGGTCTTATATTATGGAGAATAATATCTAGTTTTTCCTCATTCGTCAGATCCTTCGCTAGGCGTGAGAATAACCCGTGCATTACAGAAAGGTAAACAGTAATGTTTTCTGATTCACCCTGCGTCCTAGCTCGAATTTCTGAAAGAAGTCGATAATCATAATCCGCTTGATCAAAGTCCACTATCAAAAGTGAAATAAGCTCTTCCCAATCAGACACTTTATCGCGAACGCTACGGAACCAATGAAGAGCATCCCCAGTAAAAATCTCTGTGGCGATAGACATTAATTTCGAATTTGGAATGTCCCTGGCTTTACTTATTTCCGAAATACGCTGAATAAAAGAGCGGACACATGTCTTGCCGTCGTATTTAATTTTACATAGTTCACTAGTGAGGTTACGGTCACACGAGACATTCACGTTAATCGGCGGTGGAGCAGTTAATTGTGGCTCACTTTTCGAAGTTGAAGGAATTAATGCATCCAAACCGTTATCCTTAACTGAATTAAATTTGTCCAATAACGTTTGAAATTCCAAAACACATGCATCATAGACCTGCTGCGATTTGTCCTCTCTAGTAATTCGATTAAGTCTATGGTACAAGTGATGCAAGAAATTCTCAGCGCGCAACAATGTGTTTTTATCGGAGGAATCTAGTAGCGTTTTAACCTTAGTAAGAACGTCACTAACTCCTGTCAAATCGTCAGCAACAGTCAGCGAGCTCTCTAAAATATCCTCAGAAGGAAAAAGTGGCCCTAATTTTGAAATTTGCTTCCTTAGTTCCTGGACAGTAGCGGCTAGAGTAGCTCCTCTAATAAGAACTTCGTACTCCAATTCGGTCTTTTGCAATGATAAGAACTTAACCGGATAACTCATTGTTAAAAAAAAAATTCCGAAAGAAAAAAAATCGAAAAAGAAAAAAAAATAAAAAAATGCACCGCAAGAAGGTGAGTTTTGAACGAGGTTATAGGCCCTACTCCGTTCCGTTACAAAATAAAAAGCTACGCAACGTTTTGGTTGGCGATGAAAAAAAAATGAAGGATGAAAAAAAAATGAAAGATGAAAAATGATAAAGGAAAGAAAAGAAAAAAAATAAGCTTTAGAATTTGCAACTAATGTGTACCACCGATAATACAATAAACAAAAAAAATTAAAAATTAAAATGTAACACTTTTGTGTGCGACGGTCTTACTTTGGGTAAACAATTTTTGTTGCTATGCACCGTATGAACACGTTTATGAGTTTCACAGTATACAGGCCGTATGATAACAACAACTGCGAACAGTTTAACAATTTAATAGGATTACAAAATAAATATAATATTGGTTTATAGAATGTTAATAAAAAAAATTGAAGTTTTAAACAAAGTAAATCTAATTTTGTATTGGTGTACACATTAGTTACGGGCAACCAAAAATAAAAATAACGTTTCACAAAAATAAAAAAAAAACATGCAACACACAACTACTTCTGCTACGATGAAACCAGACCAGAGATGAAATGAAATGAAATACTACGGATGAGGGTGCCAGTGATGCCAGCAGCCCAAAAAAAAAAATTACTACCAAGTTAATGGGGCCAGTGATGCCGGCAACCCAAAAAAAAACTACCACGTGGGCGCCAGTGATACAAGCGGCCCAAAAATATTTAAAATAATAATAACAACCACGTGGGCGCCAGTGATACGGTGTTCGGTGGTTGAAAATAAAAGATGTATTTTAATCACCGATCCTGTATTCTTCAAAAATAAATTATGGGTCGTGAGGGTCGATATGCCCGTCTGGTTCCACCGGTCGCAGCGGTACTGCCCTGTCGCACTGCCGACGGTGTTGGAGGCCACAGCTGGAAGCCAGGGTCCAGGATACGGCGGGGCTGGTCTGCGTCCGAGTTGTGTGCAAGCTTGCAATTTTTGTTAAATCCGAACCTGAAACCCTGGGAAGGAAGATCCATGTTAATTCCCATAAAGTGGGCTCCGCTGGTTTGTGAACCCCCCACCCGCCACGTGCGCAGCGAGAACAAGCCGTAAAAGTAGTTGGGTGTGGTTGTTCACAAAAACCAGAACGGAGTTACAATTAAAAAAAGCGAAGGAAAGCTACCATAAGAAAAAAAATAATAGAAAAGAAACCATGAATTTGAAATTTGAATTAAAATGAAGACTATGATAAGGGTGAATGAAAATGATGGGTATAACGGAAGAAAAAAAAAATTAAGTAAGTAACAATTTTGATATACATTATGTATTTAAATGGCAATCTAATTATAATAACGCTCGTTCAAAACTTACCCTATCGGGGCGGTCGGTAGCTTATACGTAGACGCACAAGTTATTACTGCGCACACTATTTTATTAAATTTTGAAATTTAATGATGAAAAAAAACAAAAGGTGTCGTTCACCAGGAATAGTCCACGGCACTTAATTTGCCTTGGGGTGGCGCGAAATGACACTACGAGGGAGTGTACGCTCCCCAAGGATATTTTATTTAAAATGAATGGTCGTAGTAAAATAATGTGCTGCGTATGCGCAGAGACGTGCGTATCACGCGAGGCGCTGCCGTGGACTGCCCGTCCATCTAACCTAGCGGCGAGCGGCCATCGGTCAGTGCGGTTCGAGAACGTTCCTTCTATTGTTTCCCGAATGATAGGGTGATCGCACAGAGAAGAACTACGGCGTTATTTATTAATTTAATTTTTTTTTATTTATTTAAGTTATTTATTTATTTTTTATTCCAATTTTATTATATTATTTTAGACATGTACGTGCAACGTTACAATATGTGTGTATGTATGTAGTTGATAAAATACACATAATATAATAAATAAGTGTGTGTGTTAGTGTATGTGTGAAGTATATAATAAACTACATATATAATACATGGTATGTGGGACAGAGGTGCCCACATCACTCCCCCCCAGAGACCGGGTCTACGGTCGATAGTAGTCCGGAAAACGAACTCGGCGGCCAGATCTTGTGGTTTTGCCGCCTTCCGGAACCATGGACTTCAACCGTGCAGGTGGAGGATCAGGTGAGGGAGCGGGAGTTGGTGTAGGAGTGGGCGCTGGAGCTGGAGGGAACTTGGGAGTAGGGATGGGATTGTTGGTGGGTGATGGGTCTACGAGTAGGTAGGCCGGTTTAAGTCGGTCTATCGTTACTGTGACCTCCCTGCCCCTAACCAGTATGCGGAAAGTCTTGTCCCTACGTTCGACCACTTTGTGAGGACCTGTGTAAGGTGGTTGTAAGGAACCTCGGGTCGAGTCTCTCGTAAGAAGACGTGGCTCGCTGAATGGAGCTCCTTCTGAACAAAGGATTTGTTGCTTGAGTGACGTGCAGCAGGTGTGGGTCGGATTTTTGCCGCTATGTGTCTTAGGCGTGTGGTGAAGTCTGAGAGGTCTGTGGTCTCGGGAGCGGTCGCCTGGAAGAATTCTCCCGGCAAACGGAGTGGCTCACCGTAGACCAGCTCAGCGGAAGAGGACTGAAGGTCCTCTTTAAAAGATGACCTGATGCCTAAGAGCACTAGTGGCAAAGCCTCGACCCAGTTGCTATCCGCGTGGCACATTATCGCTGCTTTGAGTTGGCGATGGAATCGCTCGACCATGCCGTTGCAGGCCGGATGGTAGGCGGTGGTGCGGCGGTGCTTGAATCCGATCATTTTTCCAAGGTATTGGAAGAGCGTGGATTCGAACTGCCGCCCACGGTCGGTAACGATATCGGCTGGACATCCAAACCTGGATATCCACGATAGCAGCGCCTTACCGACCGATTCCGCGGTGATATCTACCAAAGGTGTTACTTCCGGCCAGCGCGTAAAACGGTCCACTGCGGTCAAGCAGTAGCGGTACCCCTCAGATGTTGGTAGGGGCCCTATAATGTCCACGTGGATAAAGGCGAATCGGGCGCGAGGTAAGTCGAACGTGCCCAACGGCGCTGACACGTGGCGACTCACCTTGGCGCGCTGACACGCTAGGCACTTTTGTGACCACTCTCGACAGTCTTTGCGCATCCCAGGCCAGACGAAGCGCTCGGCCACCAGTTGGGCGGTGGCCTTGGGACCTGGGTGGCTGAGACCATGTAGACTGTCGAATAACGGCTTACTAGACCAGGGTAGAAGCCTTTAAAAATAATGAAAAGTGAAAAAAAATTATAATAGAATGAAACCTATTGCAAAAGGAAGAGAATATAACAAAAAATAAAGGAAAAATAATTTACGGGCGATCTGAGGTCGGGAAGTGGGGGGGAGGGGGGGTTTAAGGGTAAAAAACGGTTTATCTCAATTTCCAGCAAAACTATAAGTCCTATGGAAAAAAGTTAAATGGCAAAGTTATAGGTAATAAAAAGGTCTACAATTTTTGTATTTACACTTTTTTCACATAACCTCAAAATTTATGTGAAAAATTCAAAAAACCAAGTTTTTGGTTTTTTATTTTTATCTTTTACAAAAAAATTTTTTTTTTAACGAAATTTTGTGAAAACTTACCTTTCTATGTCCTAAACATACTGTAATTTTTTTGATTTAAAATATTTATTTTTTCACCTTATTTTGACTTAATATCGAAAAATCACCCTAATTTTCAATCGAAAATTCACCTATCAAAATATCCGCTTTTTTAAAAAAATCTGTGAGCTTTTTATTTGCTAAAATCTCTACTTTCTGATGGTATAAAAAAGATATACACTACTATGGTAAATTTTCTCAGAAAATGCAATGAAACGACAACTATTTTTGCATGTTTCTTGCAATCTTTATGGATTTGTAATTTTTTTGCTTATTAATTTATTAATTTAACATGGATTTTGACGTTTTTTCGATTAATTAAAGTGTAAATTTTAATAAATGGCTCAAAATTGTACATAAATATTAAAAATATATATTTAAAAACTCGAACTCGAATAATTTTTGTGAAAATAGTTGTCGTTTCATAGCATTTTCTGAGAAAATTTAACATGGCAGTGTATATTTTTTATATACCATCAGAAAGTAGAGATTTTAGCAAATAAAAAGCTCACAGATTTTTTTAAAAAAGCGGATATTTTGACAGGTGAATTTTCGATTGAAAATTAGGGTGATTTTTCGATATTAAGTCAAAATAAGGTGAAAAAATAAATATTTTAAATCAAAAAAATTACAGTATGTTTGGGACATAGAAAGGTAAGTTTTCACAAAATTTCGTTAAAAAAAAAAATTTTTTGTAAAAGATAAAAATAAAAAACCAAAAACTTGGTTTTTTGAATTTTTCACATAAATTTTGAGGTTATGTGAAAAAAGTGTAAATACAAAAATTGTAGACCTTTTTATTACCTATAACTTTGCCATTTAACTTTTTTCCATAGGACTTATAGTTTTGCTGGAAATTGAGATAAACCGTTTTTTACCCTTAAACGCCCCCTCCCCCCCACTTCCCGACCTCAGATCGCCCGTAAATTATTTTTCCTTTATTTTTTGTTATATTCTCTTCCTTTTGCAATAGGTTTCATCCTATTATAATTTTTTTTGTTTTCAAAAATTATCGACCCTGGACTATACGTAGAGACAGTGGTACAAAAGGCCTTGCTGACGGTGTGCTGACGTCACAGTAAATTTCCCTACTGCTGCCAGGGATGGTGAGCTTCTTCAGGCGAAGTGATGTTTCTCCGCTGAGGTACTGAAGAAGCTCCTGGTCCACTGCTTGAGACTCCGCGAGTGTGTCGAAGTCGACTGGCAGCTGCAGTTCATCGACGCGAGATAATGTGTCCGCCACCACATTATCCTTACCGGAGATGTGACGGATGTCGGTCGTGAACTGCGAGATGAAGTCTAAGTGACGGAACTGACGGGGCGAACAGTTGGCTTTCCGTTCATGGAAAGCGAAACTGAGCGGCTTGTGGTCAGTGTAGACTGCAAAGACGCGTGCTTCCAGCAAGTGCCGGAAGTACTTGATGCTGTCGTAGATCGCGAGGAGTTCGCGATCGTAGGGTGAGTACTTCTGCTGCGCGGGTGTTAAGTTGCGCGAGAAGAACGCAAGCGGCTGCCACTTACCATTTTTGAGTTGCTGCACTACGGCACCCATTGCTACATCGGACGCATCGGTGACTAAACTTAATGGTGCATCGCAGTCCGGGTGTGCCAATAGCGCAGCGTTCGCAAGACTCTCCTTACACTGGTCAAAAGCTGAAAGAGAGTCACCAGTAAGATGTACCGGCTGCGACCCCTTCACCGAGCCCGCAAGCAGGGCGTTGAGTGGGGCCTGGATGGTGGCCGCGTGAGGCAGGAAACGCCGATAAAAATTAACCATCCCCAAGAAACGGCGCAGCTGCTTAACGGTCTTGGGTGGGGGGAATTCCCTTATAGCCTGTACTTTGGCTTCCAGAGGTTTCGTACCATCTTCTGAGATGCGATAGCCCAGGAACGTGACCTCACGGTGACCAAAAACACATTTCGTAGTATTGATTAACATGCCGTAATCCTGCATTCGAGTGAAGAGTAAACGCAGGTGCTCTTCATGCTCGGCTTCGTTCTTTGAAAATACCAGGAAGTCGTCTAGATAGGCGTAACAAAAATCTAGACCGCGCGTCATCTCATCCACGAACCTCTGGAATGTCTGCCCTGCGTTGCGGAGACCAAAAGTCATATAAGGAAACTCAAACAGACCAAAAGGTGTTGTTATGGCTGTTTTCGCGATGTCCTCCTCGTAGACCGGGATCTGGTTATAGGCCTTGACTAGGTCGATGGTACTGAAGACTTTGTTACCAGCTATATTATGGGCAAAGTCGTGGATGTGTTTGATAGGATAACGATCGGGGACCGTCCGCGCGTTCAACATGCGGTAATCACCACAAGGCCGCCAACCGTTATCCTTTTTGGGAGCAAGGTGCAGCGGCGAAGCCCACGGGCTCTCGGAAGGACGTGCAGTGCCGTTAGAGAGCATGAGTTCGAATTCCGTCCTAGCTATCTTCAGTTTATCGGCGGCGAGCCGACGTGGTGAGCAAGAGACGGGTGGGCCGGGTGTGGTGCGGATATGGTGAACCGTGGTGTGCTTTGGTGTCCTCGGTGTGCCGGAAGGGCGAGTTAATTCAGGGAACTTACCCAGTAATGCGTGGTATCGCGTGTCGCCCGTCGCTACCCTGACAGAACAAACATCTGATTTTGCGATAGTCGCACATGTAGACAAAGTTGTAGTATTATCTACGAGGCGTTGGTTGCGGACGTCCACTATTAAATTATAAAAACTTAAAAAATCTACGCCTATTATAGCTTTAGTGACGTCCGCAACGGTAAAACGCCATACAAAATCGCGCCTTAAACCTAAATTTAATTTTAACTCGACATCGCCATAAGTATCGATATTGCTACCGTTAGCTGCACACAATTTAAAATTTGATTTTGATCGACGGTCTTTAAGTGCCGAAATGGGGTAAACACATAAATCGCTGCCCGTATCCACTAAGAATTGCACACGCGAATTACGGTCCGTAATAAAAACGCGTCCGGTTGTTGCGTTGCATTCGGTTGTCGCCATCACCGTTGGCTGTCGCTGCGCGGTGGGAGTAGCCACCGAGTCTGTGTGCGCGCGGCGTGCACGTCGTGGTGACGGCTGATCGTGGCGTGGTGTGCGCGTGGCATGGCGCGAAGCGCTAGTAGCCACCGGCGCAGCGCGCCGGGTTGGTGGCTGGCGACGGTGCGTAGTGCTGTCGGTGACCTGGCGCGGAGCACTGGTGTGTCGATCCACCTCACGCGCCAGGTGCTGCACGATGCTGGTCAGCTCCTTGACTTGGGCAGCGGTGCTGTCCGGGAGTGGAGCAGCAGGCAGGGCGACCGGGCAGGGAGCAGAGATCTCCTGCAGGCGGTCCGCCATGTCACCCAGCTGCTCGAGTGTGTCCGTGGGCAGCGTGGATAACACTGCCTGCACGGCGTGCGGTAGGCGGCTGCACCAGATAGTGCGGATGAGTTGTTGTGGCGTTGTAGGACCCGCCAGGTCCTGCAGGTGCCGCAGGAACAGTGACGGAGACCTGGTACCGATCGCCTCGTTGCTGAGGAGCTGCTCGATCCTCTGAGCGTGAGAGGCGGTGAGTCTGCTGATGAGTTCAGCCCTGATGCGCTCGTATCGGTTGTGTGCCGGAGGGTTAATAATTATGTCCCTCACGGTCCGCGCTTGGTCCATGGTAAAATTAATTAACGTGTAATTGTACCTTTCTGAGTCCGTACAAATATTATGAGACACGAACTGAGCCTCCAGAAGTGCAAACCAGAGCTCCGGGTCCTCCGAATCAAATGGTGGCACTCTGAAGGCTGCGCTGGTGCTGGTTGCTGCTGCTGCTGTAGTTGCTGCTGGTGCTGCTGCGACGGAGGTCGCGCCGCAAAGCATGTGCTGCGCCATTGCGCGGCGGGCGCGTGCGCGCCGCATGGCTGCAAGGGCGTGGCCGTGATGCGCCCGGGCGGCGCATAATAGCGAGTCAGTGCACGACTCGAATTGTTCGTCTTCACTATTGTCACTAATATCATAGTCACTATCACTCATTGTCGTGTTCACAGTCGGGTCACCAGTTATGGAGATATGTATCGCGTGTCAGTAGTGTAGAAGGCGGTGCGCGAGCAATAAAGTTAACTTCGAAATAAAGTTAATCGTTTATTCACGAAGCACAAACAGTTTAAACTACACAATATAACAGAACACAAGAAACATCCATATAAGAAAGAAGGAGAGAAGTGATAGCATAAGAAACTAGCGCACAAGCAGTCTTAACGTAAAACACAAAATACAGCGAGTTAGGTCGCAGCGGAAGACCTAGGTTAGCGCGGGGTAGTCAAGCGATCGGGCGATACGGGTTAACGCTGAGAGTGTGGAAGGCTGACTGGCGCTGTCCGGCGATGATTGTCGGCGCGCGCGCGAGCTGCCCGTGGAGCGGGCTGCGGGGCGCGGGAGGCGAGGCGCCGCCGCGCCGCGCCGGCAACTTGTTCCGCGAGTCGCTGGCCGTAGCTGGCGATATGGCGCGCGTAGAACACCAGAGCGCGCCAGGTTCGAACCCGCGGTGTGGTGTGTGTCTGCGTGACTGTGTGTGCGCCCGTGTGTGAATGTATGTGTGATGTATATGTGTGTATGTATGTAGTTGATAAAATACACATAATATAATAAATAAGTGTGTGTGTTAGTGTATGTGTGAAGTATATAATAAACTACATATATAATACATGGTATGTGGGACAGAGGTGCCCACAGTATGGTTATTATTTAAAATTATTTTTCTAACTAACACTTCAATAAAGCCCACCCTACCTTATTAAGATGAAAATTCCTTCAGAATGAAAAACTACGAGCTACAACAAAAACAAAATTATTTTAAAAATACAAGTTACGTGACAAAATATGTCGTCTAGATCAAAAAATTACCATGACACTAGGCATACAAGTTATTAAAAAAACTTGCCCATTTAATCAGCTTTTTAAAAAGGTATTAATGTTAATCCAAAAACATGTAATTCTTAACAAAAACGGCGTTTCACTCATCGTAGGTAGACAAAAGCGAGGACGCGACTTTGTTTTGGATGTCGTATTTATTATCTGCTTTTCGATGTGATTCCTGAGGGGACGATGTGGATGGACTGTTGTTGGCCGATGTTCCAGAAGAAATTAAAAATAATTTATTATTTCAACATGACGGGTGTCTTGCTCACTACCAACTTACTGTGCGACAGTGGTGAAATGCAATATATTTGATGTTGATTTAACATCAAATATATTGCATTTTGGCTCCTTCATCAGCTCCCGCCAGGAATACGTCGAGTTACAAATAACCCTGTATATTTAATTATCAGATCAGTTTCCCCATTTTTTTCACGATGTTTTAATTCTTCTTGTAGACTCTTGAGAAAGTTTTGTTGTGCTGGTGTCTGGTCAGAGTATATTTTAATTGCATCAGGTAGCTTGTCTTTATTACGAAGAAGTTGCTTAGCAGGACCAGCTATACCAAAGCACACCTTTATACTACGGTTCTTACCAGTATTATATTTGCCAATTCGAAAATTTTTTTCTGGTTTTGGGACTTCCGCGCTCAACGATCTTGGGCTATTTTTTCCTCAATTTTAGAAGAAGTTGGTTCTGATAGGCCTACAAGTATTATATTTTTCTCTCGATTGTTGCGATTCTGGATTTCTTGAATTATTTGCTCGCCTACTGATAATTTATTTTCCAGATTAAGAGATGTGGTTCCTGATGATTGTTTTAAAATATTAAGATCTGATTCAAGTGACTTTATTTTATTTTCACCTAGAGATATTTATTGTTCTAATTTTGTCACGTGATTTTTTATACCTCTCTGCTCCGCCAACATACTACACGTCGATGATTTTATATCATTAATTTCTGTGATGAGCTTGTCTACGTTATTTTGAATTGTATTAAGTATTTGCTCGTTAGAAGATTTCATATCAATAATTTGGTTTTTAATATCAGAAATATTGTCTTGCATTTTTTGCATAATCTGTTCATTTGAGCCTACATATTTTTCCAATAAAGTGCTTATTCTTGACATCTCTGATCGCATATCCTTTAAATCATCGAAACATTGACATTTTTGACCAACTTGCTTTTTAGGTTTACGAAATGTTATTTGCGTATCCATATTAGGATTACCCAACTTAGACAAGTCCGGTTGTGATCCACCGATGTTTGTTGCGGCGCTTGTTGAGGGTAGATGCAGATGAGGCGGAGATCGTTGAGCACTCATGTTATAATAACCACACGGTGCGTGAGCGAGTTAAAAAATGCACACTGCCTGTTCTAGAGGTGAAGACGGGTCGCGGGGCCTATCGCGTCGTAGCTGCACTGAATTAACAACGATGCACTGTTCTGGCAATTTAAGCCGTATTGTACACGGTGTATAGGTGATATATTCGGTAGATACTGTGTTCGAGCGCTAAGCGATCGAACAGCTCAGCACTTTTGCATTTAAGCATTTTCGCACTAATTAATATTAAAAGTAATGTTCAATCATATGAGTCAGTACATCGTTAACCATTGGTGTGCTCACACCAAAACCATTTCGGGCTCCGTAGTATTAAATAAGTCGCGTCGTATTAAATAAGTGTTTCTCACCTTGTGTAACCATAAATAAACTACCAATTATCATAACTCGGAACTTCTTATTACGGTCCGCCCAATCAAACCAACACTACCAGAACACCCTCTTTACATGGTCCTTCGAGCCTTTCGGGACGCGAATTACGGGACCAAATCGTAGTATTTCGTGTTTCCGAAAATTAAACCAAAAAGAACCAGTGGCTATAGTGATCAGTGCATTCAACTGGATTGCAGTGATATATGATACCAGCGTAAGGCGATACCCGGGTGAGATCTAACCATTTATTATTTTTTATTTACCATATTATAATAACCATAGAAATGGAAAGTATTTATTCTAACCAAGTTGAGATTACTGAATTTTTCTCTAAACTTATAACCAACTTTAAGAAAGATGGGGCTGATCGTAAAACCATTGATTATTGTAAGAATAAATTGATAACCGTAGAAGAGTATTGGGTACGTTTCCAACGTAACCATAGACAGCTTCTTGATTATGCTAATCTTGACCATGTGTATTTTACCAGTAATTGTTTTGAAACCGTGGAAAAGCTTTATTTAACCATTAAAAAATTAATTACAAAAACCATGGACCAGTTAGGTGACAAACAAGAATTAAGTAGACCAGAACAGCCGATGCCTCAAGAACGTAGTAACATACCAAGTGTGCCGGAAACCAATCAGCCAGGTACCTCATCTAGCGCGGGGGGAGTTCAGCAGCAGCGTAATACTTCGTCTGGCCGTAACAGCAAGCTAGACGAATTGCTTAGAAAACAAACCATTAATTTCAAGGCATTTATGCGTACGGTGAACACCATAGAAGTCGACCATCTGGAGAACAAGTGGGAATTTGAAGACACTCTTAAGTCTCTTCAAGCTCGTTGGAGTACCATTGACAGTCTACATTGGCTGATAGAGGATGAAAGTGACGGAGAAGACAGGTGGTACCAGAAATTATTCACTCAATATGAAACGATTTATATGGATTTAAAGAAAACTATTAACACCAAGATGTGGTCTGTGTCTCATCGAGAAAAGTCCACGCCACAAATGGATATCCCGGTATTCAGCGGCAACTATCACCATTGGGTTTCTTTTAAAGATCTGTTTAATGAAACCATCCATAAGAATCCGTCCTTATCTAACGCGCAGAAAATGCAATTTTTAAAAAGTAAAGTAACAGGGGATGCCGAGCGTCTGATTCACCATCTTCAGATTAGCTCCGATAACTACGAAGTATGTTGGGATATATTGAACCATCGTTACGGGAATAAAAAATTAATCTTTACTTCACACATAAACACCATGTTAGGGCTTCCAAACATACAACACCAATCATCAACCATGATTAAAAAATTGCATGACGTCACCAAAGAAAGTTTACATGCTATTCAAAACCTTGGGGTAGACATTAAAACGTGGGATCCACTTCTAGTGCATCTTTTAGGTCAAAAGTTAGATACCGAATCGTTTGCAGAGTACGTGGAATCGGTAAAGGACCCTAGGGAGCTACCGGTCCTGCAGGAATTCTTATCATTTTTAGAATGTAAATTTACTGCATTAGAAGCTTCTCGCCGTAAGCAAGAACATATTAACCAACCAAAATTATACTTTCAACACAATTCACCGCGTCATAACACTCATAACTTACCATCTAACCAAAAAAGATCATTCAATTCAAACAATAATTATCATCCATTAACTCGCTATAACCCCAATAATATGAAACCGAACATGAATACGTACCACGTGTCGCGGTCAATCACTTGTATATTGTGTAACGCTGACCACGGATTATGGCAATGTAGCAGATTTTTGCAAATGTCTAATGAATTAAAATTAAATACAGTGAACAAATATAATTTATGTCGCAACTGCCTTACTAATCATAACAACAAACCATGTTTTTCAAGTAAACGATGTCGTAAATGTCTAGGTACGCATAATACTTTGATGCACGAGGCATTAGTTAAACCTAAACCTGTTACTATGTCATCGAAACCAATAAAACCTGCACAAAATATACCTCCTATCGAACACGTGCCTACATCTAGCCATGTGTCCCGGGACAGTATATCTGAAATTTTGTTAGCTACTGCTATGGTACATGTCACAGGGGTAGACGGTTCTCAACACACCATGAGGGTTTTAATTGACCAGGGCTCTCAAATTTCTTTAATTAATGAAAAAACGGCGCAGACGTTAGGCTTAAAGAGAAACCAATGCAAGGGTAAGATATTTGGGGTAGGTGAAAAAGAAAATCACTGTAAGGGGACGATGAATGTTGAGATACGGTCGATGTATAATGATTTCTCGGTAAACACTACAGTTTTCATTATGAATAATTTAATTAAAAGTTTACCAAATAAAACGTTTTCTAAACCATTATGGTCGCACGTTCAGAATATTAATTTAGCGGACCCAAAATTTAACGAGAGCCGTCCGATTGATTTATTGCTTGGAGCCGATTTATATAGTAAGATTATGTTAGGTGGTATTATACGTGGAGACAATGATGACCAGCCCATAGCCCAGCAAACCCAGTTTGGGTGGCTGCTCTGTGGCTCGATGAAGCCTCATTATAGTTGTAACGTCGTTCTTCATAACGTTGATGATTTACGTAGGTTCTGGGAGAATGAAGAAATTAATCAGCCAATTGAAATGTCGAGCGATGACCATAAATGCTTAGAGTATTTTTTAACAACCACAAAGAGACTTGAGGACGGTAGGTATGAGGTTAGATTACCATTTAAACCAGAAACAAAAAATCAATTAGGAGGTACGAAGCAGCTAGCTATGGCGCAGTTTCGTAGCTTAGAGAGGAAATTAGAGAAAAATAGTCGTTTAAAAGAGGAATACCAACAATTTATGAATGAATATCGCGATCTTAACCACATGATTCCATCTACTAACACTACACCAGAGTGCTATCTGCCTCATCATGCTGTCACCAAGGTAGGGTCTCCAGCTAATAAATTTAGGGTAGTTTTTAACGCTTCTGCTAAGTCTTCTACCGGTACCACACTTAACGATACAATGTACACAGGGCCTAACTTACAGCAAGACTTACAAGAGTTAATTTTAAAATCGGTATGTCTACACTGCTGATATTGAAAAAATGTATAGGCAGATACTAGTACACCAGGAAGACCAAGTTTACCAAAAGATTCTATGGCGAGAGTCTCCTACTCAACCAATTCAAAGTTTTCAGTTAACTACCGTAACATACGGAACCAAACCAGCACCATTTCTTGCTATGATGTGTCTCAAGCAGTTAGCGAGGGATGAACAACAAAATTATCCCGAAGCTACCAAAATATTAGAAAGTAGTTTTTACATGGATGATTTTTGTGGTGGTAGTCACTCCATAGAAAACGCGTTACTACTCAAGTCAGATTTAATTAAATTATTAAAAACAGGCGGATTTAATTTACGTAAATGGCAGTCAAATGACCTAATAACCTAAATTATTATTAGATGAAGGGACGAAGGGGTGCAATGAACAGGTATATGAATTTAAACAACCAGATACTGCTAAAACTTTAGGATTAGGGTGGAATCCTCAAAACGACCATTTTAAATTTTCAAAATTACCACTAGAGTCAAAATCAGACCTTGCTACCAAACGATCGCTTCTGTCGGATATCTCAAAGTTATTCGACCCGTTAGGATGGTTAACGCCACTAACTACTACCATGAAATTGTTATTTAGAGATGTATATGTGTCAAAAATTGATTGGGATGAACCATTACCAACAACTATTAAGACCAAATGGGATACTTTAAGAGATGATCTAAGTGATATAAATACTATTGAGATAAAGAGATGGCTAGAATTAAAGAAAGATAATCAGGTTTTTCAGTTGCATGGGTTCTGCGACGCGTCGGATAAGGCCTACGCGTGTGTCATTTACTGTAGGGTGAGCGAAGGTAACCATCATACCATCACGTTAGTCGCTGCGAAGGGTAAACTCGCTGCGATGAGTAAAACCATGTCAACACCACGTTTAGAGTTATTAGGTGCCGTTTTACTTTCATCACTAATGAAAAAGGTCTTACAGTGCCTGCCAGAGTACCATATCGAAGTGTACGGCTGGATTGATTCTACAGCTGTGCTAGGATGGTTACAAGGCGAGCCAGCACGCTGGAAGCCATTTGTAGCTAACCGAGTAAAATGTATTACAGATATAATTCCATCAACCAGTTGACGATACGTAAAAACAAAAGAAAACCCGGCGGATTGCGCTAGTCGCGGTTTAACGCTTGCACAGCTTAAGAAGCATGAGCTGTGGTGGCAAGGTCCGTCGTGGTTGCATTCATTTAACATCCAAAATACCAATAAAACCATTTATAAAACCGACTTAGAAATAAAATCCTCATTTATAAAACAATCTAATGTAGTTATAATTGATAAAAGTAGCGAAGTAATTTCTAACATACTTAATTATTTATTGAATAAATTCAGTTCTATAAATAAGGTCATTCGCATATTCGCGTGGATTTTACGATTACCTACCTATCGGAAATCAGTTCATCGACCCTATCTCACATTACCGGAGCTGCGGCGCGCTAAAATGCAAATCATCAAATATACACAACAATCGACATTAGGTCAAGACTTAGATTATTTAAATAAACATAATAAAGTACACACTAAAAGTAAAATTTTGAGTTTGAATCCTATTTTAGATATGGACGGAATCTTACGCGTAGGAGGGAGGCTTCGAAACGCTCAGATAAATCCTGAGATGAAGCATCCTATTATTCTCCCACACAACCATCGTTCTACCGGGTGAATTTCCCAAGTGCATTTTTGAGACGGCGAGGTTGAAAATTAATATATGGAGGTAAACTACAATTATGCATAATTTTATATAGGTAGTTTAAGTAGTGATCTACATGATAGTGAAGTATTCAGAGGTATTTAATACATAGATTCTTAATAAAAAAATATCTAAGACCTAAAATCTAATTCCGGTGTACTGTCCAAACTGCGTTTATATACATATTTTATTAATTTAATTTTTTTTGGTAAATAAATTTCATTGAAAGGGAATGTTTTTTAGAAATACATTAAATAACACAACTAATATATATTTATGGAGTAATTTAAGATTAAACTACAGCTCTTAAAACATCTTTTAAAAATGTCCTACGAAAAAAAGCAATTGCGGTGGCGCATTTTGTATACTTCATTACTTGTTACTTCACGATTTGGAAGACACCTTACTGGCTCTCCCCGCACCGTTCAGTTGTGCTCTTGCAAACTGCGTATTAGGATGACCGACTGGTTGCGTAATTTTCCTGCCAAACACGTAAGTACTAACTGCGGTGGCGCCGGAATACAAAATCATCCAATTCCGATGTCATGTATATTAGTAAAAGTACAAAGCAGATTATCTAGAAATTTTATGGAGGGTTCCATTAACGGTTTTCAGCTACAATTGTGAAATAAAAGTTAACCTGTGACTAAAAGTTTTCTTTAAAATTCAAGTTTTGTCTCTGATTCTAAGTCCGGTGGCGCAATCTCGGTGGCTCCGGTGGCAAATCAAAGAGTATAGGGAAGTATAGGCCATAGAAATACAAGCGTGTCTCCATCTATCCATCAGCCCTTGGAGGTCCACTGTTGGACATAGGCTTCCCCTAACTTGCACCACTCTGACCGGTCCTGAGCCTTCTGAATCCAACGGATGCCCGCTGTCTTCTTCAGGTCGTCAGTCCACCTGGTCGGGGGGCGTCCTATCATCCTATGCTCCTTTTTCCGAGACGTGGGCGCCATTCGAGGACCTTTCTTACCCAACGGTTATCGGTCCTTTCGCACTATGTGGCCCGCCCATTGCCACTTCAGCCGGCTAATTCTTCGAGCTATGTTGGTTACCCTTGTTCGTCTACGGATCTCCTCATTTCTGATGCGATCATGTAGAGAATTACCAAGCATAGCCTTCTCCATAGCCCGCTGCGCTTCTCTGAGGTAGTGGATTAGGCCAATAGTAAAGCACCACGTCTCGGATTCGTATGTGATCACCGGCAACACAAACTGCTCGAACACCTTAAACTTCAGGCACTGAGGTAGTGTTTTGGACGACAATGTATGACGGAGTTTCCCAAACGCAGCTCATCCGAGTTGGATTCTACAAGTGACTTCTTTCTCGAAGTTGGACTTACCCATCTGGATCACTTGTCCCAGGTAATTGTATTCGTCTAGAACTTCGAGAGCAACGCCGTCAACAACAACCGATACGGGTGTGACATGGACATTCGACATGATTTAAGACCCACCCGTTGTGAGGCGCTGTTCAAGTCCCCCGAGCATTGTTTCAAGTTCTTCCAGGGAACCCGCCAGGATGACTCTATCATCGGCATACCGTAGGTGTGTGATGTATTCGCCATTGATGTTAATGCCATGTTGTTTCCACTCCATCAGCTTGAACACGTCTACCAACAAAGCGGTGAACAGTTTTGGGGATATGACATCCTTGTCTGACACTTCTCTGCAGTTGTATGGGGTTCGTTGCTGTGTCGTGTACTCTGACGGACATGATGGCGGATGAGTACAAACCGGTAGTCGATCCGCCACCGCTGGAGAGAATCAAGTACCACCCAGATCTCGATAGAATCAAAGGCCTTCTCATAGTCCACATAGGCTATACATAACGGCAAGTTATAGTCCTCGGTCTTTTGTATAATCTGCCGCAATGTGTGTATATGTTCTATGGTGCTGTAGCCTTTTCGGAATCCTGCTTGTTCGGGAGGCTGGAAGTCGTCAAGCCTGCGTGCAACGCGATTTGTGAGGACCCTCGAAAACAGCTTATAAACGTGGCTCAGAAGTGCAATGGGCCTGTCTAATTACCGCTAAAAGGAGTCCGTTCATCTAGACTCCTATTCTTCAAAATGTACATAATATCTTTAAAGTATTGAATGATCCTGCCTTTATGATTTCTCATGGGCATAAATCAATTTCGGTGGATCAAATTCTAATTCCAGTGGTCCTAATTTCGGTGGCATTTGATAGTGTAATTTGATAATATCTCCGGAACAAATATTTTTTTTTTCAATCTCTACTATATGACTAATTATCACTACTATTTACATATTATTTATGCCAAATAAAGTGTATTAGAAACATCAAGTTTAAATTTAATCAATTTCGGTGGCTTGGATTTTAATTCCGGTGGTCCTTTAATAATTTCGGTGGCATTTGATAATTTCAAATGGAAATATCTCATGAACTAATCAATTTTTTTCGATCTCTAGTATATGATTAATTAGTACAACTCTTTATCTATTATTTAGGCCAAAAAAATTTATCAGAAACAGCAAATTTAAATTCGCCACTGTAATTAGGCAAAATTCGAGTTTGTTGAAATTCACCCTACCATTTTATTAATTAAACAAGCTCACGAATTAACTTTCCACGGGGGTGCTAGGCTTACATTGTCCCATTTAAGAAAAAACTACTGGATCATTGGAGGATATATGGCAACCAAAAAATATATTAGACAATGTGTTACGTGCCGGAAACAAGAACCGGTATTGCAGAGTCAGCTTATGGGTGACTTACCAGAGGCCAGGGTGAACCCTGAATGCCCATTTTACCATTGTGGCGTTGACTATACAGGATTCATCGAAGTGAAGACTAATAAAGGACGTGGGATAAAAACCAGTAAGGGTTACATTGCTCTTTTTATATGTATGGTGACGAAGGCAGTACATATAGAACTTGTATCAGATCTGACCAGTTCAGCCTTTTTAGCGGCTCTTCAAAAAATGGCAGCCAGAAGGGGGGCGCCTCGTCACTTATACAGCGATAATGGGACCAATTTTATAGGAGCCAATAAGATGTTACAAGAGGAGTTCGAGTATTTACAACAACTATATTGCAGTAGCGAATTTCTAGCAGAGATCAGTGAAATGGAGATCGAATTTCACTTCTTGGCGCCATCCTGGCCGAGTGCCGGTGGGATATGGGAGAGATCAATAAGGTCCCTCAAACACCATCTCAAGAGAGTAGTTGGTCACCAAAAACTCACTTATGAAGAATATGCGACACTGCTATCAAAAATAGAAGCATGCTTGAACTCGCGACCACTTTGTGCTCTAACGGAAGATCCTGAAGATCTTGATTTCTTAACACCAGCTCACTTCTTAACGACAAGGCCTGGATTAACCATAATAGAAACGGAAAATGACGCCAGAACCCGGTGGCATTTAACATCTAAATTATTTCAAGATTTATGGAAAAGATGGAAAGGAGAATATCTGACAATGCTATCAGCAAGAAATAAATGGAAGGGAGTTAAAGATAACATAAAGGCGGGAGATCTAGTCGTGATTCATGAAGAAATCGTGCCACCCGGAAGGTGGGCTATGGGACGAGTTACAGACATTCATCCTGGAGACGACGGATTGGTTCGAGTTGTCACCCTAAAAACCAAGAACGGTACCATAAAGAGGCCTGTTGTGAAATTGTCAGTTCTACCAATTAATAATAACCTTCAACTAATCGACCATACCATAAAATCACCAGACCAACCCTTGTCAGAGAAAGAAGAGGAACCAGATGTAGACGAAGGCACGAGAAAAAGAAGGAAACCAAAGAGATTTTCATTTGTAACCGTAGCTACCGCTGTGTTATATTTCATGACTCTATTGTTACCAGCCAACGCTATTTTTAATATAAAAGAGTTATCACCAAACCAGACTTTGTACTTTGACCCCATGACCAACGTTCAGCTGATCAGAGACAAGTGGAACTTAATTCTTTATTATGACATGGAACCATATTGGGACGCTATTGATTCCTATAGTAAAATTTCGACTTATTTGAATAAACTGTGTAATATCATTCAAAACAACTCCCATTGTCATATGATAAATTTACAATTACATAATGAATTCGAAGAACTAGGATACTACAATGAACTTTTATTAACTCAGCATTTTAACATTCACGCCAGCCGCCGGCGCAGAGGTCTTATTAATGGCATCGGATATCTTGCGAACCAACTCTTCGGCGTATTGGACTCCTCTTTCGCGGAAAAATATACCAAAGATATTGAGTTAACCAGAAACAATGAAAAATATTTATCCGAGTTATGGAAAAACCAGACGTCAGTAGTAGAAGCGGAATTTTCTTTCATGAAAAAGATGAAGGAAACAGTCGATAAACAACACAAATTTATTAACAAAAAATTAAACGAGTTAGAATCTAATACCAATATAATACAACAAGAAATTCAAAACATGTCTTCGGTACAAGATTTTACATTATCGGCGATGGCTGCAAGCGGTCTACTACAAGGTTTGCGTAGGCTACAAGATGCATTCATAGATACAATTACTGATATTTATCATGGTCAAGTTAGTGTTCATTTATTGAAGCCAGAGCAGATGAAGAGTGAGTTGCGAATCATCAACGGCCAGATGCCGAGGGAAGTTACTCTACCTATTACAAACGTGGATTCAGATTTTCAATATATCTACCAATTGATAAGAATGAAAGCTAGAGTGACGGATAAATTTATTATATTTGAGATAACATTTCCTCTAGTTAGTAGAGAAAGTTACCAGTTATATAAGATTTTACCAATACCCCGACAAATCAATAATAGCATGATCACTATAGTACCCGTATCAGAATATGTCGGTGTGAATTTAAAACAAAATACATATTTCCTTGCAACAATTAACGAATTGAACGCCTGTTTATACCATAAGGAAGCTTACCTATGCCAGCTTTTTAAACCTATCATGAGTCTAGAACGTGATGAGTGTTTTTGCAACAAAGACGAGAAAAACCATGCAACATGTAAAATTGAGAAATCACCATGCGTAAACAGATGGATAGAATTACAGTCGCCTTCACAATACTTGTACTTCTGTTGTGATAAATACCCTATCAAAATAATTTGTAATGATAAAATATCGCTTAAACAGCTGAGTCGCGCGGGGATCATCAGCCTCGATCAGAATTGCATACTGAAAGGGAAAGAGATTACCTTACATTCCTTACAACTACAATCCAATAATTTAAATTATTCACCAACGATTTTAATTCCGGAGCTCGATCAGATTAATAATATAGTAAATTTAAAAATCCCGGACGTAGAGACTTTACAAGAAAACCAACAGTTAAACACGTCTTTAACAATACTTGGAGACCAAATAGAAGGATTGAAAGCGAGTAAAGCAGAAGTAAATGATATATCGATGCATGATATTCATCACTACACTACCACGTACATATTGATGGCCATAGCGATAATCGCAGCAGTAGGATGGTGGTGGAGAAGAGGTCGATGCAGCCGTCGGCTCCAGCCGATGGGTCCTACTCGTCGCCGAGGGGAGGGTCCTGGCCCTCACGGCCATCAGGTGGAGCCTCAGCCAGTGTTACCAACCTCAGTGCATAGTGAAGTGTCTCGTGCTAGTGTGCAATCGAGTGAGCGCAATGATAGTGTTCGGGTTCGTTTACAAAACTTTGCCAAACGGTGGCCTAGTGCGCGTGGTATCAGTGCGGGTAAAAAAGATGGACAATCGCCACCTGTTCCGCGTAAACGTGTTACGGTTGAAGACTCTTTAGTATAGCATAATATCTACTATTTTCTTAAAATAATAATTTTAATAATTTTGATTTTTACCTATTACCATTTATTATTTCTTTTACTATTTTGTTTTTTATTTTATAATCATAAATACATAATTATAAGATGCGGTTATGTATCTTTGTAATAACGGCTTGCATTGTAGTTGCTTAAAATAAGATATAGGTTTATTTACAATTTTATTGCATAATATTGGAGCCAAAATTGTATAGATTCATTCTCATCTCAGGCGCGGGAGTATGTTCGAGCGCTAAGCGATCGAACAGCTCAGCACTTTTGCATTTAAGCATTTTTGCACTAATTAATATTAAAAGTAATGTTCAATCATATGAGTCAGTACATCGTTAACCATTGGTGTGCTCACACCAAAA
>OZ010683.1:20011175-20144591 GCA_963932265.1 Thymelicus lineola | reverse complement strand
ATATCGGTGCAGTCTAAAATAAGTTCGTAATAATCTTTGAAATTAAGAAAAAGGGAACTGTCAAGAAGACAGACAGATTGAGAGTATCGCGAATCAAAGTAAACAACAAAATAACGTTGAATTGATAAAATCGGGTGTTATCAGGCAATAAACGGATAGTATCCTTGTGCCTGTCGAATTATGGGTTTTATTTAGTATCCTGGTAATCCTGACACATAAGTACGCCCACAGAGAGAGATCTATGTTCATAGTACTGAACTCAGATGATCTGAACATACGAATGAGTACCTCCACAGAGCCCTGTGCTATATCAGGCGTGGGATAAACCCAGATGGTGAGATAATTTTCATGAGAATTTGAGAAGTAAATTTCAGAAAATAAATGAAGTTTGAATGACATTTGAAATAAGCTTGAAGGAAAATTTTACAAAGGGATACGATACAAAATCAATCAAACATAAAGGAGATGATGAAATCATGGAGTGTGATACTAAAGTTGGGCTTTATTTAAAAATCCGAGAAATAAATCCGAGAAATAAATCCGAGAATTAAATGGAATGAAATGAAATGAAAATGGAGAATTTGGTTTCAGGTTTTTCACAAAAGGAATGCAAGATGAGTAGCCACAGTGAATATGATGTTTGATATCATGCAACTGAAAGTAACCTATCTTAAATTTTTCAGCTAAAGAAAAACGGCGAGATTTGAATCTGTATATCTATTTGCTGCGAGTGTGGAGCGGGCTGGTTTCTTCCAAATTGCAACGGGTTGTTGATGCACCTACCGGCGCTGCTGTTGTGAGCGCTGTGTTCCGCGCTAATTACATGGCTTAATAGGCATAAAGCTTTCAATCTTTAACATTTCATTTACCTTTAGAGAACCCAATACATACTCAAGAACTTAAGATAATTATGCTAGGGTTGGTAAAGATGCAATTGTATATTGTACTAAATGAAGTAATCTCCTGGTTTACTATACGTAAAATAATATAGTGCATCAGAACGACTAACCTACCCGTGCCGCTGAGTCAAGTAATATAACCAAGTGGTCACTCTAGCATATGAATCTTATCATTACATTATATTACTACATTCTGTTTTTCATACGTGTTAAGATGGGCATGTAAAATCCTTGAATATAACATTGGCGTTTCCTACGTAGTTGAAACTCTTTAGCGCTTTTACTGCGAACTTCAATGATCGCGTATAGGTATGATTGCAGATTGTTGCAAAGTAGACTGAATGATAACTTAATATCTTCAATTGATGAGCAACAGTAACTGCATATTTAAATAGTAACATTATTTCATTTCATGTTTTGCCTACATAACTTTGTGACAATATTTTGATAGGGATTAGGTTATTATAAAATTGCCATTCCTATGATTTGATATGTCACATGTTTTGACGTAAGTATTAAAATCTGTCGAAGTGACAACTGACGACAAATATGATGAAAAATAAATGAAATGTCATTCTCCTGTCCTGTTGACTACAGACCACTCTCTTACAGACTTACTCACTCTAAAAGAGTTGAATTTGAATGTTATGTTTGATTCGTACTACAAATAAAATTGGGATATGATCAAATTAGCGTTAGAATAAATGTGATAAGATATAACGAATGCAGTAAAATTAGGTTGGATCCTAAATTCAAAAATCCATTTCAAATCATTGTGTTTCTTACTTTCTCGCTAATGATCGGTGCCGTTTCTTAAATTCTAAAAAGGGCAAAATGTTGAAACAGGATTTGTTGGTATGATGACGAGATTAGTTGTTGATACGACGTCAAGCTTTGTATCTTTCTTTTTATTAACTAATGCAAAAGTAAATTGATTAATTGATGTGGTGCTGATGATTACTTGTTGACTGAATTGAAATTTAACGATGAATTAATAAACCACGCTGCGGACTAATCAGTCATATGTAGGGTTCTAACTTGTTATGTTATGAGATAAATTGTTTAACCAGTAGGTATGCTTAGTTGACTTCGTATTAAACTTGGCTTAATAAGGGCTCTTTATCTGTAACAGCCGTGACTGTTTAAATTGTCTGAAGGTCAAACTGTTAAAGTAGAGATCAATGCAGTATTTCGCATGATGGTGTTGAGGCAGTTGGGCCAAAACAATGCTTAGTGACACTGGGTTGGGAATGCAAAAAAAAGGCGTGTCCCGTGTGAGAACGCTCGAGTGAGGCGTATGTGGATCCGAGAGAGATCAGTGATATAAGTGTACCAAGCAAAGTGATTAATTTGTTGATTTAAAAATAATTTGATGATGATGATCAACCTTCAGCCATTTTTCTGTATGTTGAACTGTGACATTAAGTGTACAAATCTAGGTTGGATATTGCTTAAATTGTGTAAATACTGGTTAGACAATAACAAAAAGTATCTTAATTCTGGTTAATAAGAGCGATTAAAAATATCTTGAAGGTGATTTTGATATTATAATTTGACGTTATGTTAATTGTGGTTTATCTTTAAAACGAAAGTTGAGCAGTATATACGGAGACGAGAGGGTTAAACGCCCTTCCGTAAATTTATTGAGGAATGATTGAGTTTATTGAATATAGTTGATATGGGAGTTGTGAAATTTTATCGGGGATTACGAGCACACACAAAACATACACACACATACACTTCCCTCACTTCATGAAGTCAGAATAGCCGAACGAAATACTGTGCTGATTTTGTCTTTACAGAATGATCACACGAGGACGTGTGAGTCGTCAGCGATGGCCGCAACAGTGAGAGGAACGGACGAGATTCTTTGATTCGATGTCGACGCAATGTACCAAATGATCAACGCGCAACGTAAAGAGTAAAACCGTGCAAATAATAATTTAGTAGTTCCGTGACAAAAGAAAGTGTTGTTATGGAGTTTCTTGCGCTGCTTCTTCTCCATAACGATAACACATTGCGAAGCAGTGGTAATGCTAAAAAATGAACTGATGCTATTTTGCGGGATTTCGGGCAACAAAGAGCTTTGTTGTAACCTTTGGCAGTAAAGTAAAGGAAAGTTTATGAGAATGCCTGTAGGTCATGTACCAGTCGATTTTGATATTAATAATGATTTTGCTGATGAATAAGATAAGATGGGAACTCGAGTCAGTAACTTTGTAGCGCCAGTGGCAATTACGATCGAAGTGCGATGCGTGTTTTGCTCTGGTATGATATGTGTATGGTAGCAACGGAGATTGCTGGTTGGCTTTGAAAGCCGTGGAGATTGAAGGACTTACTCGAGATCATTGAAAATGTTTGTTATTGCTTTTGATAATTGAAGTTAACGACTATGGTACGTGGCTCAGGATAATTATTCCAAATTCGTAATTGCTCTTGGAGATCCTTATTTATGTAACGTTTGTTAAATATGACGCGATTTAGTACGATTCACACACGAGGACGTGTGTCTTGTCAGTATGGCCGTATCGGTGCAGCCTAAAATAAGTTCGTAATAATCATTGAAATTAAGAAAAAGGGAACTGTCAAGAAGACAGACAGATTGAGAGTATCGCGAATCAAAGTAAACAACAAAATAACGTTGAATTGATAAAATCGGGTGTTATCAGGCAATAAACGGATAGTATCCTTGTGCCTGTCGAATTATGGGTTTTATTTAGTATCCTGGTAATCCTGACACATAAGTACGCCCACAGAGAGAGATCTATGTTCATAGTACTGAACTCAGATGATCTGAACATACGAATGAGTACCTCCACAGAGCCCTGTCCTATATCAGGCGTGGGATAAACCCAGATGGTGAGATAATTTTCATGAGAATTTGAGAAGTAAATTTCAGAAAATAAATGAAGTTTGAATGACATTTGAAATAAGCTTGAAGGAAAATTTTACAAAGGGATACGATACAAAATCAATCAAACATAAAGGAGATGATGAGATCATGGAGTGTGATACTAAAGTTGGGCTTTGTTTAAAAATCCGAAAAATAAATGGAAATGAGAATTTGGTTTCAGGTTTTTCACAAAAGGAATGCAAGATGAGTAGCCACAGTGAATATGATGTTTGATATCATGCAACTGAAAGTAACCTATCTTAAATTTTTCAGCTAAACAAAAACGGCGAGATTTGAATCAGTGTATCTATTTGCTGCGAGTGTGGAGCGGGGCTGGTTTCTTCCAAATTGCAACGGGTTGTTGATGCACCTACCGGCGCTGCTGTTGTGAGCGCTGTGTTCCGCGCTAATTACATGGCTTAATAGGCATAAAGCTTTCAATCGTTAACATTTCATTTACCTTTAGACAACCCAATACATACTCAAGAACTTAAGATAATTATGCTAGGGTTGGTAAAGATGCAATTGTATATTGTACTAAATGAAGTAATCTCCTGGTTTACTATACGTAAAATAATATAGTGCATCAGAACGACTAACCTACCCGTGCCGCTGAGTCAAGTAATATAACCAAGTGGTCACTCTAGCATATGAATCTTATCATTACATTATATTACTACATTCTGTTTTTCATACGTGTTAAGATGGGCATGTAAAATCCTTGAATATAACATTGGCGTTTCCTACGTAGTTGAAACTCTTTAGCGCTTTTACTGCGAACTTCAATGATCGCGTATATGATTGCAGATTGTTGCAAAGTAGACTGAATGATAACTTAATATCTTCAATTGATGAGCAACAGTAACTGCATATTTAAATAGTAACATTATTTCATTTCATGTTTTGCCTACATAACTTTGTGACAATATTTTGATAGGGATTGGGTTATTATAAAATTGCCATCCCTATGATTTGATATGTCACATGTTTTGACGTAAGTATTAAAAATCTGTCGAAGTGACAACTGACGACAAATATGATGAAAAATAAATAAAATGTCATTCTCCTGTCGTGTTGACTACAGACCACTCTCTTACAGACTTACTCACTTTAAAAGAGTTGAATTTGAATGTTACGTTTGATTCGTACTACAAATAAAATTCGGATATGATCAAATTAGCGTTAGAATAAATGTGATAAGATATAATGAATGCAGTAAAATTAGGTTGGATCCTAAATTCAAAAATCCATTTCAAATCATTGTGTTTCTTACTTTCTCGCTAATAATCGGTGCCGTTTCTTAAATTCTAAAAAGGCAAAATGTTGAAACAGGATTTGTTGGTATGATGACGAGATGAGTTGTTGATACGACGTCAAGCTTTATATCTTTCTTTTTATTAATGCAAAAGTAAATTGATTAGTTGATGTGGTGCTGATGATTATTTGTTGATTAAATTGAAATTTAATGATGAATGAATAAACCACGCTGCGGACTAATGAGTCATATGTAGGGTTCTAACTTGTTATGTTATGAGATAAATTGTTTAACCAGTATGCTTAGTTGACTTCCTATTAAGCTTGGCTTAATAAGGGCTCTTTATCTGTAACAGCCGTGACTGTTTAAATTGTCTGAAGGTCAAACTATTAAAGTAGAAATCAATGCAGCATTTCGCATGATGGTGTTGAGGCAGTTGGGCCAACACAATGCTTAGTGACACTTGGGTTGGGAACGCAAAAAAAAGGCGTGTCCTGTGTGAGAACGCTCGAGTGAGGCGTGTGTGGATCCGAGAGAGATCAGTGATATAAGTGTACCAAGCAAAGTGATTAATTTGTTGATTTGAAAAAAATATGATGATGATGATCAACCTTCAGCCATTTTTCTGTATGTTGAACTGCGCCATTTAGTGTACAAATCCAGGTTGGATATTGCTTAAACTGTGTAAATACTGGTTAGACAATAACAAAAAGTATCTTAATTCTGGTTAATAAGAGCGGTTTAAAATATCTTGAAGGTGATTTTGATGTTATAATTAGATGTTATGTTAATTGTGGTTTATCTTTAAAACGAAAGTTGAGCAGTATATACGGAAACGAGAGGGTTAAACGCCCTTCCGTTAATTTATTGAGGAATGATTGAGTTTATTGAATATAGTTGATATGGGAGTCGTGAAATTTTATCGGGGATTACGAGCACACACAAAACATACACACACATACACTTCCCTCACTTCATGAAGTCAGAATAGCCGAACGAAATACTGTGCTGATTTTGTCTTTACAGAATGATCACACGAGGACGTGTGAGTCGTCAGCGATGGCCGCAACAGTGAGAGGAACGGACGAGATTCTTAGATTCGGTGACGACGCCACGACGTACCAAACGATCGATGCGAGACGTAAAGACTTTAAATCGTGCAAATAATAATTTGGTAGTTCCGTAATAAAAAAAGTGTTGTTATGGAGTTTCTTGCGCTGCTTCTTCTCCATAACGAGAACACATTGCGAAGCAGTGGTAATGCTAAAAAATGAACTGATGCTATTTTTGCGGGATTTCGGGCAACAAAGAGCTTTGTTGTAACCTTTGGCAGTAAAGTAAAGGAAAGTTTATGAGAATGCCTGTAGGTCATGTACCAGTCGATGTTGATATTAATAATGATTTTGCTGATGAACAAGATAAGATGGGAACTCGAGTCAGTAACTTTGTAGCGCCAGTGGCAATTACGATCGAAGTGCGATTCGTGTTTTGCTCTGGTATGATATGTGTATGGTAGCAACGAAGATTGCTGAGAATGCTTGAGAATGCTGAATTGCTTGAGAATGTTTGTTATTACTTTTGATAATTGAAGTTAACGACTATGGTACGTGGCTCAGGATAATTATTCCAAATTCGTAATTGTTCTTGGAGATCCTTGTTTATGTAACGTTTGTTAAATATGACGCGATTTAGTACGATTCACACACGAGGACGTGTGTCTTGTCAGTATGGCCGTTTCGGTGCAGCCTAAAATAAATTCGTAATAATCATTGAAATTAAGAAAAAGGGAACTGTCAAGAAGACAGACAGATTGAGAGTATCGCGAATCAAAGTAAACAACAAAATAACGTTGAATTGATAAAATCGGGTGTTATCAGGCAATAAACGGATAGTATCCTTGTGCCTGTCGAATTATGGGTTTTATTTAGTATCCTGGTAATCCTGACACATAAGTACGCCCACAGAGAGAGATCTATGTTCATAGTACTGAACTCAGATGATCTGAACATACGAATGAGTACCTCCACAGAGCCCTGTGCTATATCAGGCGTGGGATAAACCCAGATGGTGAGATAATTTTCATGAGAATTTGAGAAGTAAATTTCAGAAAATAAATGAAGTTTGAATGACATTTGAAATAAGCTTGAAGGAAAATTTTACAAAGGGATACGATACAAAATCAATCAAACATAAAGGAGATGATGAGATCATGGAGTGTGATACTAAAGTTGGGCTTTATTTAAAAATCCGAGAAATAAATGGAAATGAGAATTTGGTTTCAGATTTTTCACAAAAGGAATGCAAGATGAGTAGCCACAGTGAATATGATGTTTGATATCATGCCACTGAAAGTAACCTATCTTAAATTTTTCAGCTAAAGAAAAACGGCGAGATTTGAATCTGTGTATCTATTTGCTGCGAGTGTGCAGCGGGGCTGGTTTCGTCCAAATTACAACGGGTTGTTGATGCACCTACCGGCGCTGCTGTTGTGAGCGCTGTGTTTCGCGCTAATTACATGGCTTAATAGGCATAAAGCTTTCAAACGTTAACATTTCATTTACCTTTAAAGAACCCCATACTCAAAAACTTAAGAAAATTATGCTAGGGTTGGTAAAGATGCAATTGTATATTGTACTAAACGAAGTAATCTCCTGGTTTACTATACGTAAAATAATATAGTGCATCAGAACGACTAACCTACCCGTGCCGCTGAGTCAAGTAATATAACCAAGTGGTCACTCTAGCATATGAATCTTATCACTGACTACATTCTGTTTTTCATACGAGTTAAGATGGCCATGTAGATGCGTTGACTATAACAGTAGCGATCTCTATGTAGTTGAAGCACCTATAGCTCTTTTGTTAGATTGATACTGTTTGTTGGCAACTTCAATGATTGTTGCAAAAATTGCTTATTGTTACAAAGTAGACTGAATGGTAACTTAGTATTTTCAATTGATGAGTAACGGAAACTGCATATTTTAATAGTACTAACGTTATTTCATTTCATGTTTTGCCATATAATATTGCCATCCCTACGATTTGATATGTCACATGTTTTGACGTAAGTATAAAAATCTGTCGACGTGACAACTGACGACAATTATGGTGAAAAATAAATTTTGAACTGTCATTCTCCTGTCGTGTTGACTACAGACCACTCTCTTACAGACTTACTCACTTTAAAAGAGTTGAATTTGAATGTTATGTTTGATTCGTACTACAAATAAAATTCGGATATGATCAAATTAGCGTTAGAATAAATGTGATAAGATATAATGAATGCAGTAAAATTAGGTTGGATCCTAAATTCAAAAATCCATTTCAAATCATTGTGTTTCTTACTTTCTCGCTAATGATCGGTGCCGTTTCTTAAATTCTAAAAAGGCAAAATGTTGAAACAGGATTTGTTGGTATGATGACGAGATGAGTTGTTGATACGACGTCAAGCTTTATATCTTTCTTTTTATAAATGCAAAAGTAAATTGATTAATTGATGTGGTGCTGATGATTATTTGTTGATTGAATTGAAATTTAACGATGAATGAATAAACCACGCTGCGGACTAATCATATGTAGGGTTCTAACTTGTTATGTTATGAGATAAATTGTTTAACCAGTATGCTTAGTTGACTTCGTATTAAGATTGGCTTGATAAGGGCTCTTTATCTGTAACAGCCGTGACTGTTTAAATTGTCTGAAGGTCAAACTGTTAAAGTAGAGATCAATGCAGTATTTCGCATGATGGTGTTGAGGCAGTTGGGCCAACACAATGCTTAGTGACACATGGGTTGGGAACGCAAAAAAAAAGGCGTGTCCCGTTTGAGAACGCTCGAGTGAGGCGTATGTGGATACAAGAGAGATCAGTGATATAAGTGTACCAAGCAAAGTGATTAATTTGTTGATTTAAAAATAATTTGATGATGATGATCTACCTTCAGCCATTTTTCTGTATATTGAACTGTGACATTAAGTGTACAAATCCAGGTTGGATATTGCTTAAACTGTGTAAATACTGGTTAGACAATATCAAAAAGTATCTTAATTCTGGTTAATAAGAGCGGTTTAAAATATCTTAAAGGTGATTTTGATGTTATAATTTGATGTTGTGTTGATTGTGGTTTATCTTTAAAACGAAAGTTGAGCAGTATATACGGAGACGAGAGGGTTAAACGCCCTTCCGTTAATTTATTGAGGAATGATTGAGTTTATTGAATATAGTTGATATGGGAGTTGTGAAATTTTATCGGGGATTACGAGCACACACAAAACATACACACACATACCCTTCCCTCACTTCATGAAGTCAGAATAGCCGAACGAAATACTGTGCTGATTTTGTCTTTACAGAATGATCACACGAGGACGTGTGAGTCGTCAGCGATGGCCGCATCAGTGAGAGGAACGGACGAAATTCTTAGATTCGGTGACGACGCCGCGACATACCAAACAATCGACGCGAAACTTAAAGACTTTAAAATCGTGCAAATAATAACTTGGTAGTTCCGTAACAAAAAAAGTGTTGTTATGGAGTTTCTTGCGCTGCTTCTTCTCCATAACGAGAACACATTGCGAAGCAGTGGTAATGCTAAAAAATGAACTGATGCTATTTTTGCGGGATTTCGGGCAACAAAAAGCTTTGTTGTAACCTTTGGCAGTAAAGTAAAGGAAAGTTTATGAGAATGCCTGTAGGTCATGTACCAGTCGATGTTGATATTAATAATGATTTTGCTGATGAATAAGATAAGATGGGACTCGAGTCAGTAACTTTGTAGCGCCAGTGGCAATTACGATCGAAGTGCGATGCGTGTTTTGCTCTGGTATGATATGTGTATGGTAGCAACGGAGATTGCTGGTTGGCTTTGAAAGCCGTGGAGATTGAAGGACTTACTCGAGATCATTGAGAATGTTTGTTATTACTTTTGATAATTGAAGTTAACGACTATGGTACGTGGCTCAGGATAATTATTCCAAACTCGTAATTGTTCTTGGAGATCCTTGCTTATGTAACGTTTGTTAAATATGACGCGATTTAGTACGATTCACACACGAGGACGTGTGTCTTGTCAGTATGGCCGTATCGGTGCAGTCTAAAATAAGTTCGTAATAACCTAGGAAATGAATAAAAAGGGAACTGTCAAGATGGAAGACAGATTGAGAGTATCGCGAATCAAAGTAACAACTAAATAACGTTGAATTGATAAAATCGGGTGTTATCAGGCAATAAACGGATAGTATCCTTGTGCCTGTTGAATTGTGTGTTTTATTAAATATCCTGGTAATCCTGACACATAACTACGCCCACAGAGAGAGATCTATGTTCATAGTACTGAACTCAGATGATCTGAACATACGAATGAGTACCTCCACAGAGCCCTGTGCTATATACACATAATTTATTATTTACCAAAGAGTAGGTACTATAGTCATTCTTATCGGGCTTATTTATTTGTCCATTAACACGCTTACGGCTTGCCAAGTGTATAAGCCCGCCTCATGATTTTTTCAGTTCAATTCAATTGACTGACCTGAACTGACTGAACTGACTTGAATTGATTCAAGTCAATTTATTTGCATTTCATTCAAAAATGGCGGGAACATTCCATAATAATTGAAATAAATTCGTTTTAGTTGATTTAAGTTAATATTTTGTTTTCTTACTGATGATAAGTAATACCATTTTCTTTTTTGTTTTTTTTACGTGCAATTGTGACAGGTTCTCATCACGCAAGACGACATTTTTTCAGTTTGTTACTAAACAATTTTGGCATGCGGCCGCAATGAGCGCAGGTGAGTGACAAGCGAGTGAGTGAATGAAGTGAGCCACCCTGGCTGCAATGCATTTCCCCGACTCAATGTTCGGGGTGTCTGTTCTATACGAAGTAATAGTACTTCAATGGGTGCCACAGGGTATACTTGGACCTCTTTTATTTTTATTTGTTATCTATATTATTGCCCTCATAGATTCAATTCGTGAAAATAAAAAATACTTATTTGCTAACGATACGACTCTTTTAATAAAATGCAATAATGAACAAACATACAGTGACAAAATAAATATGGCTTTAAATAATATTATAAATTGCCTTAGTGATAATCATTTAAAAATAAATATCGATAAAACTAAATTAATTCGATTCCAATATCAAAATAGCTCGAAACCTGACATTAATGTAAAATATAATAATGATCAAATAGAAAATGGCGATTCTTGTGTATTTCTAGGTGTAAAAATAGATAAATACTTAAAATGGGATACACATATCGATAAAATTATTAATAAATTAGACAAAGGAGAATGCCCATAGCCAGTACTCTTAAAAAAATAATTGTGTCACAATGATTTTTGGACAAAAAAATTAATTAAAATATTTCAAGTATTTTACCCTATTTCCTAAAAAAATCCTTATTGGGAATAATTTTCTGAAATTAATAAGTAAATTTAATTCCTTTTTACAAAAGAAAACCATTGGGCCGTTTATGTTTGGATAAGGGCCAATCAGGAATCTTTTAAGATCCTTCGGGCCAATAAGTTGCACTGATTTGATTATAATTATGATACAGCAGTTATAGTATAATATATCCATGACAACAAACTAGATGACGTAAGGGGACTGTCAAATGAATTAGAAAATTATTATAATCAGCCAGGAGTAATAGTGTTCTGTGATTATAATACATTACAAACTACATGGTGTTTGGGGACTGTCAAATGAATTTGAAACATAAAAGATCGACATTACATACGCAATCGACTTTAATTCGCCTGCATAGAGTCCATATTACTGTGAGTTTACTATAACCTAAATACAAATTAATTTTGTTTAAAATCTCTTATTTCCTACTATTAACATTGACTTAAGTTAGTATGTGTAATTTATTAAGATAACATAATCAAATAAAGGTATTTTTATCAAGATACAAAAATGTTAAAGTCAGTACATTTCTCCATACTAAATGGGCATTCTCCTTTTACAAAAAGTGTAAAAAAATGAAAAAAGAAGATGGCCGCCGAGTTATTTTGGTTTGAATTTTTTCCATTTTAGAGGTGAGTTTGCGGGGTCGCATCGGGGTGGTTTTTTAACTTTTTTCAATATTTTTTTTTTGCATTCACTTGAGAGTATCCTCAATTTTGATACTTTGGGGATATTTATTTTTTCGACAAGATTGCGGATGCCGTGGTGGCCATTTAGAAAAATGTACAAAAAATGACATTTTTTCGATGAAATTTTCTTTGGGTTGGCAACATTTGATTGGTTGGTTCCAGGCGATTGTGAAACTTGACTCAAAGTGTTGCCAGGTTTCATATTTTTTCTTTTTACATATATTTTTTTGGACTTTCTATTCAAAAACATGAAAAGTAGAAGGAGCAATATTTTTGGTAACAATGTCACACAGGTAAACGGGTTGCGGTTGTCGCTATGACATTTGACCATTTTCGTCGATGTCAACTGGCACCACTGACTGCTGGAATTTTTTTTTCGTTTTACGAAAAGTCGAATTGATCTCCCAGAAAGAGTGGTGGGGGGCGAATACTATGTGTGGGAAAAGTTTTGATTTACTTTCTTGTCTATGGGAAAAATCCGACTTTTCAAAAATCCAAGATGGCGGTCGAGGTGAAATGACCAACTTTTTTTTTATTATGTAGCTAGCTACCCAAGATTGGTGTCGTTTTTGGCTAATGTTGGGAAAAGTATTACGAAAAATTTAGAAAAATTTGAAAAAACAAGATGGCCGCCGAGATATTTTGGTTTAATTTTTTTTTAATTTTCGAGGTGACTGCGGGGTTGGATTGCGTTGGGTTTTAAACTTTTTTGCGTTTTTTTTTTCTTTGTTGCCTTGGATCTATTCCCAATTTTGACGTTTGGGATATATTTTTTTTTCAACAAGATGGCGGACCCCGTGGCGGCCATTTTGTAAAATGATCGAAAAACTTCATTTTTTGAAGGAAATTTTTTTTAGGTTGGCAACATTTGACGGGATCACTTTGTGGGCAATGGTCTGAAGTATTGCCAAGTTACGTTGGTTTTTTTTTCATTCATACATTTTTGAGAACTTTCTATTCAAAAATATGAAAAGTAGAAGGATTTTTTATCAACATTTCACCAGGAAATTTGAAGTGGTTATCGTAATGACATTTGACCATTTTCATCTAAATTAACTAGCAACACTGGGAGCTAAATTTTTCCCCCGTTAATTCACATTTCGAGTAGCCCAGCCGAAAGTATTGGTGGGGGGTTATAAAGATGTATGAAAAAGTTGCTTGACTATCTATGGTTACTATAGAAAAATCCGACCGTTCGAAAATTCGAGATGGCGGCCGATCTGCGATAGTCTACTTCTTTTTCTTTGAGCACCTACCCAATAGTGGTATCATTTTCGAATAATTTTAGGACGACTAATACGATGAAATTAGAAAAAAATAAAAAAAACAAGATGGCCGCCGAGATATTTTACTTTAAAATTTTGAAATTTTAGAGGTGAATTTGTGGGGTCACATCGGGGTGGATTTTCAACTCTTTTCTAATATTCTTTTTGTTTTCCCTAGAGTGTCTTCAATTTAAATATTTTGGGGATTTTTCGACAAGATGGCGGACCTCGTGGCGGCCATTTTGTAAAATGTAAATTGAAAAAATTTGTAGGTTGGTAACATTTGAGGGAGTTACTTTGTATGGGGCGGTTGTGTAACTTGACCGAAAGTGTAGCCATGTTGGGCTTATCTTTTCTTTGTTCATACAATTTTTTGGACTTTCTATTCAAAAACATAAAAAGTAGAAGGAAAAATATTTTTGGCAAAAAAATTACACACAGAGATTTTTCATGGTTGTCGTTATGACATTTGATCATTTTCATCTTAATAAGGTAGCAAAATTGGAGTCCAGAGTATTTTTTACTTTTCGAGCAGTGTTGCAAAAGTTCCCGATTTATCGGGAGATCTACTGATTTTGGCTATCGTCTCCCGATATCCCGATTTAGCGACCGTTTCTCCCGATTTTTTGCATTTTCTAGCAATAACATAATATTTAAAGTTAAAAATAGAAAATAATGTTCTGAATACAAAATGCAAAAGAAATTAAGTCACTCAGTGAAAATACAGAAGAATTTTGGGCAAGTGTAGGTAGATAATAGCATAAAACGTGGTGATGACTCACACAGTCATGTTCTAAAATATTTGTTCATACGTATTCAAAGTTTTGTGTTTGCCATATTATTACAAAAAAAATAATTAAAAAACACAAAAAACCCGACTGCGTACATAATAAAATACTATAATAAAAATGAGAAAACAAGCCCACTAGTTTAGCAGCGACCTATTTATATTTCACAGGGCTCTTTGGGAAGATGTGATTGGTTGATGAATGGGTTCCGACTGCTTAACTACTGGGCTTGTTTTTTCATTTTTAGTATTTTATACGCAGTCATGTTTTTTGTGTTATTTAATTATTTTTTTATTTTACACTTTTTAGTCAGCATTCATTGACTTCTTTATTAGGATTAAAAGACGGTAAAATTCTCAATAATGTCATTTCATTGAGGGAGTTAATAAATGAGCAAGAATGCTTGTTGAATCATTATACATATATCCTAAAGTCACAATTTTTCATTTATAGAACCTAAATCATTTTTGAATACCTATTCAACGATATCCCACTTAGTTAAGTATCCCACTTAGTTTTTTTTTCTTACATTTTGACAAATTGGCGTAGATTAAGATGAATCGATTGACGTATTGAATAATCAAAAGCGGTCAACACGTTTAGTCTCTACAATGCCACATAGGAACAAACATACATAGACTGATAAACATATTACCCTCCCTTGGGTCACGCAGTCGAGTAAAAAGATGATCAAACTTGTTACAACTTTAATATAAATAAAGACATGTTTGCAAAAATGGCTAGTAACATAGTGCGAAGATGTAAATGAATAACAAATTATTTTTATAAATAAAAATTATTGTGATAATAATATAAAATAACTCTTGCTTTATTCAGATTAAGAATCTCCCGATTTCTCCCGATTTTTAGCTGGCAATGCTACCGATTTTTGATATTTCATTTTTGCAACACTGTTTTCGAGTAGTTGAGCCTAAACTACATGTTTTCATTTGATGTCCTTATAATGTATGGGGCGGTTGTAGGTTCCAATATTTTGTAAGTGATGGTTTATGGTTGCCATACAAAAAATAAAAGTTTTCATACAAATGTACTTTTTATGTACGGTGTCATATACAATGTCAATTATCTTGATTCTTGATCTATTAAATTAAATATTAATGTCAACAATGATAAATCTAAATAAATACGTTATAATTTTTAATAAAGAATAAAAATAATAATACTAGGTACATTTTCAAAATAAAAAAGTCTTATCATTTAAAATATTCTTGAATACTATAATATTGTTTATTGTGTGATAATTGTATTAGATCCGATTTAAATTGTTTTAACCTCTTCTTAGTATACATGTCAAGTAAATTATTAAATATAAATATTGCCACATAGCAAAAGTGAAAAGAGCCAAGTGCAAAATAACGAATAACAGAAAAAGTAGTTAAATTACAAAAACTTTATTATACCGAAAATACGAGAAGCATGTTAAGCTAAATCAATGCCATTCTTATTAAAATCTAACTTACGGTTTGGAAATTATACAATAATAATTATTTTTTGTTTAACCTCGCCATTTAAATGCTCATTATCTCAGAACTTGTTATGTGTAGTTTGACTCTCTTCACTACCAAAGCGACGATATACAGGGTGGTGCAAAATTATGGAAACCCCTGAATAACTCCTCAGGAATGCTTTTTGGAGGAAAATGTTTCGTACAAAAGTTTGATGTAGCATTCAAGGTCATGGTCAAGTACAGAGTTAAGATCGTTTTTGGTCAGTAAAATTTTTTGCCCTTCTCAGATCCGGAATAAAAAATGGGAGTCTGGAAAATGACATTGATTAAGCATTCAAGGTCATGGTCAAGGTTAGGGTCAAAATCGTTTTTGACGTAAAGTTTTCTGCGCTTTCCGAATCCAGAATAAAAAATAGGAGTTACAGTTTGAAAAAATGAAGTTGACCTTGATTTGATCTTCAAAGCCATGGTCTAGGTCAAATTAAAGGTCATCATCGGTTAGTCGAGGAAAAATCAGTAAATTTTTGTACGAAACATTTTCCTCCAAAAAGCATTCCTGAGGAGTTATTCAGGGGTTTCCGTACTTTTGGACCACCCTGTATACAATTTATTTCATTTATATCTATATTTTCTGCTTTTAATTGTTCATATAATTGCTCACAATTTTTTTTCCACTTTGCTTTTTCTGTGTTATAGATTTTAGACGAATTTTTATATTTTTGGGTTTTTGATCTTTTTAATTGTATGTCAAATGTTATAGCATTGTGGTCCGAGCTAGTGAGGGTTTTATTGACCATCCAGTCGCTTTTTGCTCCTCTTAGACTTATTGTACAGGCCGTGATGGCCCATGGCCCATGTGACATGGCTCTTGTATCTTTTCCCTCCTCTGATGGTGTCAAAAGTCGGTTCTTTTCCAGTGTTTAGAATATTTAGGTCGTTTTCTTCTAGCATACCCGACAGAGCTTCCCCTCTATGGTCCTCCGTTTCACTTCCCCATCAAGTGCTCCAGGTGTTTCCATCTCCACCGATTACGAGGTTTTGCACTCCTATTTTCCCTATGATGTATTTTATTTCATCTAGGTATGGTTCTATAGGTCTAGGTGATCCTCTAGGTAAATGGATATCACCACTATTGTCCATTCATTTGTTTCTAGGACAGCCACCACTATGTTCTCCGTTCTTAATAATATAAGTGATAATCAGGGTTGTGATGTAAATGGGGCTTCCAAACTAAAATACAGTAATGTCAATTCAATATACATACCGCCATCCATACCAAAAGATATCAAAACTATTATAAATTCCCTAAAAAATACAAATAGTTCAGGTTACGATGATATTGTCATAAAAGTGGTAAAAGATGTTGCAGAGACTATATCGCCGGTAGTAAGTTATTTAATAAACACATGCATTGAAGAGGGAAAATTCCCGAATAAATTGAAAAAAGCAATTATTAAACCATTACTGAAAAAAGGAGACCCAACAGATATAAATAATTATAGACCGGTAGCACTTCTAACACCTTTCTCCAAGGTATTTGAAAAATATATATACAATTACATTTACTCATTTCTGGACGTAAATTCTATACTTAGTCCTAAACAGTTCGGATTTAGAAAGAATAAAAATATAAATATGGCGATATATAATTTAATTTCCAAAATTATTATTAATATTGATTTAAAAAAACCTACTATTGCGTTGTTTATGGATATTAGTAAAGCATTTGATCATGTCGAACACACTATTTTACTAAACAAACTTTATAAATACGGCATTAGAGGACAAGTCCACGAACTCCTCAAATCATACCTTACAGGACGAGAACAATGCACGCATATTTCACATTTATGTACTGCAACAAAAACTGAACAAGATATTAAATCTGATTATAGAAATACAAAATACGGTGTTCCTCAGGGTAGTATTCTAGGCCCGCTGTTGTTTTTGATCTATATCAACGATCTTCCTGCGGAAATTAAACAGGATATCACTCTGTTTGCTGACGATAGCACAGTTCTTTTTGAAAATGACGATGAAAGAGAACTTGAAATTGACATTAATAATTCACTTATTGATTTAATACACTGGTTAGACAATAATAATTTAAGAATTAATTTTAAGAAAACAAATATTATAAAATTCACAAATAGATTTAATAATAACAAGAGTATAAATGTTAATTACATGGGGAATCAAATTGACGAAGTAAAGAGCACACGATTTTTAGGACTAGAAATTGACAACAAAATGAATTGGAAAGCTCATATAGAAAATATATGTAATAAGCTTAGTAAGTTTAATTTCATGTTACGTAAATTACGAAATATCGTTAATGAATCGACTGTGTTGACAGCGTATCACGGTATCGTAGCATCGTCAATTAGGTATGGCGTCATATTTTGGGGGAACTCCACAAATAAACACTTAGTATTCAAAGCCCAAAAAAATGCATCAGGGCAATATGTAACTTAAAACAGAGAGACACCTGCAGACCACATTTTATTAAATTAAACATCATGACACTACCTTCGCTCTATATTTATGAATGTGCAATATTTATAAAGAGTAACAAGGACAAATTTAATTTCTCTGATAGTGCACGTCGTAAAGACAAGCTATGTGTTATGCCAGCCAAAACTACACTACTCAGGCAAAGCTTTGTTGGAATGGCATCAACAGTTTATAATAAACTCCCAACTTCTATACGGACAATTGACGACTTGAGACTGTTTAAAGAAAAACTTCGCATATATCTAATAAGCAAATGCTACTATACCATAAATGAATTTATTAATGAATGACAAAAATAATAATAATCGTATGATTTAAGCTGCAATTCCGTGTTTTTTTAATTAACAGACTACATTTTTTTACTATCCATGTCTGTGATATTTTTCAATTTTATTGTGCTTTGACATAACTAATGTAATTTTATACCTACTGACATTTTAAAGGAGAACCCCAATTTTCGGCCTCGAACCATATGTAATCTGTGCTAGAACATCGGACTAGACAAGAGTAAACTATATACCAAAAAAATCGACTTATTTATAAGATAAACATATTTAAATCTTAGCTTCAGCTGCTCTTGCCAAATTAACTAAATAATGCAAAAAAGTTTTCACAGTATTTACCTCATTACATACGATTTTATAATCGATTGAATCGATTGATATTGATCGATTGATGGAACATAATAATATATTTTATGTATTATTTATTGATTATAATTATAATATTAATTTATTTTTTACATATTTTCGTATTCCATATAAATCAAAACTATGTAATATATTATATTATTACCATTTAATCGTTACGCTAATTTTATTAAATTACATTTCGAATATTTTGACATCGATTAATCGATTGACAACAAAGATGATGTAATCCCTAATAATGTCATTTTGGTAACCATAGTACTTATAAATAACACCACTGTATTGTCATATTTGTCATCGATCTTTCATCTTTCTACGCGTGTTTTGTATATTTTTACTATCAAATATTTTCAGCGTATTTGGAGTCCTATTTACTATTGAAACTTATCGACACGCACACAGTGATTTTAATGTTCTATTGTATTCGCTTTCGTACTTGTATTTTGGTGAATGTGTTTCGCAGTTTCGCTACAATTTCTTGCAAACTAATACTATATGAATATGGACTCCTTAATCGCCTGTTTTGTGACTGACAAAGGTTCAGAATAAGTCCTGAACACTGGATAACGTACCCTATACATCTTTAGAAGATCAGGAAGTTGCTGTGGCCATACAATGAGTATATTATGGTATCTTGATTGGGCAAGGTACTAACGAAATATAACGCCTTCTGCACAACTACACGAAATATTAATATATTATAATGATAACTAATAAAATATCTTGAAATATGCAATAGCTTTTATTATACAACCTTTTTATAACATTCGTTTTGGGTGAAAACCATTGAAGTAGTAGATATTATAATAGACACCCGCCAACGTAAGTGTAACATACATATTAAATAGCACTGTGACACGAGTATGACATAATCATAACCTATAATTAAGGTGATTAATTCTAGGATTTCCTTAGTTGGCCATTGCTGGCAGCCGTGAAAATTGGAGAAATTGAACTTTTTGCAATAATCTAATTAACAGCCAATTTCCAGTCTTGTCTACTTAGGCCTGAGTTTCTATGGAAACTGGGGTTCTCCTTTAATAGTAATTTACTTGACATGTTTATATGTATAATTGATAATATAATAATCCTATAGTAATTAACCGTAATTAATTTTGTACGCCAATTATTGGCAGAGTAAGCGAACTATGTTTTAATGTTACCATCATTATGTACCTTATTTCACAAATAAAATATTTGATTGATTGATTGATTGATTGATTGATTAATTAATGTAGGGTTTTCTATTACGTCTACGTTTGGATCGAACACTATAACAGCGGACTTTATTGGCTTCGTCCGAAGTGTGGGTTCGTTGTATGATGCGGATTCCAGCATACTTTCTGACTTCTCTCTCAGCATCTATGTAGGGCTCCTGTATTAAAGCAAAGCTGGCCTTCATTTTGGTTGCCTCTATCATCAATTATTGCGTTGCCAACTTTTTCCTTTGAATATTTACCTGGATTGATTTGTATGTGTGTAAGTCCTGGAGAGTCTGTTCACTGGTCTTTATATAATCCATTTCAACCTAAGCGATAGGCCACCGTTGATCGAGCTAGTGTCTCCCATCTCCTCACTGGGCACTGCGAGTCGAAGACATTATGCTTATTTTTATCTAGTTTTGCAAGGAGACAGTTTCGGCAGGATGCCTACCATCCAGTCGGCACATTCGGCTCGCATGTGCAGGCCACCGCAGTGACTGCATAAGTCTACTGTATCCTTGCAGAACTTTTGTCCGTGGCCGTATCCCAAGCATCGAGAGCACTGTACCAATGGTGATTGATCTGTCACCCACACCCGCTGCAGATTGATATACATCCACTGTGCTTCCGTTAGTCGCTGCCAAACCTGGGGGAAACCTGCATGATGAAGTGGTTTACATGAGTGTTCCTAGTTTTTCGTCGATATTTCACGATGACTGTCAGGTTTTCTGTCGTAATGTTACCGATTAGGTGTTCGTTCTGATTTTTCAGAGCCGTCACTACATTTTCGTCGGAATTGTAAGCCAGTACATCTTTTAGAATAATGAGCGGGTCTTTGCTCTTTATTTCCTCGACATGCAGGCCCATCCCTGAGTTTTTGATTTTGTCTACGAACTTGGAAAGCTCTTGCTTGGACTTGCTTATCGACTTGTAAGCCTTCCTTTTTGGCATTGACTGCTGTCCTTATTTTCTCCACTATATCACTACTCGTGTCTTTGTCCTCCCCTGAAGACACTACGACCGAGGTCCTGGGTTCGATTCCCAGCGAGGCGGAAATTTGAATGATGAGTTTGAAATTTGAATGATGAGTTTGAATTTCTGTTCTCGGTCTGGGTGTGAATGTCCTTGTCTTGTGTGTTGTCCATGGCACCCACGACACAGGGAATCCTAGTGTGGGGCTATGAGTGTGAAGCGTTATTATTATTATTATTAACAGCTGTGGGGTTTTATCGAACCCAGCTCTGGTCTGCGCATATGTGCGTTCAAGGGGTTTTTTAAGCTGTTCTGTGAGGGTGATGGTGTGCTCCTTACATTCAGCCAGTGCCTTTGCGTGTTCCTGTAGTTTGTCGATGAGACTTTTCTTCACTTCTGCTGATGCAGCTCCGTTTATTCAGTCAGGTTAGGTCAGGTTTTTTTTTAAATGAAACTTCAACTCCACGACTGATTGTCCGTGCCTTTTTTTAGTTTAAATTTTTATTTGTTCATATTGGCTCCGCTTCCGTCGCTGTAGCCGTCACCTGTACGCAGGCCTGTATTCATTATTTGTAATCTTTTATTACTTATTTTACAGTCTATTCTTATTTTCTAATTATATTTTACTACATCTCATTTATTCTCTTACTTTACTACATATTTGCTAATTTTAATTCTGTTGCCAATTTGTTCTGATTTTGAGTTCTGTGTTGTAATGACTATTATTTGTATTATATCATAATTAATATAATGTGTTCGTGTATGTATGAGACTTATGTATTCTATGTATGTTTGTTTCCTAATTTATTATTGCAGGTTATGTTTCTATTTTCACTAGGTTAATTTACTTTCATTATTTTAATTATTTTACACTTTTCTATTATTATTAATCCCTTATTTTGTTTTGTCTATATAAGTGTAGTATATATAAATATATATTACCTTATATAAATTTCCTACTATCGTTTTTTTTTTGTTACTAATATTTTCTTTACTTTATATTTTCTTTTCTTGGATACTATCTGCCATTTTATTAATGTTTGAACGTATCCTTATAACTTTATAATTTTACTTTCATTGCTTTTCCTAGCTTTGATTACTATTTCCTCTACATATTTAAGAAATAGGTCAGGTTAGGTCAGGTTTTTTTTTTTTTTTATCCTGTCCGGGCGCTCTCAGGCCCGGCCCGCGAGCTATAATAAAAAGCATCCCCTGGCATAGCTCGCCAGAGACCTTGTTTACTTTATTATTTCAGCTTTGCATGGATTGTTACAATGGTTACCTTATTCTATTTATATTGATTCGTCTATATCTATTATTTTATTTCCTATTTATGTCTAACTAAATAGTTACACCCTTCATTTTCTCAACATCATCTCTTAACTTATTGCTACTAACATTATACTTTTTGCTTTAGCCTTTATTTTACTTATTTTATTGACTTATTCTATTTCTTATGTCCTATTACATCTTTTATTTCTTATTCTATTACATATCTGCTTATTTTTATTTACTATTGTTATCTATTTATTTAAACAATCTTGATATTACTCTGCTTTCTCTCTTATTTACTTAATTCAACATACATTCATGTTTTGATTGTAGCCTATTTTTGTTTATTCTAATTTCTTATTCTACTTACTTATATTCTATTACAATCTGTCATCTCTTATTCTATTACATCTGCTTACTATTTATTATAATCCTATTTTGCTAAATTATTTTAACATGTTTTCTGTTTATGTTTATGTGAGGTTTGTCTCAATTTTCTTCGTTTATTTAGCGATTGTTTTGTTGTATATTGTTGCTGTCCTTACTGGGTTAGTTATTTCTTGCTTTTGTTTATTTCCTATGTTTTATTAATTGTCCCTTATTTTATATTTCTATATAAGTGTATTATATATAATAATATATTACCTTATATAATTTTCCTACTGTTGTTTTCTTTATTACTGTAATTTATTTGCTTTGTTTATTTTATTACTTTATTGGTTAGGTCAGTTTAGGTCAGGTTAGGTCAGGTTAGGTCAGGTAAGGTCAGGTTAGGTCAGGTTAGGTCAGGTAAGGTCAGGTTAGGTCAGGTTAGGTCAGGTTAGGTCAGGTTAGGTCAGGTTTTTTTTTTTTTTTTTTATTCCTGTCCGGGCGCTGTACTGGCCCGGCCCGCGAGCTACAATAAAACACCCCTGACATAGCTCGTCAGGGACTTTGTGGAACTTTATTTCATAAAAGAGCTTTACAGTTTTTATACTTATGGACTTATTCTATTTACAGTTTATTTATTTATACTTATCATTATTGGAACAGGCTTATTCTACTTAGTTTCTTCTATGATCTATTCTTTTTATTACATTTTTATGAATTTACGTACTCTATTTATTAAGGTATTTTGCTTATTATATTTCTTATACTCTATTTTATAGTTATCTTACTCTATTTTGTTTAAATTTAGGACCTAATTTTAAAAACTGAATTTGCTTGTTATGTATGATATTTTCTACGTATCTACTTAATTACATCTATATTTTTGCTTATTTCTTCTTATAGTTTAACAATTGTTTATTGGTATATGTAGTACATTGCTTATTTTCTTTTCTTATTTTACTTTTGCTTTATTTACAACATCAACATTGCTGCTTATAAAATTATCTTAATATTGCTGCTCACATATAATTCATAATATGTTGCAACTATTTTTATTGCTTTTAACTTTTTGTTACATTTTTATCTTTTTTATTACACAGTTATGCTACGCTAATACTATCTTAACCTATTCATTTTATTGGTATGCTTAAAGTACAGTATATGCATATATTATATATATTTTAATATATATAAATATCATATTATTATTAGGACTTGTTTCTGTTATTTGCCTTGATCGCTACTTCTTTACAGTATTTTAAAAATAACGACGATTTATTTTTGTCAACTAGTAATTTGTGTGCATTTTGTTCTGTAATATTAGTGCTTATATGTTGTTGTGTTGTGAATCTTAGCTTCATATTTGCAGGACAGTTAAACAGAATATGTGGAATTGTTTCTTCTGTATCCGGATCACAGATGCACGATGGGCTTGCCTTACACCCAAACCTATGCAGGTATTGTGCAAACCCACCGTGCCCCGTTAACACCTGAGTAAGAATTCCGCATATTTCCAGTTTCCTAATTGTTCTGTATGCTGTAACTGCGTTTGGGAAAAATATTTTGGTTATAGCAGCTGTCTCGCCCTCTCTGTATCTTCGATTCCATTCGTCAAGCGACCGTGTACGGATCTGTCGCTTGACGAATGAAATCGGACAGAGGTCATAGTTTGGCTTAGTCTTCAGTTTTTGGGCCGCCTCTTTGGCCAGTTTGTCGGCCCGTTCATTTCCGTCTAGTCCTGCATGTGCTTTTATCCAATACAATGATATTTCCTTGCCTTGGGTTATGGCGGTTTTAATGTTTGTCCGCGACTGTACGGCTAGTTGGTGCTTTGAGGCATAATTGACAACTGATTCCAGGGCGGATCTCGAGTCACTGTATATGCCAAAACTCGACTCCCGACGCTCCAAGACTTTCCTTGTCGCTGTGCATATGGCCAGGAGTTCCGCCTGGTATACCGTGCAATACGGTGACAGCTTTAATTTGACGGCTTCGATTTCGGTTTCGCTGTTCCATAGGGACAGCGCTGCTCCAACCGCTCCGTCAATTTTGCTGCCATCCGTATATATTCGAATTGCTTGATTGTTATGGCAATCGACTTCGTCGCGGTTACCCAGGCACGTGAACCCCAAGCTCATATGTTCAGCCAGGTGGGGAGTTTTGTCATATTCAATGACCCTCTCCACTTCCCTGTCACCAAGTTCAGTCATGGGTAGTCCTTTCTTGGCCTCATAGAGTGCGGCTGCTTCTCTTATTCGGAGGTCAAGGGGGAGCAACCCAGACAGCACTAGGGCAGAGTTAAGTGAGACCGTCCTGTATGCCTTTGTCAATTTGATTGCGAAGCCTCTTTGTATGTTGTTCAGGTGTTTTTGCACCCCTAACTTTCTAGTCGCTGGCGCCCAGGCACTAGCGGCATACATGATGATCGGCTCTACAGTAGCCGTATATATGAGGCGTATTATCTCCGGGTGGAGACCCCAGCTGATTCGTGCCGTTCTTGCAAGCTGCTTATATATATTTGTAGCTTTTTTGCATACTTCAGCAACATGTTTGTTGAAAGTAAGCCTGTTGTCTATGTGTAGTCCCAAGATTTTTATTTCTTCAGACATTCCGATGTCCACCCCACCCATCCTCAGGATTGGCTTGTCATACTTCATTTTTCTTGTTATTGTCATTGCTTTGGTCTTGGATGGACCAAAGTTTAATTTGTTGCTAACTCCCCAATCACGAACATAGGCGAGGGTGGCATTGGCCTGTCCTTGGATTTCCAACGATGTATCCCCGTCAAAGACGAGGACAACGTCGTCCGCGAAGGCCTGGCAGTAATCGCCTCTCTGTTCCAGTCCATGTAATAAAGGGTCCAGGAGCAAGTTCCATAGTATAGGACCGCCAATCGACCCTTGTACACATCCTTTATTGGTGTTTTTTGTGTATTGCTCTCCTCCATATCTAACCGTGACCATCCTGTCATATAGGTAGCTGTCGAGGATTCTACGTATGTTGCTAGGACACTTTTCCTCAGCCAATCGTATTCTAATAGCGGGCCACCAAGCATTGTCGAAGGCCCCCTCTATGTCCAGCGAAACCACGACTACTATCTTCTTGTCTTCGACTTTCCTTCGGATGTGGTTCACCAGGTCATAGAGAGAGTCCTCAGTGCTCTTCTGGGGCATGAACCCGTATTGGCGAGTACTTATCCTAGGTAGAATATACCACTTCAGTCTACCTATGATCATTTTTTCGAGAATCTTTCCCATCACTGGCAACAAACCTATTGGCCTGTAGGCCTTAGGGTGTCGATAGTTGTCCTTTCCGGGTTTCCGCAGGACAACCACCGTTGCCTTTTTCCAGATGGTTGGGAAATGTGCCAATTGTAAGCATTTGTTAGCCAGTGATAGGAAGATCTCAGGGTCACTATAGATCGCTCTACTGCAGATATCAGCTGTAAAGCCGTCCTCACCAGGAGCTTTCTTCGGGTTGAAAGTTTCTAATACGGATTTGAGTTCTACAATGGTAAAAGGTGGATCATGAGGTATCTCGTTTGCCCAGTCGTCGATATGATCTGCTTTATCTCTTATTTCCCGATGGCGTGATGTATCACATTCCGGAGTATCATCTGGGTAAAAGGTATTTGTTAGAAGTTTTACTGAGTTCCTCATATCGATCGTTTTTCCATTTTCTTCCAAGGGAAGATCTTCTTGTCGTTTGGCGGTCCTCCCTATTACTCTATATATGCCCTCCCAAACCCCTTCTTTATCCTGCTTGCTGCAGAAGTCCTTCCAGCTTTGAATCTGGGCTTCTTTAACACTGGTTTCATATTTTTCTTTGGTTTGCAGATACTCTTTGATGACTTTTGGTCTTCGAACCGGTGCAGCACATCTAATCCGGCGTTTCTTAGTAAGAAGCTCCTTCTTCATTGCGGTGAGCTCCTGAGTCATCCACGGCTGGGTGAGTTTTTGGTTGGACTTTTTCTTTGGTAGGGTGCATTCGCATACTTGTTTTATTGCGTTCGTGTACTCCTCCGTTAATTGATCCAACTCCCTGCTATCGTTGACACACTCAATTCTTTCTTTGGTTATGGCCCTGTCTTGTTTAATTTGGTTCAGTTTTCCACAAAACTGAACCCAATTTGCTTTTTTGGTACCATAAATTCGAGTGGTCCTTTGGATACTCGTTCCTTTGGATTTGCTTAGCCTGATTTCGAAGGTTATCGAGTTGTGATCCGAGCTTGTGATCCTTTCGTCCACTTTCCAATTCTCTATCAGGCTAAGCATCTCACTTGTGCAGACCGTAATATCTACATAGCTGCTATAGCGTTTGTTACCCCTTATGGTGTCGAATGTAGGGGTGTCGCCTTCGTTGAGTATCTGCAAACCCATTTCTTCTATGGCACCGAACATGTCCTCTCCCCTGTGGTCTATAGTGTTACCACCCCACCATGTGTTTTTGGCGTTTGTGTCGCCACCTATTACCAGCAAAGTTGGCTTCAATTTTTCTTTGATGGTTTTAAGCTGCTCCAAGTATGGCCCTATAGGCTGATCCGGCTCAAAGTAACATGAAATCACTGTGACCTCCCAAGCCCGAGTACGAATCCCTACCACTGCGATGTTGGTCGTGGTATATTGTGGGTACTGCTTAACGTCGAGATCCTGGTCAAGGACAGCTATAGCTGCCTTGACCGTGGAATCCCCGGGATCCGCACTTTGGTAGATCCTCACTCCTGCGAAGTTTTTCATGTACTTTGAGCCCCCTACATATGGTTCCTGGAGCAGTGCCAGGGCCGCCTTTCGTTTTGTTGCCTCTGTTAAGGCTTCTATTGTGGCTAAGCTTTTCCTTTGCAGGTTGGCCTGGATAACCTTATAGACCTTTAATTGTGGGGAATTGACGCTGGTTTCCGTTGGGGTGCCCTCAGCAATATGCTGTAGTAGCTCGGGCTAATGCATCCCATTTTCGCCGAATGGGGCATTCCTGATTAAATGCATTGTGCTCTGTGTCTACTAATTTAGCCCGGCTACAATTGCAGCATGTTGGTGCTTGTCCCACGAGGCGATCCTCACAATCTGCCCACTTGTGCGGTCCCCCACAGTAGCTACACTTCTCGACTGTCTCTTTGCAGAGTCGTCGAGTGTGCCCATAACCAAGGCAGAGTGAGCATTGCACTAGTGGCGACTGGTCCTCAACGCGCACCCGCTGAAGGTCAATATCGACTCTGCCTGCAGTTATCATCCTATCCCATATCACCGGAGACACCTGCAGCACAACGTGTGCTGTGTGTGGGTTTCTTGCTTTTCGTCTGTACCTTACTGCCATCCTGACGTCCAGCTCTTCGACGTCGGTCAGTAGGTGACTATTTTGACGTTTTAATGCGCTCACTATCTCATCATCTGTGTGCACTGCAAGGACATCTCTTATTATTATAAGTGGGTCCTTATATTGTGCCTCTTTTACTTGGAGGTGATTCCCTTTGACTGCTTCGCTAACCCTCGTTATTTCCTCTCTGCTATGGCAGCTTATAACGACTTTTTGATCCCTTGCCTTCCGCAGCCTATCCACGCGTATGCCGCTGTTTTTAGCATCCACCGCGTCTCTAATTTTCACCATGACTTGGTCGCTGGTGTCCTCCTTGTCTTCCGAGGTGACTATGATTGTGTGCATAGGCACTGGTGGCTTTGGCCGCTTAACTGCCTCTACGTAGGTGGACTGCGGTATGGCTTGAGGATGTAGGTTGCTACTTAATTCAGTTATTGTTCTCGCAAGTTGGGTAATCTCCTCTTTCAATGGCGTCTGATTGCTCTCCGAGGGGTTTGGGATTTCCTTTATTTCCGCAGATAACGCTGCGGTTTGTCTTTTTAATGTATCCATCGCCTCGCTGTGCTCCTTTATTTTCTTCATGAGCTCCTTCATGAGTGCGGTCTGTTCGGTTACCGCAGTGTTCCCTGTGAGGGCCGCTGTTTGTAATTCTTTATTTTCCGAGACTCCTGGTGTAGTCTCTGGGTTTTCTTTCGACTCTACCACCTCCCGTACGAGTTGGTACAGTCTTTCTATTGCTTGTGTAACCCCTGTTTTTATCTCCGCCTTTATATTCCTCGATTCCCCCAATAGCGTTTTTGCTCTGACTAAGCATGACTTGGCCTCTACTATTTTGCTGGGGAGTTTCGGCTTTGATAATGATGGTACCGGCGGGGTTTTCCCAGAGATTCTACGTTTTACTGTCGGGTTTAAGGGGTTTTCAACCTCTATCATGCTACCAGTCTCCCTTTCCCCAATGCTCCTCTGCACTTCCAATTCGGGTTCAGAGGGGCCCGCCCTCTCCATTGATTCTGGTGTTTTTTGGGGACTGGTTTTTGCCATGGCGGTGGTCTTTCTGACCGGGGTCCGGTTTGCAGCATACACTGTTATTTATGTTATGAGTGTCAGGGGATTGTCAGTAAGCTTCAATAGGAAGCTTATGATTGGTCAATAAAATGTATGCAGGTGGTAAAAATGACAGTGGTAAAAGATGAAGTATATAGGAGTATACACGTCACAATGTAAAATAAAATAAAATAAAATAGAAGAAGAATTCAAAGTATTTATATAGTCAGAGAGGTGTAAAAAGTCTCTCCGGCTGTCTGGTTGTTATAGTCCGAGTCCACTAAGGGCTTGGTCAAGACTTAAGTATGTCAATTGTACTGAGTGGGTACAATAAGTCCAAATTTTTATATTCAAGCAATATAGGAAAAATGCAAACTTGGTCAAATGGTTTGCCAAAAAACAGTACAAAATAACGCAAAGGAAAACGGATGCAAAAGTTTTCAAGTCTCCAATTTTAACGCCTTTTAAAACGCCAACTTAATAGTAATGTCTTATTTAGATTTGGTCAAACACAAAACAAAATAAAATACAATTTTTCCGCCTTCGGTACACCAGTTTAGTGCCGCCTTTAAGGGATGGGAGTGATTTCAGGAAGGTTTATCTGTAGCTGGATATCAATACGGAAAATGAGAAAAATAAGAAATTTTTGAGGGGGTGATGGGGGGAGGGGGGGGTGTTGCGAGGTAAGGGGTTGATGGGGAGGTGAGAAATGATGCAGGGAAGGGTGGTAGCCAACAAAAATTTTTGAAGCCAACTGGCTCCAAAATTGACGCCAGTTGTCTACAAAAGCCACTGAGGGGGCGGGGGGTGGGGGGGGTTTTTGGTCCGGGGGGTGGGGGAAGGGTCGGATAAACTTTATGAGATAAAGTTTAGGGGGTGGGTAGATAGGGAGGGGGGTTCGAAATTTTTGTCAGAAATCGCCTAGGACGCACCGTTCCCGAGATATCCGGGATTTTTGGTTTTTCCAAAATTCCCGTTAAAATATCTCGGAAACCACGCCCCCTATCGATCCACCGAAAAGATCTGGGTATTGCTGACTCACCCCTGATACCAAATATCGAAAAAAAATTTTTGAGGGGGTGAGGGGTGGGGAGGGGATTTGGGTGAAGGGGGAGGTATTTGAGGGGGAAGGTAAAACTAGGTGCGGGGGAGGGATGGTCAACTGTGTACAGCAGAAATAGACAGAAATAAACAGAAATGGACTGAAATAAACAGAAATAACAATATATTATCGGAACTACTTTGACTATTAATGGTACTTTTGACGTCACAGATTATGAATGTACTAGTCTAATATGATCCACTTTGCCTTCACCACACTATTTCCGATGAACTATTGCACTACTTTAGCAGACTACAATAAGTTACTGTAACTACTGTGTCCGACTACACGAAGTTACAGTAACTACCGTGACCAAATACGTATTCCGATGAAAGTTTAAAACCTAACTTTTTTGTTTTTGGAGCTAGAGCCTTGCGGTTTTTTGAGGCTTTGTGAGCTTTGGCTCAAACTGATTTTGCAGAACCTTCCAGCTCCAAAATCAAAAAGGGGGGGGTGTAATTTTGAATTTTGATTGAAATATAAAATCAACAACTTTTTAACAATTTTACTCTTTACTTTAATTGCATATAGCTTTTAAACTATTTAAGCTAAAGGGCTGAAATTTTTTCTATTTTGTAGGCTACGATATTAGCAATAGAGTGGTGAAAACGCAGAGGGTAGGGATGCCGTAGTTCTCCCTCGGGAAGGGTTGCAATCCCACTTTTGGTTAAAATTGTTACAAAATTTTTATTTTTATTGCTATTACATACATTAATATTCTTCCTACGTTCCTGGCTCCTTTTGAGGATTCTTGGGCAGATGTTCTTGGACCCCTTGCTGCCCAGGGTTTCTGGATTCGGCTCAGGGGGTGCGTAGTCCAGACCAGTTTAGTCGGCGCCGAAAAGTTTGTTTGCTTCTGTTTCGATGGTACTCGCCTGACTAAAACTGGTGTAACTCCGCGCGCCGCTGGTGTAAAATTATGGTGAAGGTGTCACTGTATAGAGGAAGAACCAGTCTCTCGAACTAAATAATAAAAATGGTAGGTCGTTGCTGAAGATCTGGAATTAATCGACCTGGAATGCAGGCAATATTTTTGGAGTTTCCACTGTAGTTTCCACAGTTTTCCACTTTTCCGGATTTTGAAAGCTGATCTGGGTTGCTGGTGGGTTCTTCTTTCGAGATCTTTATAAATTTTGTCTACAAATCCAGGATTTCCGGGACCTCATGAATTTCGTCTTTTTTCAAAAAAGAAAGCTCCCACTCCGGTGCCCGCAAGACGAGGGAGAGGGCGGCCCCCCACGACTGGAGAGTACGTCGGCCTAGCTAAGGCGAAGCTGGCGTACCTCAAGGCGCAGCGGGAGGAGGAGAAGTTCCAGGCAGAGAGGGAGCTGGCCGAGATGGCCCGGGACGTCCGATCCCGATCTCCCTCTCGGTCGAGGTCGAGGTGTCTGTCCGACTCGTCGTCGCTCTCACGCGGCGAAGACGGACCCTCGACACTGGAGCTTCGAAAAAAGGCGGAGGACAGCGTGCTCCTTATTCAGGCTGTTGCGACAAAATCGCGCAACCTGAAGGGCACGCTGCAGAGGGACCTCAAGGAGGCCTCTGCGAGTTTGTTGGGGGTCGTAGCGGAGCTGGCAGAGCGGTCCGCTACGGACGAGACGGCTCGGCTCGAAAGGGCCAATGCTCGCCTGCAAAGCGAGGTCGCCGAACTCCGCAAGGAGATCGCGGAATTGCGGGCGAGCCTCGTCAGTTTCACTGCAATCCAGGCACTTTAACCACTGTTTTGCGATTTTTACAGCTCGGAGCGGCACAGAAACGTGGCGTTCGCGACGGCGGATGGCTCGGAACTGGTTAGGTCAGGTTAGGTCAGGTTAGGTCAGGTTAGGTCAGGTTAGGTTAGGTTAGGTTAGGTTGGGTTGGTTAGGTTAGGTTAGGTTAGGTTAGGTTAGGTTAGGTTAGGTTAGGTTAGGTTAGGTTAGGTTAGGTTCCCCCCCGGGGGTTGCTCGCCTTGTCGTGGCGGGGGGGCTTAGTAACCGTGGACTGGTCACCCACGGTGAAGCCAAGAGGCAACCAGGGCCGGCCTGTTTGGGCTGCCGGCTGGCCCGAGGAGGGCGCTCCCAGCGGGCTGAACAAGTCCGCTGCGGACGCGCTTGGAGGTGGGACCGTGGAAGATAGGGTGCACCGTTCTCCCTATCTTCTGCGGCCGTGGAGGGATCGCAGGGGGAGAGGCGTGTTGGTATTACGGTGCGCCACTCTCCCTACCCCCTGCGAGCTGGCGGGGCCGTTCCGCCGAAACGGCATTGGTGGGGCCGCAGAGGAAGAGGCATGTCGGTATTACGGTGCGCCGCTTGCCCTATCCTCTGCGGCCGAGGTGTGGTCGGTGGAGGAACCACAGACCTGATCCTCCACCGGGTACCAGTCATCTGGTATCCATGGCCTCCTAGTAGCAGACTCAGGGGGAGTTTGCTACAGTACTGGTGGAGGCCGAGGAGGGAGGCGCACCTTACCATCTGGTGCGCCCATCGTGGAGGGCCTTCGGGCTTTCGCGATGGAGCCGCTTGTGGGCGGCTGCCGCTGGCGGGGTCGCGGATGTGTGCGAAAGCGTTCCCGTAACCCCGTCACAAGGCGGCGAGGAGCAAGATGGGGGGGGTTTTTAGTGGGTATACCGTGGGTCTCATTAGCCTATACGGGAGTCCCACATAACCACTCGGGTACCCCCTGCGCCCGAGTGGTATGCGTAATGCATTTTCCCCCCCGGAAAAAAAAAAAAAAAAAAAAAAAAAAAGGTTAGGTTAGGTTAGGTTAGGTTAGGTTAGGTTAGGTTAGGTTAGGTTAGGTTAGGTTAGGTTAGGTTAGGTTAGGTTAGGTTAGGTTTTTTTTTTTTTTTTGAGTAAAGGATGTTTCCTTTTATCTCCAATGTATTTATTTTGTTCTTTTCGAAATAAGCCCTCGCTATTGGATACGGGCGACTTATTTTTACTTTTAATGATTGAATATATTGATGCATTAATATGTTTTTGATAATTGATTTTCAGTGTTTTTTATTATGAATATAATTATATATTGTATATTCGATACATATATTTATGATATATATTTATTGTATATATATATATATGTATATTATTTGTTTTAAACATGTATATACATTATATATGCACTAGTAACTTGTAATATTTATATGTTGTAGATATTTATATTATATCACTTTTAAATAAGTTTTATATTATATTAACTTTAATTATTATAATAATAATAATTATTTATTTGTTTTTTTTTTTATTATTATTTTTATTATTATTTTTTATTTTTTTATTTATTTTTTTGTTATTTATATATAATTATTTCTATTTTAATTCATTTACTTTTTATGATTTGTTTATTATTGAATATTATAAAACGTCATTGTTAAATTCTTTGAGAGTATTTATAATTCTTTTCACATGTATTATGAAGGTTTTTCTACAACCTTCTTTCTTGATAATTTCTGTTATTTTAAAGGGATTTTCAATTTCCAGGAAGTTACACATAGATATGTGGTCAGATCGTGTTAAGTTGTATTTCGGGCATTCTTCAAGGAGGTGTTCAACTGTCTGCTTTGATGAACTATCACAAGGACATATATCTGTAGATTTTATTTTGAAGCGGTGCAAATATGATAGGTGATATCCGTGGCCTGTGAGTATCTGAGTAAGTTCAAATGATGGTTCTATGGTGGAATGTAATTGATGTATGATGTCTAGACCAGGGCAAAGTTTTCGCGTGTGTTCACCTTGTTTACTAGAGCTATAGATTTCATTTGAGAGCAGCAAATTTTCAGTTTTTATTGTATGTTTCAAGTAGCTGAGGGGGAACTTTGCATAGTCATATGATTTGTGTGAGTCAGCTGCGGCCTTTGCTGCTGCGTCTGCTTCCTCATTACCTATTATGCCGGTGTGTGCCTTTACCCATATGAAGCAAACTCTGCCTGACTTTAAAATTTCATTGAGGTAATTATGGGTTGATGATACTAAACTTTGTGTACTGTCTTTATTGTTTATTTCATGCAAACTGGATAAGGAGTCGCTTAATATTGCTAGGTTTTTTATATTGTTTTGCAGGGCCCACAAACACGCTTGATTTATTGCCAACAATTCGGCTTGATACACAGAGCAGCATGGATGTAGTTTGAACTTTTTGGTTATTTTTGAGCAATCAACCATATGTACAACAAAGGCTGCTCCAACCTGATTTTCGCTATGCTTGCTGCCGTCTGTATATATTTTTACATAGTCATGGGTGCATATTTTTTTTATTTCTTCTTCATTTGTAGCTAGTCTAAACTCAATCGTTTTGCGCACAGCTGGATGTAGCAAATCTGATACTCTGGTAGGTTTATCTAGCTTTATATCGCTTGGCAATATGTGTGTTGTGCCTGTTGCTTTAGTTTTCTCTATAAGACATACTTCGTTTATTTTGAGATGAAGAGGAGTTAGACGAGCTAAAGCTATAGCTGCTGTTGCTGAAACAGTTCGGAAGGCTTTGATAATTTTTAATGCAAATCCTCTCTGAAGAGACCTGAGTTGGTTTATCACTGTGTTGAATTTAGTTGCTGATCCCCATATGCCAGCAGCATATGTTATAATTGGTTCTATAACTTGTTTGTAGATTATACGTATATTTTCAGATTGTGCTCCCCAGGTGGGTCTTACAAATTTTGATAGTCTTTTAAATATTATTAGTGCTTTATTTATTGCATGTTTTACATGTTGGATGAATTTAAGGTTTTTGTCAATTACTATTCCCAAAAGTTTAATGTCGTTAACGTATTCTAGTTCGGTGTTGTTGAAATTTATTTTGGCTGTTTTAGCTTTTGATGTGAAGGCGATAAGCTGCGTTTTGTTTGGTCCAAACTTGAGTTTAGCTGCTTTCCCCCATTCATTGATAAGGTTCAGCGCTTTATTGGCAACGATTTGCAAGTCTGTTGCATTTTTCTGTTGAACAATCAAAAGAACATCGTCTGCGAATGCTTGAAGGTGGCAGCCTTCTGGTAATTTTACTTCAAACAAGTCATCTAGTATCATATTCCAGAACAAGGGTCCGCAAACCGATCCCTGAATGCAACCTCTAGTCATTGTTTTTTTAACTGTGGTGTCTGCAAAATTAAGTGTCACTGACCTATCTTGAATATAGTTTGTGATTATCTTATAGAGGTTTTGTGGGCATTTTACATGTCTTAGTCTTTTAAACAGGATTGGCCACCAAGCGTTATCAAAGGCAGCTTGTATGTCCAAGGAGATGGCAATTACTTGATTTTTATTGTTTTTTGCATCGGTGATAACTTCTATGGCTTTCCTTAGAGCGTCTGTTGTAGATGTTTGTTCTTTAAAACCAAATTGAAGTGAGTTAGTAAGGTGTGTTCTGTCTATATGATAGGTGAGTCTTTTACAGATTAATTTTTCTAGCAATTTACCAAAGACGTTTATTAATCCTATGGGGCGGTAAGAAGACACATCAGAGTAGTTAATTTTGTTTGGTTTTGGGATAACAATTACTTCAGCTGTTTTCCAATGTTTTGGGAAATAATTAATTTCAACACATCTGTTCATTGTTGCAGTGATAATTGTTTGATAATTTTTTGCAAACTCCAGACAGATATCAGCCGTCAAATGATCGGGTCCTGGTGCTTTATTAGCATTCATGGACTTCAAACACCCTAATACTTCGTCTTCGGTAAATGGTAGGTCGTCTTCAGTGTTGGGATTTTGAAAGATTTGGGTTTTTAGTAGTCTTTGTTCATCAGTAATGTCATCAGTATCATCGGGATAAAACTGGTTTAGAAGAGTCAGAGCTGTATCCGTTGAAGTTTCGGTGTGTTTAGAGTTCCCAGAAGAAATAGTTAAGCAAGAGTGAGATTGGGGTGTGCATTTTAAAAGTCTGTTTGTTAGTGACCAAACATTTTCCTTTCCTTGAAGATTGCAGAATCGGCGAAAGTGATCAGTTGACGTTTGTCTGATTGCTTCTGCGTATTTGACCTTCAATTCGCTTCTTTCTAATAGGGCGTTATCAATCGGTTTTTTAGAGCGTTTGAGATCCTGGATCCTGTGGTGTAGTTTGATGACTTGCTTTTTGAGTTCGTCTAATTCCTTGCTCCACCAAGGAATTTGATAGTGTGGATTGTTTTTACGCCTAAGCGTCTCTTCGCAGGCCTTTTGTATGGTTTTAGTAATTTTTAAAGTGTATGCCTCAATTCCCGGACCGTCTAATGTTTTTATTAATGTGTCTTCTATATCCGTCTGTTTAATTGTGTTTTTGAGTGAATTGCTGAATTTGGACCAGTCAATATCCTTTGTGCAATATTTGTAAGTTGATTGCTTTTTTCTTTTCTGTATTTTAATATTTCCTAGGTCAAGGTTGTAATCGATCGCATTATGCTCGCTGGATGGACACGCATCAAGATTGACCCTCCAGTCACGTATTCTATGAGTCAAATTGTCGGAATGTAAAGTTATATCTATAATGGAGTTTCGAAGGATACCGTGAGAAGTCGTTTCAAAAGTAGGAGTGTTACCTGTATTTGCGATAATCAAATCATTAGCTATTATTAAGGTGTTGATAGCGGTGCCCCTTTTGTTCGATGTGGTGGACCCCCAGTTGGTGTGCCAGCCATTCAGATCACCCCCTACGATGATATATGCGTTATCGTGATGTTTGAGGAATACCTCAAGGCGATTTAGAGTAGAATGTATGTCTGTTTTTGGTTCAATATATATTGAAACGAAGAATAGTTTCCGTCCATTGGTGATAAGCTGAACCACACAAATGTTGGGAGTTGAATAAGCTGACATGCCCAAAGTGGCAGCCAGTCCGGACTTAACTAAAATGCATGCCTTAATACGGTCGTTATTGTGGGGAAACTGGTGTATTTCAAAGCCTGGAATGCTCATAACTGTAAGCGCATTACCAACATAGGGTTCGCTGATGAGCCCTATCGAATAGTTTTCGGATGTTAGGTAATTAATGAATTCGTGGTGACTATTGTAGCTTTTATCTAAGTTGCATTGTAATATTTTAAGTGTTTGTTTGTTAAAATCCATAATCGATTTTTTCCAGAACAATGTTTTTCATTGAGATTTTAAGGGGACAAGTATTAGAGGTAGCTGAGTGATTGGTGTCAGTATTTGTTTTGTATTTAATATTTTTGCTGTGGCAGTTTGAGCAGTTAAGAGAGTTTTGGTTATTTTTTGATGGACAGGTGGTGAAAGTGTGGTTTTCATCTCCACAATGCGAGCAAAAACTGGAATTGCTGGTGCAGTGATTTTTCAGATGACCGAATTGGAGGCATTTGTAGCACTGAAGCAGGGGTATAAACTCTTCAACGTGTACTTTTTGATGGTCGACATTTACACGTCCCATCTCCATGAGTTTCTTCCATACGGGTGGAGAGGTCAGTATTACTGCATTGTACATTTTTTCGTTTTTATTGTTTTTTTGAAACTTAAATTTGAATTCTTCCAAAGTTGGTGTTAGTTGCTTGATCTCGTCATTTTGTTTCAGTATTATTTCCATCAGTTCGTGATTTGAGATTTCTTTAGATACTCCTTTAAGTATAACCATTGGTTTTAGCTTCCGTGTGGGCTCAGCATGAATTGACGTTGATTTTTCAAGATGCTTCAGAGTTTCATCCCGCTGGGGTAGGGTGTCAAACTCAACTTTTAGCTTGTTCTTGCCTATTGGTTTTATATTGGACGGAGCGTAATTGACGTCTTTGAAATTGATGGACTTGCGCCATTGCTCTGCAACTTCTTGCCTGTTTTGGTTGTCAGATGTAGCGGATATTATAATGGAAGGTTTTGATTTGTTAGTGACGGGGGCAGGCCTGGGCGTTGATATTATAGACGCATATGTGGAGGGTCCATTTGATTTTTGATTTGTGGTTGATGGCAATGTTTTAATTTTAGACATTTCCGATTTTATTGTAGTTTCAATGGTGGACTTAACGTCAGCAAGGATAAAACTATTTTCAACTGAAACTACGGTTTCGCGAGAAAGCTTGTCGATTTCATTGGCTAGGCTAACTATAAGTTTTTTATTTTCTGAAGAAACGCTTTTCCCTGCATTGACAGCGGCTACGATTTGGTACGACAGCTGCTGGATCTGTGAGAGCCTCTCAATATTGTTGCGTGACGAAACAGTTCTCTGTGGATCAGCATTTTGTGTCGAATTTTGCACTTGATTTTGAGTAAGTTGATCAGATGAGCAAGACGGCGTAGCGTTTACAGATTCGCAACTACTTAGTGGTCTGGCATTCGAGGGACCTCCGCCGGAATCAGCCATCGTAATGTTGGCAGTACAAGAGGGGCCGGCTGCCTCAGACACAACAGGCTCATCAATAATCTTTTTCCTGACAGGAGGTGGTGTGCGTATGCCAAACATACTGGTTTAAATCGAGAAAATCCAATATAAGAATTTATTTTTAATTTTTAATTATAATTTTCCCTTTAATCCCTTTTATTTCAGAAAGTAGAGGTGTTAGAATTAAACGGATGTGTATGACGTGATCAGGAAGAACCGGCAAGTAAATTAAAAGAAGAAAAAAATTTTTTGATTTGGCAATGCTTTCTTAAGAATCCGTCGTTCACTATACACAAGTCGTTAGAACAGGGCGGGCGGGCGGGGCTTTTTTTCGCGTTTCAGTAGCCGGATCGCGACGGGAGAGGTGTCTAAGGATTGGTCTCGGTGAGTACTACACAGATTTGAAGAAAAATTTAAGGTAAGTAGAAATTTGGAAAAAATTTTTTGAAAATACGAGTTTTTAATAGGTTTTTGGCAAAAATTTCCGAAATTTATGAAGTGTTTTTAATGAAATCTACTGTAAAGGGTGCGCAAAGTAATTACGAATCTTCCGATACCACACAGTGGTCGGTCGAGAAGAAATTTGAAAAGAACTTATTGTTAAAATCTATGTTATTTTAAGAAAATCGTGTATAAAGGGAAATTTGAAAAATTTGTTAGGAAATTGAAAACTAATTGCGCAATTGGCAAGGGCACTTTAAGACGAATCTATTGATATATGACACTACTATATATGTGTTATAATTGGGAAGTAATAAGATGATCAAAATTTTTATGCTATGAATTTAAATTTCGTGTCGCCAGAGCTTAGGTGGTTTCTTATGTATGGGAAGGGCGCCCCGCGGCTTTTTTCGCGTTTCAGTAGCCGGATCGCGACGGGAGAGGTGTCTAAGGATTGGTCTCGGTGAGTACTACACAGATTTGAAGAAAAATTTAAGGTAAGTAGAAATTTGGAAAAAATTTTTTGAAAATACGAGTTTTTAATAGGTTTTTGGCAAAAATTTCCGAAATTTATGAAGTGTTTTTAATGAAATCTACTGTAAAGGGTGCGCAAAGTAATTACGAATCTTCCGATACCACACAGTGGTCGGTCGAGAAGAAATTTGAAAAGAACTTATTGTTAAAATCTATGTTATTTTAAGAAAATCGTGTATAAAGGGAAATTTGAAAAATTTGTTAGGAAATTGAAAACTAATTGCGCAATTGGCAAGGGCACTTTAAGACGAATCTATTGATATATGACACTACTATATATGTGTTATAATTGGGAAGTAATAAGATGATCAAAATTTTTATGCTATGAATTTAAATTTCGTGTCGCCAGAGCTTAGGTGGTTTCTTATGTATGGGAAGGGCGCCCCGCGGCTTTTTTCGCGTTTCAGTAGCCGGATCGCGACGGGAGAGGTGTCTAAGGATTGGTCTCGGTGAGTACTACACAGATTTGAAGAAAAATTTAAGGTAAGTAGAAATTTGGAAAAAATTTTTTGAAAATACGAGTTTTTAATAGGTTTTTGGCAAAAATTTCCGAAATTTATGAAGTGTTTTTAATGAAATCTACTGTAAAGGGTGCGCAAAGTAATTACGAATCTTCCGATACCACACAGTGGTCGGTCGAGAAGAAATTTGAAAAGAACTTATTGTTAAAATCTATGTTATTTTAAGAAAATCGTGTATAAAGGGAAATTTGAAAAATTTGTTAGGAAATTGAAAACTAATTGCGCAATTGGCAAGGGCACTTTAAGACGAATCTATTGATATATGACACTACTATATATGTGTTATAATTGGGAAGTAATAAGATGATCAAAATTTTTATGCTATGAATTTAAATTTCGTGTCGCCAGAGCTTAGGTGGTTTCTTATGTATGGGAAGGGCGCCCCGCGGCTTTTTTCGCGTTTCAGTAGCCGGATCGCGACGGGAGAGGTGTCTAAGGATTGGTCTCGGTGAGTACTACACAGATTTGAAGAAAAATTTAAGGTAAGTAGAAATTTGGAAAAAATTTTTTGAAAATACGAGTTTTTAATAGGTTTTTGGCAAAAATTTCCGAAATTTATGAAGTGTTTTTAATGAAATCTACTGTAAAGGGTGCGCAAAGTAATTACGAATCTTCCGATACCACACAGTGGTCGGTCGAGAAGAAATTTGAAAAGAACTTATTGTTAAAATCTATGTTATTTTAAGAAAATCGTGTATAAAGGGAAATTTGAAAAATTTGTTAGGAAATTGAAAACTAATTGCGCAATTGGCAAGGGCACTTTAAGACGAATCTATTGATATATGACACTACTATATATGTGTTATAATTGGGAAGTAATAAGATGATCAAAATTTTTATGCTATGGTTAGGTTAGGTTAGGTTAGGTTAGGTTAGGTTAGGTTAGGTTAGGTTAGGTTAGGTTAGGTTAGGTTAGGTTAGGTTAGGTTTTTTTTTTTTTTTATTAATAGGATTTGTTTATCCTATTATTATGTGTTTATTTTATGTTTCAGATCCGAGTCCTCGCTAGTTGATACGGGCGACTCATCTCTTCGTGTGGAGTTTCTTATATTTTTAGTTTGATTTTCATTGTAAGTTTAGTTTATTATTTTTTCTTTTTTGATATATATTGTTATTATTTTATATATTTTTATTAGATATATATATATATATTTATAATTACAAAATGATTCTACGTATAAATCATAAACTTATCTGATGTATGTTTATATTCATGTTTTTTTTTTTTTTTTTTTTTTTTTTTTTTTTTTTTTTTTTTTTTTTTTTTTTTCTTTTTATTTCCATACTGTTTTTATATTACTACATATATATTTTGCTTTCGAATGTATATCATTATGTTCAATATGCTATAATATATAGCTATATTTTATAATGTTGTGCATTGTGTATTTTATTTGGGTGCTTTATTAATATGTTTATATTGTTAAATAAAAGTTAATAGTTATTAAAAGTTATTAGTAGTTAATAGTTTAGGTACTGTCATCTCTAAACAATAAGCGAATTAAATTCTTTTAACGTATTAACAATCTTTTTGATGTGTTTCAGAAATGTTTTGATGCATTCTTCTTTTTCTATTACTTCAGCTATACTGAACGGGTTGTTGACACTAAAAATTCTGCATGTGGATGCATGGTCACTTCTAGTGTGCATATACTTGGGGCACTCTTCAAGAAGGTGGTGGATTGTTTGTGGTGTTGTATCATCACATGGGCATTTATCAGTTGTTTTGATTTTAAATCTATGTAAATATGTTAAGTTGTAACCATGTCCCGTTAGTATTTGTGTAAGCTCAAATGATGGTTGAATTTTTGTGAATAGCTTAAATATGGTTTCGAGGCTGGGGCATACTTTCCTTGTGTGTTCTCCTTGAATTCCGCTGTTGTAGATTGTTTCAGATTGCGCAATGTTTTTATTTTTAATATTATGTTTCAGATAACTAATTGGATAATTGGAATATTCGTATCGTAGATGAGAGTTTGCAGCGGATTTAGCCATTTCGTCAGCTTCCTCGTTTCCTACGAGACCAACGTGAGCCTTGACCCATATGAAATTGATTTCACAGTGATTTTTTATATCGTGAATATGTTTGTGGATGGATGCCACAAATGGATTAGTACTATCCTTGTTCTGGATTTCTGTTAGGCTAGAGAGGGAGTCTGACAGAATGGTAATATTTGAAGCTTGGCTTCTTGCTGCCCATTGGCATGCTCGGTCTATTGCTAGTAGCTCTGCTTGATAGACAGAGCAGCTGGGATGCAACTTGAATTTTTTATTTGTTTTTGATCCATCTGGCCTTAATATGACATAAGCTGCTCCAACGTTGCCATCACTCTGCTTACTGCCGTCAGTGTATATTTTGATGGAGTCTGGAGAAAGGAGTTCATTTATCTCTTCTTGAGTTGATGTTAATTTGAAGTTGATGCTTGTTCTCTTAGCTGGATGAAGAAGATCGTATGGTTTTGCGGGCCTTTCTATGGTAATGTCGTTTGGTAATAATGATGTTGTTCCTGTTAGTTTTGCTTTTTCCAGCAGAGAAACTTCGTTAATTTTTAGATGGAGGGGCGTTAATCTAGCGAGTGCTATTGCTGCAGTAGCTGATACAGTTCTAAATGCTCTTATTATCTTCAATGCAAAACCTCTTTGGAGTGATCTAAGTTGATTTACTACAGTTGCATATTTAGTTGCGGAACCCCAGATTCCCGCAGCGTATGTAATAATTGGTTCAATAACATGTTCATATATTATACGGATGTTGTCTGGCTGTGCTCCCCATGTAGGTCTCACAAACATGGAGAGTTTATGAAATATTTTTACAGATTTCTCTATAATGTATTTCACATGGCTGATGAATTTAAGATTTTTATCTATAATGACTCCTAATAATTTTATGTTGTCTGTAAATTGTAAATGAATCCCTTCCATGACTATTCTGGCTCCTTTAGCCTTAGGTGTAAAAGTGATTAGTTGTGTTTTGCTTGGACCGAATTTGAGTTTGACTTCGTTTCCCCATCTGACAATTGAGTTCAGTGCTAAATTAGCTATGTATTGTAAATCTTTCAGTTTAGAGTGATGTACAACCAATAAAACATCATCTGCGAAGGCCTGGAGATGACATCCTTCCGGAAGTGTGACCTCAAATAGATCATCCAATATTAGATTCCAGAAAAGTGGGCCGCAGACTGATCCCTGTATACATCCTCTGGTCATGGTTTTAGAAGTGGTGCAGTCGGCATAGTTTAATGAAACTCTCCTCTCTTGAACGTAATTTAATGCCAGTTTATAAAGATTTCTTGGACACTTTGCAAGGCGGAGTCTTTTGAAAAGAACGGGCCACCAAGCATTATCAAACGCTGCCTGAATGTCTAGTGAGATGGCAATTACTAGGTGTTTGTTTCGTTTTGCTTCAGTGACGGTGTCCATTACATTGTTGAGGGCGTCCGTTGTTGATTTTTGCTCCTTGAACCCGTATTGTAAGGAGTTTGAAAAGCTATTTTTGTCCAAATGGTAAGTAAGTCTCTTGCACATTAGTTTCTCCAGCAGTTTACCAAAAACGTTTATAAGACCAATGGGGCGGTATGAAGAGGTGTCAGAATAGTCAGTTTTGCTTGGTTTTGGTATTATTATTACATGAGCTGTTTTCCAAGTGCTGGGGAAGTATGAAATTTCTACGCATCTATTCATGATTCTGGTTAAGATGTTACAATAATTGTTGGTGAATTCCACGCAGATGTCAGCTGTTAGATGATCCAAACCGGGAGCCTTGCTAGTACTCATTGATTTTAAGCAACCAACTACTTCTTCCTCAGTGAAGGGCAAGTCGTTTTCAGAGCTCGGTATTTGGTTCATCTGATGCCTTAGTTCTTTTTGTGTGTCTGTTTTGTCATCTGTGTCGTCAGGGTAGAATTTATTTAGTAAGGTTTTGGCTGTATCTGTGGAGGTTTGTGTATGTTTTGAGTTTCCGTCAGTTACAGTCATACACGGTGTTGGTTGAGGGGAGCACTTGAGTAGTCTATTAGTGAGTGACCAAACATTTTCCTTTCCCTGTCTGCTGCAGAACTGGCGGAAATGTTCAGTAGACGTTTTGCGTATGGCTTCACTGTATTTCTCTTTTAATGCATTTCGTTCAATAAGTGCATTTTCGATAGATTTGCCGGATTTTTTCAAATCTTGTATTCTATGGTGCATTTTAATAACGTGTTTCTTAAGAACTTCTAAATCAGGAGTCCACCATGGGATACGGGCTTGAAGGGACTTGTGTTGTCTCAAGCATGCGTTGCATACTTCTTGAATTACTTTGGTTAAGTCTAATATGTATTTTTCAAGTTCTTTACTGTTAAAGATTTCAATGTTATGTTCCGTCAATTTGCTAACTTCCATGGCTATTTTTAATTTGCAGTTAAACATCTTCCAGTTAGCTTCTTTTGTTGTGTATTTGTATGTAGACTGCTTTTTCCTTTTAGTAAGTTTGATGTCATCTAGGTCTAATAAAAATTCTATGGCATTATGTTCGCTGGATGGACAAATACTATTGTTTACCTGCCAATTTTTAATTCTGTGGGCTACGTTGTCTGTGCTAAGAGTCAGGTCGATAATAGAGCTTCTGTAGCTTCCGTGGGTTATTGTTTCAAAGGTGGGGTGCTTACCAATGTTACCTATTGTTAGGTCATTGGATATAATTAAGTTGTTGATTTCCAAGCCCCTTTTGTTTGATGTGTGCGACCCCCAGGTAGGGTGCCAACCGTTAAAGTCCCCACCTATGACTATTTGTGTGTTTCCATGTTGTTTTAAAAAGAGATCTAGACGATTTAGTGTTCCATTTGTATCTATTTTAGGCTCGACGTATGCTGACACGAAAAACAGTTTGCGGCCCTTTGTGGTAATTTGGACAATACTTAGATTAGGAGAAGAGTAAGCGGACATTCCAAGCGTTGCAGCGATTCCCGACTTAATTACTATGCAGGCTTTAACTCTTTCATTATTGGAAAATTGATGTATCTCATAACCCGGGATATTTTTAAAAGTATTAGTGTTACCCACATAAGGTTCACTTATTAGGCCTACTGAGTAGCCCTCAGAAGTGAAATGGTTGATAAACTCTTGACAGCTGTTGAATCCTTTGTCTAAATTACATTGTAAAATCTTCAATATTGGTGTATTATAATCCATAATCGATTTTTCCAATTACGATGGTTTTCATTGATTCTTTTAAGGGGCATTTGTCGGATGTTGCAGAGTGTTTGGTGTCTATATTGGTATTTGATTTTTTATTTTTGTTGATGCAGTTGTAGCAATTGGAGGAGTCTTCGTTGTTTTTTGTGGGGCAAGCGGCAAAGGAGTGGTTTTCTTCTCCACAATGTGAGCAACATTGATGTTGGTTGGAACAGTACTTTTTTAAGTGTCCGAATTGGAGGCAGTGGAAGCATTGTAGTAATGGTACAAACTCCTCCACTTGAACTCTTTGATGGTCTATGTTTAATCTTCCGAGATTTATTATGGCTTTCCATATACTGGGAGATGTTATCATTACGGCGTTGTAGAGTTTTTCATTTTTGTTTTTTCTCTCAAAGCGGAATTGTAAGTCGTCGTTGTCGGGGTTCAGCTGGCGGATGGCGTCATTTTGTCCGATGATGAGGCTCGTTATGTCTTCGGGTTTAGTTTCTTTGTATATTCCTTTGAGGATAATCATCGGCTTGAGTTTACGTGCGGGTTCTGCATGTATTTCAGTGGCATTTTCCAGTCGCTTCAACGTCTCATTTCTTTGCGCTATGTTGTCAAATTCCACTTTAAGTTTGTTTTTTCCAATAGGCGACACACGAGATGGAGCATAGTTGACATCTCTGAAGTTAATATTTTTACGCCATTGATATGAGACGTCCTGTCTATTTTTGTCGTCTGCTGTTGGTGAGATAATGATTGATGGTTTAGACATGTGTATTGTGGGAGCAGATCTAAGAGTTGATGTTTTTGATGCATAAGTTGGAGGTCCATTTGGTTTTTGGTTGAGGTTTGTGGTGAGGTCTTTATTTTAGCGAGTTCGGATTTAATCGTGCTTTCGATGGTGGTTTTAACATCAGACAAAATCAAGTTATTCTCAACCGAAATAGCAGCTTCGCGGGACAGCATGTCTATTTCGTTTGCCAGGTTAATTATCAGTTTTTTGTTTTCTGACGAAACGTTTTTACCTGCTTTAACGGCGGCCACGATTTGCGAGGACAACTGTTGGATCTGTGCGAGCCTCTCGGAATTGTTTCGTGTCCCAACTGGTCTTTGCCATGTAGTAGTATTTTGTGCTGAGAGCTGACTTTGAGTCTGCGATTGCAGGTCCGGAGGACAAGGTGGCGTCAAACTGGCATGGTCAAATACATCTGGTGGTCTGGTAATTGAAGAACAACCGCCAGAATCTATCATCGTGGAATTGTTAGTACTGGGGGGAACGGTTTCAATCACAACAGGCTCGTCTACAATTTTTTTCCTGGACTGCGGAGGCGTGCGTATGCCAAACATGATAGCTTTAATCCAAAATTATAGTAGTATATTATATAGTAGTATATATAATAGTATTTTACTTTCTTTTTTTTTTTTAATTATTATTATTAATCCCTTTTATTTCAGAAAGTGCAAGTGTTAGAAAAGATTGGATGTGTGCGTCGTGATCAGCGAGGAATGGTAAGTCTGAATTGAGAATAAAAAATTTTCCGATTGGGTGACTCTTTTACAAGATTCCTTCGTTCACTACACACAAGTCGTTAGAACAGGGCGGGTGGGAGGGGCTTTTTTTCGCGTTTCAGTAGCCGGATCGCGACGGGAGAGGTGTCTAAGGATTGGTCTCGGTGAGTACTACACAGATTTGAAGAAAAATTTAAGGTAAGTAGAAATTTGGAAAAAATTTTTTGAAAATACGAGTTTTTAATAGGTTTTTGGCAAAAATTTCCGAAATTTATGAAGTGTTTTTAACGAAATCTACTGTAAAGGGTGCGCAAAGTAATTACGAATCTTCCGATACCACACAGTGGTCGGTCGAGAAGAAATTTGAAAAGAACTTATTGTTAAAATCTATGTTATTTTAAGAAAATCGTGTATCAAGGGAAATTTGAAAAATTTGTTAGGAAATTGAAAACTAATTGCGCAATTGGCAAGGGCACTTTAAGACGAATCTATTGATATATGACACTACTATATATGGGTTATAATTGGGAAGTAATAAGATGATCTAAATTTTTATGTTATGAATTTAAATTTCGTGTCGCCAGAGCTTAGGTGGATTCCTATGTATGGGAAGGGCGCCCCGCGGCTTTTTTCGCGTTTCAGTAGCCGGATCGCGACGGGAGAGGTGTCTAAGGATTGGTCTCGGTGAGTACTACACAGATTTGAAGAAAAATTTAAGGTAAGTAGAAATTTGGAAAAAATTTTTTGAAAATACGAGTTTTTAATAGGTTTTTGGCAAAAATTTCCGAAATTTATGAAGTGTTTTTAACGAAATCTACTGTAAAGGGTGCGCAAAGTAATTACGAATCTTCCGATACCACACAGTGGTCGGTCGAGAAGAAATTTGAAAAGAACTTATTGTTAAAATCTATGTTATTTTAAGAAAATCGTGTATCAAGGGAAATTTGAAAAATTTGTTAGGAAATTGAAAACTAATTGCGCAATTGGCAAGGGCACTTTAAGACGAATCTATTGATATATGACACTACTATATATGGGTTATAATTGGGAAGTAATAAGATGATCTAAATTTTTATGTTATGAATTTAAATTTCGTGTCGCTAGAGCTTAGGTGGATTCCTATGTATGGGAAGGGCGCCCCGCGGCTTTTTTCGCGTTTCAGTAGCCGGATCGCGACGGGAGAGGTGTCTAAGGATTGGTCTCGGTGAGTACTACACAGATTTGAAGAAAAATTTAAGGTAAGTAGAAATTTGGAAAAAATTTTTTGAAAATACGAGTTTTTAATAGGTTTTTGGCAAAAATTTCCGAAATTTATGAAGTGTTTTTAACGAAATCTACTGTAAAGGGTGCGCAAAGTAATTACGAATCTTCCGATACCACACAGTGGTCGGTCGAGAAGAAATTTGAAAAGAACTTATTGTTAAAATCTATGTTATTTTAAGAAAATCGTGTATCAAGGGAAATTTGAAAAATTTGTTAGGAAATTGAAAACTAATTGCGCAATTGGCAAGGGCACTTTAAGACGAATCTATTGATATATGACACTACTATATATGGGTTATAATTGGGAAGTAATAAGATGATCTAAATTTTTATGTTATGAATTTAAATTTCGTGTCGCCAGAGCTTAGGTGGATTCCTATGTATGGGAAGGGCGCCCCGCGGCTTTTTTCGCGTTTCAGTAGCCGGATCGCGACGGGAGAGGTGTCTAAGGATTGGTCTCGGTGAGTACTACACAGATTTGAAGAAAAATTTAAGGTAAGTAGAAATTTGGAAAAAATTTTTTGAAAATACGAGTTTTTAATAGGTTTTTGGCAAAAATTTCCGAAATTTATGAAGTGTTTTTAACGAAATCTACTGTAAAGGGTGCGCAAAGTAATTACGAATCTTCCGATACCACACAGTGGTCGGTCGAGAAGAAATTTGAAAAGAACTTATTGTTAAAATCTATGTTATTTTAAGAAAATCGTGTATCAAGGGAAATTTGAAAATTTGTTAGGAAATTGAAAACTAATTGCGCAATTGGCAAGGGCACTTTAAGACGAATCTATTGATATATGACACTACTATATATGGGTTATAATTGGGAAGTAATAAGATGATCTAAATTTTTATGTTATGAATTTAATTTCGTGTCGCCAGAGCTTAGGTGGATTCCTATGTATGGGAAGGGCGCCCCGCGGCTTTTTTCGCGTTTCAGTAGCCGGATCGCGACGGGAGAGGTGTCTAAGGATTGGTCTCGGTGAGTACTACACAGATTTGAAGAAAAATTTAAGGTAAGTAGAAATTTGGAAAAAATTTTTTGAAAATACGAGTTTTTAATAGGTTTTTGGCAAAAATTTCCGAAATTTATGAAGTGTTTTTAACGAAATCTACTGTAAAGGGTGCGCAAAGTAATTACGAATCTTCCGATACCACACAGTGGTCGGTCGAGAAGAAATTTGAAAAGAACTTATTGTTAAAATCTATGTTATTTTAAGAAAATCGTGTATCAAGGGAAATTTGAAAAATTTGTTAGGAAATTGAAAACTAATTGCGCAATTGGCAAGGGCACTTTAAGACGAATCTATTGATATATGACACTACTATATATGGGTTATAATTGGGAAGTAATAAGATGATCTAAATTTTTATGTTATGAATTTAAATTTCGTGTCGCCAGAGCTTAGGTGGATTCCTATGTATGGGAAGGGCGCCCCGCGGCTTTTTTCGCGTTTCAGTAGCCGGATCGCGACGGGAGAGGTGTCTAAGGATTGGTCTCGGTGAGTACTACACAGATTTGAAGAAAAATTTAAGGTAAGTAGAAATTTGGAAAAAATTTTTTGAAAATACGAGTTTTTAATAGGTTTTTGGCAAAAATTTCCGAAATTTATGAAGTGTTTTTAACGAAATCTACTGTAAAGGGTGCGCAAAGTAATTACGAATCTTCCGATACCACACAGTGGTCGGTCGAGAAGAAATTTGAAAAGAACTTATTGTTAAAATCTATGTTATTTTAAGAAAATCGTGTATCAAGGGAAATTTGAAAAATTTGTTAGGAAATTGAAAACTAATTGCGCAATTGGCAAGGGCACTTTAAGACGAATCTATTGATATATGACACTACTATATATGGGTTATAATTGGGAAGTAATAAGATGATCTAAATTTTTATGTTATGAATTTAAATTTCGTGTCGCCAGAGCTTAGGTGGATTCCTATGTATGGGAAGGGCGCCCCGCGGCTTTTTTCGCGTTTCAGTAGCCGGATCGCGACGGGAGAGGTGTCTAAGGATTGGTCTCGGTGAGTACTACACAGATTTGAAGAAAAATTTAAGGTAAGTAGAAATTTGGAAAAAATTTTTTGAAAATACGAGTTTTTAATAGGTTTTTGGCAAAAATTTCCGAAATTTATGAAGTGTTTTTAACGAAATCTACTGTAAAGGGTGCGCAAAGTAATTACGAATCTTCCGATACCACACAGTGGTCGGTCGAGAAGAAATATGAAAAGAACTTATTGTTAAAATCTATGTTATTTTAAGAAAATCGTGTATCAAGGGAAATTTGAAAAATTTGTTAGGAAATTGAAAACTAATTGCGCAATTGGCAAGGGCACTTTAAGACGAATCTATTGATATATGACACTACTATATATGGGTTATAATTGGGAAGTAATAAGATGATCTAAATTTTTATGTTATGAATTTAAATTTCGTGTCGCCAGAGCTTAGGTGGATTCCTATGTATGGGAAGGGCGCCCCGCGGCTTTTTTCGCGTTTCAGTAGCCGGATCGCGACGGGAGAGGTGTCTAAGGATTGGTCTCGGTGAGTACTACACAGATTTGAAGAAAAATTTAAGGTAAGTAGAAATTTGGAAAAAATTTTTTGAAAATACGAGTTTTTAATAGGTTTTTGGCAAAAATTTCCGAAATTTATGAAGTGTTTTTAACGAAATCTACTGTAAAGGGTGCGCAAAGTAATTACGAATCTTCCGATACCACACAGTGGTCGGTCGAGAAGAAATTTGAAAAGAACTTATTGTTAAAATCTATGTTATTTTAAGAAAATCGTGTATCAAGGGAAATTTGAAAAATTTGTTAGGAAATTGAAAACTAATTGCGCAATTGGCAAGGGCACTTTAAGACGAATCTATTGATATATGACACTACTATATATGGGTTATAATTGGGAAGTAATAAGATGATCTAAATTTTTATGTTATGAATTTAAATTTCGTGTCGCCAGAGCTTAGGTGGATTCCTATGTATGGGAAGGGCGCCCCGCGGCTTTTTTCGCGTTTCAGTAGCCGGATCGCGACGGGAGAGGTGTCTAAGGATTGGTCTCGGTGAGTACTACACAGATTTGAAGAAAAATTTAAGGTAAGTAGAAATTTGGAAAAAATTTTTTGAAAATACGAGTTTTTAATAGGTTTTTGGCAAAAATTTCCGAAATTTATGAAGTGTTTTTAACGAAATCTACTGTAAAGGGTGCGCAAAGTAATTACGAATCTTCCGATACCACACAGTGGTCGGTCGAGAAGAAATTTGAAAAGAACTTATTGTTAAAATCTATGTTATTTTAAGAAAATCGTGTATCAAGGGAAATTTGAAAAATTTGTTAGGAAATTGAAAACTAATTGCGCAATTGGCAAGGGCACTTTAAGACGAATCTATTGATATATGACACTACTATATATGGGTTATAATTGGGAAGTAATAAGATGATCTAAATTTTTATGTTATGAATTTAAATTTCGTGTCGCCAGAGCTTAGGTGGATTCCTATGTATGGGAAGGGCGCCCCGCGAGGTTAGGTTAGGTTAGGTTAGGTTAGGTTAGGTTAGGTTAGGTTAGGTTAGGTTAGGTTAGGTTAGGTTAGGTTAGGTTAGGTTAGGTTAGGTTAGGTTAGGTTAGGTTAGGTTAGGTTAGGTTAGGTTAGGTTAGGTTAGGTTAGGTTAGGTTAGGTTAGGTTAGGTTAGGTTAGGTTAGGTTAGGTTAGGTTAGGTTAGGTTAGGTTAGGTTAGGTTAGGTTAGGTTAGGTTAGGTTAGGTTAGGTTAGGTTAGGTTAGGTTAGGTTAGGTTAGGTTAGGTTAGGTTAGGTTAGGTTAGGTTAGGTTAGGTTAGGTTAGGTTAGGTTAGGTTAGGTTAGGTTAGGTTAGGTTAGGTTAGGTTAGGTTAGGTTAGGTTAGGTTAGGTTAGGTTAGGTTAGGTTAGGTTAGGTTAGGTTAGGTTAGGTTAGGTTAGGTTAGGTTAGGTTAGGTTAGGTTAGGTTAGGTTAGGTTAGGTTAGGTTAGGTTAGGTTAGGTTAGGTTAGGTTAGGTTAGGTTAGGTTAGGTTAGGTTAGGTTAGGTTAGGTTAGGTTAGGTTAGGTTAGGTTAGGTTAGGTTAGGTTAGGTTAGGTTAGGTTAGGTTAGGTTAGGTTAGGTTAGGTTAGGTTAGGTTAGGTTAGGTTAGGTTAGGTTAGGTTAGGTTAGGTTAGGTTAGGTTAGGTTAGGTTAGGTTAGGTTAGGTTAGGTTAGGTTAGGTTAGGTTAGGTTAGGTTAGGTTAGGTTAGGTTAGGTTAGGTTAGGTTAGGTTAGGTTAGGTTAGGTTAGGTTAGGTTAGGTTAGGTTAGGTTAGGTTAGGTTAGGTTAGGTTAGGTTAGGTTAGGTTAGGTTAGGTTAGGTTAGGTTAGGTTAGGTTAGGTTAGGTTAGGTTAGGTTAGGTTAGGTTAGGTTAGGTTAGGTTAGGTTAGGTTTTTTTTTTTTTTTTTTTTTTTTTTTTTTTTTGTGGCCCGGCTCGCGAGCTGCAATAAATCACCCCCTGACATAACTCGTCAGAGACCTTATGTTCTTTACGAAGGCATTACAGAGCGAAGGGTACAGGTTTTTAATTAAAATTTTTCAATTCTAAACATTACATTATCTCTGTTTACTGTTTACTTGGGGCAGCTATCTTTTCTTATACTATCTTAACTTCTTATTATTTAATGCATTTCACTTACATTTATTGCTCTTTTACGGCTTTACTACTTTAAACTTTATTTCTTAAAATTAGTACAGTACACATTTTCTTATTCTATATCTATATCTTATTGCTATATTATTTCTATTTATAATATAGTTATGCATCCTATTTCTAATATTTTCTAATTTTATTACAGTTTTCTGCTTTTTAATCTAGATAGTTTATCATAACTTTGAATAACTACTAGGACAATTCAGAATTGTCATAGCTTAGTTATTTATTTTACGTACTATTAAACTTTTTATCCTATTGACTTTTTATTTGCTATTTTATTTACATATTTTTATTTACTTATTATTTATATGCATGTATTACATATACACTAATATATATAAACATCATATCTTGTTATTACTTGTTTCTTTTTATTGCTCTGCTTGCTATCTGTATAGAATATTCTATAAATTTATTTCTTTTAATTTTGTCATTTAATATACTTTCAATATTATTTATCTTTATTTCAGTCTCTAATTTGTTTTCATATTCTAATTTTAGGGCTGAGTTAGAAGGGCAGTCAAATAGGAGGTGGGCTATTGTTTCGTCGACTTCGGGATCGCAGATGCACGACGAGCTATCCTTGCACCCAAACCTGTTAAGGTAGTGTGCGAAACCACCGTGTCCCGTTAGCACTTGAGTTAATACGCCTGTTGGTTGTATTTTCCTAATAGTTCTATAAGCTTCTACTGCATTCGGGAAAAACAGTTTGGTTGTCGCAGCTGTTTCGGCTTCCGCATATCTCCGGTTCCATTCGTCAAGCGATCCCTCCCGAATCCGTCGTTTGACGAATGAGACCGGGCAAAGGTCGTAAGCTGGTCTTGTTTTTGTTTTTAAAGCTGCTTCTTTGGCCAGCTCGTCGGCTCTCTCATTACCGTCAAGGCCAGCATGGGCCTTTACCCAGAACAAGGATATATCCTTGCCTTGGGCCACGCTATCCTTGATATTGGCACGCGATCTAACTGCCAGTTGGTGCGTCGTGGAGTTATTCACGACGGTCTCTAAGGCGGACCTTGAGTCACTGTATATGCCAAAACACTTTTCTTTGCTTGCTAAGATGACCTCTGTGGATTTACATATGGCTAGGAGTTCCGCCTGATAGACCGTGCAATACGGTGACAGACCAAGTTTGACGGCTTTGATCTCAGCTTCTCCATTCCATATGGAGAGAGCGGCCCCGACCCTGCCGTCAATCTTGCTGCCATCCGTGAAGATCCTAATTGCTTGTACATTATGGCAATTAACTTGCTCCTGGTCTACCAGACTAATGAACTCCAGACTCATATGCTCCGCAGGGTGAGGTGTTTTGTCATATGCAATGACTCGTTCCACTTCTCTATCGCCCAGCTCCGCTCTGGATATTCCTCGCCTGGCCTCGTAGAGTGCTGCTGCCTCTCTAACTCGGATGTCCAGTGGAAGAAGCCCAGACAGAACTAGGGCAGAGTTTAAAGAGACCGTTCTGTATGCTCTTATCAGCTTTTGTGCAAACCCTCTCTGCAAGCTGTTTAGGCGCTTCTGCACTCCTAATTTCGCAGACGCCGGTGCCCAAACGCTGGAGGCATACATGATGACCGGCTCTACCACTGCAGTATAAATCTGGCGGATGACCTCTGGATGGAGACCCCAACTGATCCTGGCCGCTCTAGAGAGTTTCTTGTAGATGTCAGCTGCCTTCTTACACTGTTCTGTGACATGTTTGTTGAAGGTCAGCTTATCGTCTATGTAGAGCCCCAGGATTTTGATGTGGTTTGACATGCCAATGTCGACCCCCCCCATCCTCAGTATTGGGATGTCAAATTTTAGCTTTCTGGTTATGACCATGGCCTTGGTCTTAGATGGCCCGAAGTTAAGCTTATTTTCAACTCCCCAACTCCGAACATAGGCGAGGGCGGCATTGGCACGTGTCTGAATTTCAAGGGCTGTGTCTCCATCAAATACGAGGACTACATCATCCGCAAAGGCTTGACAGTAGTCACCTCGTTTCCCAAGTCCCTTGATGAGTGGGTCTAGTAATAGGTTCCACAGAACGGGACCACCAATCGATCCCTGTACACAACCTTTGGATGTGTTTTTGGAGTGTTGTTCTCCCCCGAATTTAACTGTGACCTTTCTGTCTCGTAGGTAGCTGTCCAGGACTCTTCTTATGTTGACAGGACACCTTTCCTCAGCCAATCGGACTCTGATTGCAGGCCACCATGCGTTGTCAAAGGCACCCTCTATGTCCAGTGATATGACGGTTACGATTTTCTTGGCCTCTACCTTTCGGCGTATGTAGTTCACTAGGTCATAGAGGGCGTCCTCAGTGCCTTTTTGGGGCATGAATCCGTATTGGCGAGTACTTATCCTGGGAAGAATGTACCATTTCAGCCTACCTACGATCAGTTTTTCGAAAATTTTTCCCATCACTGGCAACAACCCTATTGGTCTATATGCCTTGGGGTTTGTGTAGTCCTCCTTCCCAGGCTTTCGTAGGACCACAACCGTTGCCTCTTTCCATATAGTTGGGAAGTGCTCCAGTTGTAGGCATTTGTTCACCAGTGACAGGAAAAATTCCGGGTCACTTGCTATCACCCTGTCACAGATGTCGGCGGTAAACCCATCCGCACCTGGGGCCTTTTTGGGATTAAAACTCGTCACTACCGATCTAAGCTCTTCCATTGTAAACGGTGGGTCCAGGGGGTCGTCGTTGTTCTGACTATTGACACGCTCGGCTTCTTCCCTCGTTCTTTTGTGTTGTGCCGTTTCTCCTGTGCTGGAGTCATCCGGATAGAATGACTCCGTCAATAGTTTTACTGAGTCCCCTGGGTCCAGTGTCCTCCCGTTTTCAACAAGTGGCAAATCCTCGTGACGTTTGGTGGTCCGTCCTATTACCCTGTATATCCCCTCCCACACACCTTCCTTATCTTGCTTACCACAGAACTCCTTCCAACTATCTATTTGCGCCTGTTTGACATCCTCCTCATATTTTTGTTTCTTCTGTAGATATTCGTCTACGACCTTTGCTCTTCTTACCATAGCTGCACAGCGGATTCGTCGCTTAATGGTAAGAACTTCTTTCTTTCTTTGGCAGAGTTCATGAGACATCCAGGGTAGGGAGAGTTTTTCTTTGGACATCCTTTTCGGCAGGGACTCTTCACATGCTTGTTTAATCATGTTCGAGTGCTCTGCCGTTAGGGAGTCCAAATCCCTTTGGTTGTTTATTCCTTCCACTTTTTCCTTACTCATTCCTGTTTCTTGTCTTAATTGCTTTAGTTTATTACTAAACTGTAGCCAATTTGCCTTTTTTGTATTGTAGGTTCTAGTGGTTCTCTGGATGTTCAATCCCTCTGCCTTGGTAAGTCGGATGTTGAAGGTTATGACATTATGGTCCGAGCTTGTAACCTTTTCATCGACTCGCCAATCTTCTATCAGTTTTAGAGTCTCACTCGTGCAGGCCGTGACGTCGATATTGCTGGTGTATCGCTTGCCGCCTCTAACGGTATCATATGTGGGGATGTCTCCTTCGTTGATTACTTGCAGGCCCATTTGTATGATAGTTCCGTACATTTCATCGCCCCTGTGGTCAACTGTGTTGCTGCCCCACCAAATGTTTTTAGCATTGGCGTCGCCCCCAATCACGAATAATTTTGGCTTTAATTCTTTTTGGATCTTTTTCATCTGCTCCAGGTATGGCCCGATGGGTTGATCTGGCTCAAAGTAGTATGAGATGGCAATTATCTCCCATGCCTTCGTTCCAATCCCTACCACAAGGATGTTGTTTGTGGATAGATGCGGGAACTGCCTGATTTTCAGGTCATGGTCAAGAACGGCTATGGCGGCCTTAATTGTTCCTTCTCCGGGATTGGCATTCTGGAAGATTCTTGTTTCAGCGTAGTTCCTCATACACTTTGAGCCGCCCACGTAAGGTTCCTGGAGCAGGATGAAGGCAGTTTTCTTTTTAATGGCCTCATAAAGAATTTCTGTTGTAGCCAAGTTCTTTCTTTGTAGGTTGGCCTGCATCACTTGGTAGGTCTTGATGTTTGGGGTGTCGACTTTCGTAGCTCCTTGATTCCCTGGGTGGCCCTTAGCAGTACGCTGTTGTTGCTCGAGCCAGTGCATCCCATTTTCTCCTAACCGGGCATGCCTGGTCGAATGCGTTGTGCTCAGTGTCTATGAGTTTTGCTTGAGAGCAGTTGCAGCACTTTGCAGCGAGGCTCAAGGTGCGGTCAGGGCATTCTGCAAACATATGTGGCCCTCCACAGTGGCTGCATTTCTCTATTGTTTCTTTGCAAAGGCGCCGGGTGTGTCCATATCCTAGACACAGGGAACATTGTATTAGCGGCGACTGGTCTTCTACACGCACTCGCTGCAAGTCAATGTGTATCCGTCCCGCGCTGGTCAGTCGTTGCCATATAATTGGGGATACCTGCATTACGATGTGAGCGGTGTGGGGGTTTCTTGCCTTTCTTCTGTATTTTACTACAACCCTATTTTCCTGCTCTGGAATGTCACTTAGGAGTTGACCATTTTGTTTCCAGAGTGCTTTTGTTAACTCCTCATCGGTGTGGATGGCCAAGACATCCCTTACTATGACCAGTGGATCCTTGTGCTTTGCCTCTTTGACCTGGAGATTTTTGGTCTTCGCTGCTTCGCTGACCTTCATTAATTCCTCTTTATTATGGCAGCTGATAACGACCTTTTGGTCTCTTGCTTTCCGCAGCCTATCTATGCGTACGCCGCTGTTCTTGGCGTCCACTGCACTCCTGATCTTTAGCATAAGATCACTGCTGGTGTCTTGCTTGTCATCTGAAGTGACAATGATGGTATGCATGGGTGCTGGTGGCTTTGGCCGTTGGACTGCCTCCACATAGGTAGGCTGCGGTGTGTCTTGGGTGTTTAGACTACTCTTCAGGTCGGCTATCGACCCGATGAGTTGTGTAACCTCTGTCTTAAGGTCTTCCTGTTTTTTATTATGCAGTCGAGGAAATTCTTTCAGGTCTGCGGAAAGCGCCGAGGTGTGATTTTTTAAATCCTCCATCGCTTCTCCGTGTTCTTTCATGGTTTTGATGAGCCCTTCGATGATTTCAGTTTGCGCAGTTATTACTGTCTTCTCTATGGGGCTCTTTTCTTGTTGGGTTTTGTCCTCTGAGCCCCCCGTTAATTGCTCAGTAGTTCCCCTATGCTCGACCCCCTCTCGCACTAATTGGTACAGTCTTTCTACGGCTTGAGTGACTCCAGTTTTGATTTCCGTTTTGATGTTTCTTGATTCACCAAGCAGTGTTTTTGCTTTAATCAGACAGGCCTTGGCCTCTGCTAGCTTGCTGGGTAGTTTAGGTTTTGATGGTGCGGGTACTGAGGGAAGGTCGGTTTTATCTGACACTCTGCGCTTGGTAGCTGGGTTTTTAGCTTCTGCTACAACCCCTGCTTCCCATTCATCGATGCTCTTTCGTATATCAAGCTTATGCCCAGCGGGACCTGCTCTCTCTGTTGTCTCTGACATTTTTTGGGGACTAGTTTTATTAATATCGGAAGTCTTTTTGACCGGCGTCCGATTTGCGGCGTACATTTTTAATTTGCGGCTGTCAGGGGGTTTATAGATAAGTTTCAAAAGGAAACTTTGTTAACTTGATAGTCAGTTTGTAAATTAAAATTATAAATTTTGAAGAAAAAAATATAATAAAAATACAGTGTCACGGAGTAATTTTAAAAAGCAATTGAAACAAAAGATATTTTAGTATTGTATACTAGGTATACTAAGTATAATGTCACTGATTTGGTCAATTCAGAGAAGTGTAAAAAGTTTCTCTGAATGTCCGGTTTGTTTTTACTGACTTCGTTTGTATAAAACGAAGCCTTGGTCCCTAGAAATACACTTAAACAAAGGTAAGTCCTTTCTTAGTCCTATTATTTAACTGCCCGAGGCAACTGTGGTTATTTTAATTTTAGTTTAGCAGTGGTCAGGGAGGTGTATAGAATCTCTCTGACTGTCAGATTTAATATAATTAGGTTCAGTACGAATTGTCAATACAAATTAAACATATGAATTCTCTGAATATGTACGGTGAGAATACTAAAGTGCTGATTTGCAGAAATATATTAACTAAGTCAAAAGGTGTATTTGTCAACAATAAAAAGAAACAGTAAAATATTTGGATTCCAATTTAAACCGCCTTTGTTAACATTCAAAACTTAAGTAAAGGAAGTAAGAATAATTTATTAAGTGTCTTTTTCAAAAAGTATACGCGTTAGAAATGAACGGGTGTGTGCGACGTGATCATCAAGCAAAAGTGTGTCTGTTTTGAGCATAAAAAATTTTCCGATTGAGTGACTCTTTTACGGTTAGGTTAGGTTAGGTTAGGTTAGGTTAGGTTAGGTTAGGTTAGGTTAGGTTAGGTTAGGTTAGGTTAGGTTAGGTTAGGTTAGGTTAGGTTAGGTTAGGTTAGGTTAGGTTAGGTTAGGTTAGGTTAGGTTAGGTTAGGTTAGGTTAGGTTAGGTTAGGTTAGGTTAGGTTAGGTTAGGTTAGGTTAGGTTAGGTTAGGTTAGGTTAGGTTAGGTTAGGTTAGGTTAGGTTAGGTTAGGTTAGGTTAGGTTAGGTTAGGTTAGGTTAGGTTAGGTTAGGTTAGGTTAGGTTAGGTTAGGTTAGGTTAGGTTAGGTTAGGTTAGGTTAGGTTAGGTTAGGTTAGGTTAGGTTAGGTTAGGTTAGGTTAGGTTAGGTTAGGTTAGGTTAGGTTTTTTTTTTTTTTTTTTTTTTTTTTCCTGTCCGGGCGCTCTCAGGCCCGGCCCGCGAGCTAAATGATTTTTCCCCTAACATGCTCGTCAGGGAAGTTTTTTATTTTATTTAATGTATAAGCAAAATACAGGTTTTTTACAAAAACATCTTAAATCTACTTAATTACAAGAGGATTCCTAGAACTTAATCTTATTTTTACATTTTATTTCACTAATTTACAATGTTACTTACTAGCTAATCTATTCTTAGTTTATTTATTATTTTGAAATTACATCGTTTTACATTTCAAGCTTATTTATAACTACTTATTACTAGTGTTTCTGTTGTACTTATTGGACTCATTTGCTTATTGATATTACGTTTAATTTTTTCTTTCTATTCCTTATACGTGTTACTATTTAGTTTCCATTTTTTCCTAAATCTCGTGTTTATTACTGTATTTTTGTATTTCTATTATTTATCTGATTGCAATTCTGTATATTGTGAATATATAACTCAGTGTATATTGTCATATACATATTACTTTGTCTATTTTAATTTTGTATACTTATATTATTCGAGATTCAAGTCTTATCAATTTTTAGTTATGTATATCGCAAATATATAGCCTAGTATATATTATCGTATACTTATTTCTTGGTCTTATTTCTATTTATGACATCTTTTGCAATTTCCGTACAGTATTTAAGTAATTTTTCCCTGCTTCCTTTATTTAATAGCAATTCTTTTATGTTATCTTTATCTAATTTACTACCTAATTCTATTTCTAAATTCAACTTTTTAATCTGATATTTTTGGCATTCAAATAATATATGTTCTATGGTTTCCTCTGTTCCAGGAGCGCATATGCAGTGAGGGGAGTCTTTGCACTTGAACCTACAGAGATAGCCGGAGAAACCGCCATGTCCCGTAAAAATCTGCACCAAGGTTGGATTCAATCTAATTTTTGGAATGATTTTGTAAGCTATTTCTGCATCTGGTAGGAACATTTTCGTCACGATCGCCGTGTCACCCTTTATATAGCGCTCGTTCCATTTTATGACAGTGTCAGATCTTAGCTGTCGTTTTATGTATGATACTGGACACTTATCATAGTCTGGCGCTGTCTTTTTGAAGAGTGCCGCTTGTTTAGCGAGTTCATCCGCACGCTCATTTCCTGTTACTCCTACGTGGGCTCGAATCCAGAACAAGCGGATGGTCTTGCCTTGTTCCTCACTGGACAACAGGTTTTTTCTTATTTCCATCACGATAGGGTGGAATGAGTCGTGATTTTGGATCAGTTGCAAGGCAGACCTGGAATCGCTAAAAATGTTCGTGACCGTGTTTTTGTGACCCATGGCTAGTGACGTCGCTTGAAGGATGGCATACAATTCCGCCTGAAAGACAGTGCAAAACCGTTCCAGCTTAAATTTCCGGCTTTTAGTCTCGGCACCGTTAATCCAGCAGGATAACGCTGCTCCGACTTTTCCGTCAATTTTGCTCCCGTCGGTGTATATTTGCTCTCCCTTTACTTGAAATTTTTCAAGAGTTTCAGGTTCTACATCTTCCAGACATTCAAACGTCACTGCCGTTTGTTTTGCTGGATGTTGCGCTTTCAGAAAACAAATCCTACCTTCGATCTCCCTACAACCTATCGTCTCCTGGGGTTTACCTCTCTTTGCCTCATAAAGACAGGCTGCTTCTTTGATTCTGAGATCTAGAGGAAGCAGTCTTGCCAGGATCAGAGCAGCGTTTAGGGAGACCGTTCGGTACGATTTGCAAATCTTCTGCGCAAATCCTCTTTGGATCGCATTCAGTTCCTTTTGGATGCTGATTTTTTCCGCTGCCTGTGCCCAGGCACTGGCCGCGTACAAAACAATTGGCTCAATTACTGCCACATACATCGTCCTTATAATCTCCGGTCCGAGACCCCACTCCAGTTTAGCAGTTCTTGCGAGCTGCTTGTAAATATTTGCAGCCTTGCGACAAACGGCTTGCACATGCTTGTGGAAGGTTAATTTATGATCGATTGTTAATCCTAAAAGTTTTATCTCTTCCACAATTTTTAGAGCTGTGCCTCCCATGCGCAGGTGAGGGGTGTCGAACTTAAGTTTTTTCGTTATGACCATTGCGCTGGTTTTTTGCGGAGCAAATTTCAACTTATTTCTGACACCCCACTCATGCACATAGGTCAGAGTCTCGTTGGCTTTCTGTTCTATTATTGAGGTCTCTTCCCCGGAGAATATAAGCACGACGTCGTCTGCAAAAGCTTGGCAGTAAATGCCTCGGTTGTCGAGCTCATCCAACAGGGGGTCCAACAGTAAGTTCCAAAATGTCGGGCCTCCGATGGAACCTTGGACACATCCCTTTGTGGTTGCTTTTTCATAGATCTCGTTAGCGTATCCTACTGATACCCTCCTATTCTCAAGGTAGCTGCGTACCAAATTTTTCAAGTTCAGCGGACAGCGTTTCTCTGTTAGTCGACAGAGTATTGCCGGCCACCAGGCGCTGTCAAACGCTCCTTCTATGTCCAAAGATACGACGATATTAATAAGCTTTCCTTGCAGGTTTTGTCTTATTTGTTGCATCAAGTCATAGAGCGCATCTTCTGTGCTACGCTGTGGGACAAAACCATACTGTCTTGGATTGGCTTTCGGTAACAGATGCCATCTTATGCGTCGTATCAGGAGCTTTTCTAATATTTTGCCCATTACTGGTAGCAGTCCTATGGGTCTGTATGCTTTGGGGACTGTGTAGTCCGGCTTACCCGGCTTCCTCAGCACTACTACTTTGGCTTCTTTCCATGGCCTTGGGAAGTGTGATAACTGTAGGCATTTATTCGCAATGCTCAAGAAGATGTCAGGATTTTCAGTAATCGCTGCCGAGCATATGTCCGCTGTAAAGCCGTCTGGTCCGGGAGCTTTCTTCGGGTTAAAGCTTTGCACCACATGGTACAACTCTGCCTTTGGGCGGGTCCAATCCTTCAGGTGCTAACTGTTGGTCTTGCTGTTTTGCGGCTACTCTAACACGCTGATGTTCTGCGTTGTCCTCCTCAATACAGTCATCTGGGAAGAAAGTTTCAGCAAGCCACCTAACTGACTCCTTCGCAGTTAGCGCCTCTCCGCTCCTCACCAGCGGTTGGTCTTCGTTCCTTTTGGTCGATTTGGCAATAACCCGATAAATGCCGTCCCACATGCTTTCTCGGTCCTGCTTTGAGCAGAAATCCTTCCAGCTTCTCGTTTGTGCATTTGTCGCCTCTTCTTCGTATCTAGTTTTAGCCTCTAGGTATTCGTTAACTACATATTCTCTACGTTTTGGGGCTGCACACTGGATCCTCCTTTTCTTTCGGTTAACCTCTCTCTTCAGTTCATCAAGCTCGGCACTCCACCACGGCAATTTAAATTTTGTATTACGATTTAATTTTGGTATGGCTATTTCACAAGTATTTTTAATGGTTTTGATATATTTATTAATTGCTTCTTCCAAATTTTCTATTGTAATTATGCTATTTATTTCCCTAATATTTATATTTTCTTCTATTAATTGTAGCTCTAGCTGTTTTCTAAATTTTGTCCAATCTGCCTTTTTTGTATTATAAATTCTAGTAGATTTAATTTCTTTCTGGTTTATTGGTCTTTTTAATTGAATATGAAAAGTTATTGCATTGTGATCCGAGCTTACCAGGTATTTGTTAACCGTCCAGTCACTTATTAATCCTATTAAGTTCGTTGTGCAAGCTGTAATGTCTACATGACTCTTATATCTTTTGCCCCCTCTAGTGGTATCGAATGTTGGCTCATTTCCGGTATTAAGAATATGTAGGTCACTCTCCTCTAGCATACCAGATAGTGCCTCCCCTCTACGGTCTTCCGTGTCACTTCCCCACCAAGTGCTCCAGGCGTTCCCATCTCCACCTATTATGAGGTTTTTCACACCTATTTTCCCTATGATGTTTTTTATTTCTTCAAGATATGGTTCAATAGGAAGCTGATCCTCTAAATAGATGGATATTACTCCTAAGGTCCACTCGTTTGTTTTAAGGACTGCCACTGCTATGTTCTCCGTTGTTAATGTGGGGTTTTCTGTCACATCTATATTCGGGTCGAACACTATAACCGCAGATTTTATAGGCTTGGTCCTGTTGTGGGTTCTTTGTATTATACGGATTCCTGCATATTTTCTAATTTCTCCCTCAGCGCCTATATAAGGCTCTTGTATTAGGGCAAAACTGGCCTTCATTCTAGTTGCCTCTATTAATAATTCCTGAGTTGCCAGCTTTTTCCGTTGAAGGTTTACCTGTATTGCTGTGTATATCTGTGGGATCTGGAGAGTCTTTTCATTTGTCTTTTTATTGCCCATTACAACCTTAGCAGTAGGCTACCGTTGACCGAGCTAGTGTCTCCCATCTCTTTCTCACTGGGCACTGCGAGTCAAAGGCGTTGTGCTCATTCTTATCCAGTTTTGCATGGAGACAGTTTCGGCAGGATGCTGCTGCTCCCGCTATCCAATCTGCACATTCAGCTCGCATGTGCGGGCCACCGCAGTGGCTACATACGTCAACTGTCTCCTTGCAGAACTTCCGTCCATGGCCATATCCTAGACATCGGGTGCACTGCACCAATGGTGACTGATCTGCCACCCACACCCGCTGCAGATCAATATGCACCCGTTGTGCTTCCGTCAATCGCTGCCAGACTTGGGGAGAAACCTGCATGACGATGTGGTTTACATGGGGGTTTCTGGTTTTGCGTCGATATTTCACAACGAGCCTCAGATTTTCCGTCTCGATATTACCAATTAGGTGGCTGTTTTGGTTTTTCAGGGCCGTCACCACGTCTTCATCCGAGTTGTACGCTAATACGTCCTTCAGAATGACGAGTGGGTCTTTGTTCTTAACCTCCTCGACATGCAGGCCTCCTCCAGAGCTTTTGATCTTGTCCACGACTTTGGTCAATTCTTGTTTAGATTTACATCCTATGATCACTTTCTGGTCCCTGGCTTTCCTTAGTTTGTCCACCTGTAATCCCTCTTTTTTGGCATTTACTGCTGTTCTTATTTTTTCCACTACCTCGCTACTCGTATCTTTGTCCTCCCCTGATGAAACTACGACAGAGTGTAGCTGTTGTGATGTTTTGTCGGTCCTAGCCGTAGTTTGCGCATATGAGCGTTCAAGGGGTTTATCTTTGAGTTGTTGTGTGAGGTGTATGGTGTGCTCTTTGCAGTCGGCCAACGCCTTTGCGTGCTCTTGCATATTGTCAATGAGGCTTTTTATCAGTTCCGTAGAAGCTGATCCGTTTGTTTCTGGTGAGTCTCTTTTTTCTGAGGCTCTACCTATGTGCTCCTGTTCAAATTTTAATTGTGCCTCAGCAATTTCCGCTCGGGATTTTCCCAGTTGAGCTTCTAATGTGTGGCGTACTTCGCTCAGCTGTAAGACAATCTCATACAGTCCCGCTAAGTTGCTGAGTACGGTCTCTTTGATGGAAGTTTTAATGTTTCCTGACTGTTCCATTTGCGACTTCGCCTCTTGGTATAGTTTATTTGCTTTTGATGGCAGGTTGGCAGTCGGGCTCTCAGGGGTAGCTAGCGGTTTATTTTGAGAATTGTCTGGTAATCGTGTTTTTAATGGTGAGGCGACTTTTCGGGAAGTTCCCGCGGACATAGATCCAGATGTAGTCACTATGTACTTGGACTTCACTGATCCCGCAGTGTTGTCGATTTTTGCTTTCGATGACATGTTATATTATTTATAGTCAAGTGGTATAAAGGTCAGGGGTAATCGTCACAATAGGTGTGGCAATAGAACTTCTATCACCCAGTTATCCTATTTTAATAAAATGTATAAACGCAATAGCAGTACAAATAATAATTAAATAGTCAGAGAGGTGTAAATAGTCTCTCTGACTGTCCGGTTTTGATTTATATCGCCCTACGTCGAGTAGGTTTTAGTCAATACTAATGTTGGTACCGAGCGAATTTTAAAGCGAGTCCAGCTATAGATTTTGTGAGGAAGAAGCAAAGGAGTCCAAATGTATACTAACAAAATAAGAAAATACACAAAGCAATACAGTTACTTTGCTGTCTATTATGCCGGTTTCTATTGGTTGAAGGCTATATTATTCTATGTCACTCTACGTCAAGTAGAGTTTGGTCCAAAGTAAGTAAACTAAAGTAAAGATTTGGCTATACCAGGGAATTGACAACAATAATAGACAACAATAAATAAGTACACTTACAATCACAAAAGTTATGGGACTCCAATTTATACTCTAATTTGGAGTGGTTCCCTTGTGACAGTCTTAGCACTCCAATTTGGTATAGTGCCTTTGAGGGGAAAGACGGGGGGGAAATCGGCGGTGTATGGGATTGAGAGGGAGGTTCAAAGTGATACAGGGGGGGGGTGGCTATCACAATAAAATAAAATTTTGCTGGGGGGGAGGGGGGAGGGTATAGAGGGGTAAGGTATTAAGGGGGAGGTGTAGAATTATGCAAGGAGGGCGATAACCAAAAAAAAAAAAAAAAATTTTTTTGAAGCCACTTGGCTACAAAATTGTAGCCACTTGTCCACAAAATTTGTAGCCAGTTGTCTGCAACTTTTGACACCACCTGTCTACAAACCCTGACGCCACCTGTCCACAAAACTTGTAGCCACTTGTCTACAAGATTTGTAGCCAGTTGTCCACAAGATCCTCTGAGGGGGAAGGGGGTGGGGGGGGGGGTAAGGGTCCAGGGGGTAGGGGGTGGGTCGGATAAACTTTATAATATAAAGTTTAGGGGGTGGGTAGATAGGGAGGGGGGTTCGATTTTTTGGTCCAAAATCGTCTAGGACGCACCGTTCCCGAGATATCCGGGATTTTTGGTTTTTCCAAACTTCCCGTTAGGATATCTCGAGAACCACGCCCCCTATCTTCTCGACCAAAGAACCTGGGTACTTCTGGGGCTTGGGAGATTCCAAATATCAAAAAAAAATTTTGAGGGGGTGAGGGGGTGGGGGGGGAAGTAAGGGGAGCAGGGAGTTTGAGGGGAAGGGTGACCAGTGATGGAAGGGGGGCGGGTACACGGTACAAACAGTGAGCACAAGCACAAGCACAATAATTTTTTATATAAATTTTATACAGTTTTGAAGTTTTATTATATAAATTGTAAAAATTGTAAATGCGTAAATGGATTCTATGGCTAAATTACAGAGAAATAAGAGTTTATCAGAAATACACAAGCTAAAACAGAAATAACGATGAGTATGGCACACTGACCTACATATAAGATGGGTTGACCTAGTTACCCACTTACTCCGATGCACGTTTGAAAACGAACTTTTTTGTTTTGAGAGCTAGAAAGATGCGGTTTTTTTGAGATTTTAGAGCTAATGGCAAAACAAAATGTGGATGAAAGTCTAGCTTTCTAGCTGGAGAGGGGGGGTGGGAATTTTGATTTTTTTGAAAATTTTCCAAGACCGATTTCTGAATAAATTTAAAAATGTTCTAGCTTCTAAATTAATGGGCCGATTTTGATGAAATTTTTTGGAATATGTCAACAAATAATCAATGCGTGCAAAGGGTAAAAAATAAGGGTTGAGGGTGGCCAATTACTCCCCCGGGAGGGGTTACAAATTTAACGGGTACTAAAATTTTCTATAATTTAGGCTAATACAAATGTTCTGTGCTTGCATCACTCACTGTTCTTCTTGAGGGTTGTCGGGTGGTTCCTCGTGAACACCCTGCTGCCCAGGGTTCCTGGTTTCGGCTCAGGGGTTGCGAAACTAACACCAAAATACCGGGCGCCGAAAAAGTTGAATTTTCCGTTTCCGGTATTCCTCGCCCCACTAATTTTGATATAGCTTCGCGCGCCGTAGATGGATTTTTCTGAACAGGGTGTCGTTTTGTAGGGGAAGAGACAGGCTATCTATTGCAATAATAATAATTATATGTCACCGCTTTAGATTTTCCGCAAACTGACCTGGAATTTTGTGGACTCTTTTGTCTTCCTGTTTTCCTCTCTGGTTCCCTCAGTTTTCCACTTTTTCAAATTCTGTAAGCTGATCTGGGTAACGGTGGAGGTCTGCTTTCAGGATCTTTTTGAATTTTTGTTCCAGGACCAGTATTTCCGGGACCGCGTGTTCCTGACTTTTTGGTTTTTGGTCGATTTCTTCCTGATTTTGAACCCGAAAAAATCGGGACGTTATACCAAATTGTAGGTCTCAACGAGACGCGTCTAGTGGTGTCAAAAATACTATGGGTCACCGCTTTAGATTTCGCAGCGTTCACTGTTTTATAAAACTTTTGTCAACTTAACCTTGTTTTCTCGCGTGGTTTTTTGGGTTCTTATGCGGTTTTCTTCCTCCGTTTTGTAGATTCTTCGAATTTTATTCTCCCAGTGGGTTAGGGGAACAAAAACACACACTTTAACACCAAATTCACTGCAATCCAGGCACTTTTTCCACTGGTATAAATTTTAATAAAAGCAAGGCTTAATAAAACGTGGCGTTCGCGACGGCGGATGGCTCGGAACTCGGTTAGGTTAGGTTAGGTTAGGTTAGGTTTTTTTTTTTTTTTTTTTTTTTTTTTTTTAAATGTCCGGGCGCTTACTGGCCCGGCCCGCGAGCTAAATAATCGTCCCCTAACATAGTGCGTCAGGGCCCTTTTTTACTTTATTTGTAGAAAAGCTTATAAAATGTTAATAGGTTTACATAATATCTGGACTTAGAAACCATCTTATTGCTACTACATTATAGTAGTTATTAACTATGTTATGTTATTATCTCTATCTACTATTTTTAATATATATCTAACTTCTTTTTGATTATTTTATTTACTTTTATTACATCTTATACTACCTTACTGTAATTTATCTACGTAACATGTTACTCATTATTCGCTACTTTTCTACTTACTATTTTAAGTCTATGTTTGTTAATTCCTTTTTATTTATTTATTGTTTCTTATTATATTACATGAGTTTATAATTATCTTATATTAAAGTATATTACATTTTTATCCTTCTTCTATTACATATGTATGCTTTCATAGTTTACTGTTTCACTTAATTCTATTTTAATTTATATGCTAATTAATTGTGATAACTATTACTATATATACTCATTATATATGTTTTAGTTTATCCTTTTACTACTTGTTTCTATTTATTACCTTTATCGCTACATTTTTACAGTACTCTATGAATTTATTTCTTAATTTTTGGTCTTCCATTATTCTACCTATACTTTGCTTTTTAATACTTTGTTTTAATATGGTTTCTATATCCTGTCGTTCTTTGCCATGTACAGGACATTCCAGTAAGATATGCAGGATTCCTTCGTTCATATCTGGATCGCAGATGCAAGATGGGCTCTCCTTACATTTGAATCGATTTAAATACTCCGAGAACCCACCATGCCCTGTCATTATCTGAGCCAGTACTGAGTCCAGCGTCACTCCTCTCAGCACCCTATATGCACGTATCGCATCTGGGAAGAAGACCCTTGTGACCGCTGCAGTTTCTCCGGTCGTGTAGCGCCGGTTCCACTCATCCAGCGATTCCATTCGGATTTGCCGCTTTATGAAGGAAACCGGGCACAGTTCGTAATGAGGTCTTCTTTTTAGATTTTTTGCTGCGTCTTTTGCGAGCATATCTGCCCTTTCATTTCCTTCCAACCCTACGTGTGCTTTTATCCAGAATAGCCGTAGTATTCTGCCGCTTGCAATTATGGATCGTAGATTTGCATAAGTTTTCTGCGCTAAGGGATGGAAGGAATCTCCGTTGGTAACGGCATCGAGGGCTGACCTTGAGTCGCTGAGGAAATTAACGCATGTGGACGAACTTTTCTTGGCATGTTCTGATGCCTCAAATAGAGCCAAGAGTTCTGCTTGGTAGACGGTGCAGAATGATTCTAACTTAAGTTTTCGGGTCACGGTTTCAACGCCATTCAACCAGACGGAGAATGCCGCACCGACTTTTCCCTCAATCTTACTGCCGTCTGTAAAGATTGTGAGGCCATTGATGTCATGTTGGATCATTTCTGCATCGTCCATCACGCATTGGTAGTTGAGCTGTATGTGCTCCGCGGGGTGTGGTCTGTTTGAGAAAGCGTTTGGTTTCTCCACTTCTCGGTCTCCCACTACCCGCCGGGAATGCCCCTTCCTTATTTCATATAGGAGAGATGCTTCTCTCACTCTCAGGTCCAGAGGGAGCAACCCGGCGAGCACCAGTGCCGAGTTGAGGGAAACTGTTCTATAAGCTTTGACCATTTTCTGCGCGAACCCGCGTTGCACCGCATCGAACTGCTTTCTACAGCCCAACTTATTGGCTGCAGGCGCCCATGCACTGGCTGCGTACAAAATGACCGGTTCGACCACGGCCGTATATATTGTGCGGATCACTTCAGGATCCAGGCCCCACTGCACTTTTGCAGCTCTGGAGAGCTGTTTATAAAGCCCTAGCGCTTTGCGGCAGGCGTTTTGGACGTGAGTATTGAATGTTAACTTTTGGTCAATGGTGAGACCCAGTATTTTTATTTCACTTGATAGTGCAATGTTTACCCCGCCCATGGTCAGAAGTGGTGAGTCATATTTTAGTTTGTTGGTTATTACCATGGCCTTGGTCTTATGCGGCGCAAATTTAAGTTTGTTTTTGACTCCCCACCTCCGGACAAATTCGAGGGAAACATTGGCCCGCTGTTGGATCTCCAGCGCAGTCTCACCGTCAAACACCAATACTACGTCATCCGCAAAGGCCTGGCAGTAATAACCACGTCGATCCAGTTCTCTTAGCAGTGGGTCCAAGAGCAGGTTCCACAGTATAGGACCCCCTATTGAACCCTGCACACATCCTTTATTGGTGCATTTTGCACTTACGGCACCGGCGTACCTCAAGCTGACACTACGGTGACTCAGGTAACTATCAAAAAGTCGCCTTATGTTAACTGGACATTCTTCCTCTGCCAGTCGTACTTTGATAGCTGGCCACCAGGCGCTATCGAAGGCTCCCTCTATATCCAAGGATACGAGCGTAATTAATTTTTTATCGCGCAGCTTACTGCGTATATGTTGGATCAGGGTATAGAGGGAGTCCTCGGTGCTCCTCTGGGGCATAAAACCATACTGGCGAGTACTCATCCTCGGCACCAAGTGCCACTTGAGCCGATTTACCGCCATCTTCTCCAAGATTTTGCCTAGGACAGGTAATAGGCCGATCGGCCTATACGACTTGGGGTCTAGGTAGTTCTCCTTGCCCGGCTTCCTGAGGACTACGACTGTAGCCACCTTCCAGATCTCAGGAAAGTGACCTATTTCAAGGCACTTATTGGCCAAGGCAAGGAAAATCCCCTGATCTTGGAATATTGCCCTTTGGCAAATATCTGCCGTAAGCCCGTCCCCCCCTGGAGCCTTTTTCGGATTAAAGCTTTCCACCGCTGTTTTCAGTTCATGTGCTGTAAATGGTGGGTCATGATACTCTGTATCGGACCTCTCATTTATCATTTTTGCTGAATGTCTTATTTGGCGGTGGTCTGCATTATCCTCCTTCTCGTTGTCATCAGGGTAAAACGTCTTTACTAGGAGATCCGCAGAATCGGTTGGGCTCAAGGTAACGCCGTTTTCACACAAGAGGATATCTTGTGACCTCTTTGTGGTCCTACCGATGACCCTATATATGCCGTCCCACATACTTTCCTTGTCCTGCTTTTGACAAAAATTTTTCCAGCTGGTGATCTGTGCTTCTTTTGCCAGTTTTACATATCTTTCTTTTGCTTCCAGGTACTCCGTGACGACCTTTGTTCTTCGTACTGGCGCTGCGCATCGTATTCGACGCTTTTTGGTGGTGACTTCATTCTTCGCGGCAGAGAGCTCTTCATTCCACCATGGCATTGTAAGTTTTTCTTTATTATTTTTGATAGGTATGTTTTCCTCACATGATATCAAAATATTGTTTACATAATGGTTGACTGTTGACTCTAAGTTTGTACTATTTTTAATTTTTCTAATTTCCTCTAAATTAATATTACTGCTAGTGTGAAGCTGGGCCAGTTTGACATCAAATTGGCGCCAGTTTGCTTTTTTTGTATTGAATTTTCGGGTGGTTCTCTCAATTTCTATTCCACTACTTTTTTGTAATTTAATTTTGAATACAATGCCATTGTGGTCCGAACTCGTCATGCCTTGGAAAACTCGCCAGTCTTCTACCAGATCTAGCACATCCAGTGAGCAGGCCGTCACGTCAACGAAACTGGTATATACCCTATCACCCCTCACGGTGTCAAACGTTGGAGTGTTTCCACTGTTTAGTACCTGGTAGCCATGCTGGTGAAGCATGCCTGCCAGATCATCACCACGATGGTCAATAACCGCACTACCCCACCAAGAACTTTTTGCGTTCGCGTCACCTCCCAATATGATGGCTTCAGGGCCCAGTTTATCCGTAATGTGGGTTAGGTGCTCTATGTATGGTGCAATAGGTTGATCTGGTTCAAAATAAAAGGATATCACATTGAGCTTCCAAGCCTTGGTGCAGATCCTCACCACTGCGATGTTATTGGTGGTGAGTTTTGGGCACAGTGTTACATCTAGGTCTTTGTCAAAGATTATAATTGCAGCTTTCACTGTCCCACTATCATGGTCTAGGCTTTGGAAGACCCTTGTTCCACCATATTGCCTCATACGCTTGGTTCCACCCACATACGGCTCCTGTACCAAGGCGAAAGAAATTTTTTGTTTTGTGGCCTCAATGAGCAGTTCTTCTGTTGCCAGTTTACTCCTTTGTAAGTTTGCTTGGGCCACCAGGTAGGGTAATGGGTTGGCTGGTGTTGTCACTGGATAGCTAATTGAATCCACCTTAGCAATACGCAACCATTTGCCTCGCCAGTGCATCCCATCTGCGCCTGACCGGACATGTGTCACTAAAGGCGCTGTGCTCCGTGGCATTCAGCTCCGCTTTGACACAGTTACAGCATGACGGGGCTGCACCGGCGAGCCAGTCCGCGCATGCCGCCTTTAGGTGGGGTCCTCCACAGTGACTACACTTTTCGAGTGTCTCTGTACAGTGGCGCCGGCCATGTCCGAATCCCAGGCAGATAGAGCACTGCAAGAGGGGGGACTGATCCTCTACCCTCACCCTCTGCAGGTCTACGCTCAAGCGTGTCGCTGTCGTCATGCGCTGCCATAGTTTCGGAGACACCTTCAGAACGATATGATTGGCGTGGGGGTTTCGAGTCTTTTTCTTATACTTTATCTCCATTCTATCTTCTTCTTTTCCAAGATCTTGAAACACTCCCTTATTTTGTTTTCTTAAAGCATCAAGTATCTCCTGATCATCATTGTAAGTAAATACGTCTCTTAAGATCACCAGTGGGTCTTTGTTGGATACTTCCTCCACTTTCAGGAGGTTTCCAGCTTTACTTAATCTTTCCTGTACTTTAGCTCTTTCTTCCTTTGTTTCACATCCAATTATAACTTTTCTATCCTTAGCTTTTCTAATCTTTTCTATCTTTATGCCTCCTTCCTTAGCGTTTATCGTCTTTCTTATTTTTGCGAGGACCTCCTCTCCGGAATCTGTTTCCTCTGTAGATGTAACGATTACAGAGTGAAGTGCAGTTTTCTTTGGGAGCTGGTCTTTATTGCGTCCTGCTGTCATGCTTGCATATGTCAATTTTTCTTGTACTTCATTTTGAAGACGTATCTCTTCTCTGAGCTTTTCCATTTCCTGTTTGCTTTCCTGTAACAGTTTCCCGTGCTCCTCCAACTTCTTTACCAGCTCTTTTTCTTCTTCATTTCTGTCGTTTGCATGTCCTGTTGCACTACGATCCTCTTCCTTCTCTGTATCTTTATTCTTATTTATCTCTGTTTCTTTGTTCTTACGTGATTTCTCTTCTTCCGCCTCTCTAACAAGCCTGTATAATCTTTCGGCAGCTTCTAAAACTTCTGTTTTTATATCTGTTTTTAGATTTCTGCTGTTTCCAATCTGCAGTTTTAGCTTTATGAGGCATGCCTTTGCCTCCGCTGTTCTATTAAGATATACTTTCGACTGCTTGGTGGCCACAACAGAAGAGGCAGGTGCGTCATGTTGACTATCTAAATTTTCTGAATATGTTATATTTAATTTTGATTCTATACTGCGTCGGACTTGTGAGACTTTGGTTTTACCAGTGTCTGTGGGAGATTTCCCCGCCTTGGAGGCTGCCTCGGTAACGGGCGTGCGAAACATATCTATTGCGGTAAGTTAAGGGGACTCGTCAAATTTTTCAAAGTCAATCTGTCGAAGTATTAAACGAGTATAACAAAAAAATAGTAAAATACTAAAAGTTGGAGAAGTAAATATAAAAAGAAAGTTTTTGTATACTTAGTATACGGTCTAAAATTTTACGTATTCAGAGAGGTGTATATGGTCTCTCTGACTGTCGCGTTAGTAATGGTAGGTACACTTAATCTTAAGTGAGTCCTATGTACTATAATTTGACTGCCCGAGCCAATTCGGTTTTTCGTATTTCGAGTCAGTAAGTGGTCAGGGGTGTGTAAGCCTCTCTGACTGTCAGTTATAACTTAGGTTAGGTTAGGTTAGGTTTTTTTTTTTTTTTTTGAGTAAAGGATGTTTCCTTTTATCTCCAATGTATTTATTTTGTTCTTTTCAAAATAAGCCCTCGCTATTGGATACGGGCGACTTATTTTTACTTTTAATGATTGAATATATTGATGCATTAATATGTTTTTGATAATTGATTTTCAGTGTTTTTTATTATGAATATAATTATATATTGTATATTCGATACATATATTTATGATATATATTATTTGTTTTAAACATGTATATACATTATATATGCACTAGTAACTTGTAATATTTATATGTTGTAGATATTTATATTATATCACTTTTAAATAAGTTTTATATTATATTAACTTTAATTATTATAATAATTATTATTATTTATTTGTTTTTTTTTTTTTTTTTTTTTATTATTATTTTTATTATTATTATGTTTTTTTTTTTTTTTTTTTGTTATTTATATATAATTATTTCTATTTTAATTCATTTACTTTTTATGATTTGTTTATTATTGAATATTATAAAACGTCATTGTTAAATTCTTTGAGAGTATTTATAATTCTTTTCACATGTATTATGAAGGTTTTTCTACAACCTTCTTTCTTGATAATTTCTGTTATTTTAAAGGGATTTTCAATTTCCAGGAAGTTACACATAGATATGTGGTCAGATCGTGTTAAGTTGTATTTCGGGCATTCTTCAAGGAGGTGTTCAACTGTCTGCTTTGATGAACTATCACAAGGACATATATCTGTGGATTTTATTTTGAAGCGGTGCAAATATGATAGGTGATATCCGTGGCCTGTGAGTACCTGAGTAAGTTCAAATGATGGTTCTATGGTGGAATGTAATTGATGTATGATGTCTAGACCAGGGCAAAGTTTTCGCGTGTGTTCACCTTGTTTACTAGAGCTATAGATTTCATTTGACAGCAGCAAATTTTCAGTTTTTATTGTATGTTTCAAGTAGCTGAGGGGGAACTTTGCATAGTCATATGATTTGTGTGAGTCAGCTGCGGCCTTTGCTGCTGCGTCTGCTTCCTCATTACCTATTATGCCGGTGTGTGCCTTTACCCATATGAAGCAAACTCTGCCTGACTTTAAAATTTCATTGAGGTAATTATGGGTTGATGATACTAAACTTTGTGTACTGTCTTTATTGTTTATTTCATGCAAACTGGATAAGGAGTCGCTTAATATTGCTAGGTTTTTTATATTGTTTTGCAGGGCCCACAAACACGCTTGATTTATTGCCAACAATTCGGCTTGATACACAGAGCAGCATGGATGTAGTTTGAACTTTTTGGTTATTTTTGAGCAATCAACCATATGTACAACAAAGGCTGCTCCAACCTGATTTTCGCTATGCTTGCTGCCGTCTGTATATATTTTTACATAGTCATGGGTGCATATTTTTTTTATTTCTTCTTCATTTGTAGCTAGTCTAAACTCAATCGTTTTGCGCACAGCTGGATGTAGCAAATCTGATACTCTGGTAGGTTTATCTAGCTTTATATCGCTTGGCAATATGTGTGTTGTGCCTGTTGCTTTAGTTTTCTCTATAAGACATACTTCGTTTATTTTGAGATGAAGAGGAGTTAGACGAGCTAAAGCTATAGCTGCTGTTGCTGAAACAGTTCGGAAGGCTTTGATAATTTTTAATGCAAATCCTCTCTGAAGAGACCTGAGTTGGTTTATCACTGTGTTGAATTTAGTTGCTGATCCCCATATGCCAGCAGCATATGTTATAATTGGTTCTATAACTTGTTTGTAGATTATACGTATATTTTCAGATTGTGCTCCCCAGGTGGGTCTTACAAATTTTGATAGTCTTTTAAATATTATTAGTGCTTTATTTATTGCATGTTTTACATGTTGGATGAATTTAAGGTTTTTGTCAATTACTATTCCCAAAAGTTTAATGTCGTTAACGTATTCTAGTTCGGTGTTGTTGAAATTTATTTTGGCTGTTTTAGCTTTTGATGTGAAGGCGATAAGCTGCGTTTTGTTTGGTCCAAACTTGAGTTTAGCTGCTTTCCCCCATTCATTGATAAGGTTCAGCGCTTTATTGGCAACGATTTGCAAGTCTGTTGGATTTTTCTGTTGAACAATCAAAAGAACATCGTCTGCGAATGCTTGAAGGTGGCAGCCTTCTGGTAATTTTACTTCAAACAAGTCATCTAGTATCATATTCCAGAACAAGGGTCCGCAAACCGATCCCTGAATGCAACCTCTAGTCATTGTTTTCTTAACTGTGGTGTCTGCAAAATTAAGTGTCACTGACCTATCTTGAATATAGTTTGTGATTATCTTATAGAGGTTTTGTGGGCATTTTACATGTCTTAGTCTTTTAAACAGGATTGGCCACCAAGCGTTATCAAAGGCAGCTTGTATGTCCAAGGAGATGGCAATTACTTGATTTTTATTGTTTTTTGCATCGGTGATAACTTCTATGGCTTTCCTTAGAGCGTCTGTTGTAGATGTTTGTTCTTTAAAACCAAATTGAAGTGAGTTAGTAAGGTGTGTTCTGTCTATATGATAGGTGAGTCTTTTACAGATTAATTTTTCTAGCAATTTACCAAAGACGTTTATTAATCCTATGGGGCGGTAAGAAGACACATCAGAGTAGTTAATTTTGTTTGGTTTTGGGATAACAATTACTTGAGCTGTTTTCCAATGTTTTGGGAAATAATTAATTTCAACACATCTGTTCATTGTTGCAGTGATAATTGTTTGATAATTTTTTGCAAACTCCAGACAGATATCAGCCGTCAAATGATCGGGTCCTGGTGCTTTATTAGCATTCATGGACTTCAAACACCCTAATACTTCGTCTTCGGTAAATGGTAGGTCGTCTTCAGTGTTGGGATTTTGAAAGATTTGGGTTTTTAGTAGTCTTTGTTCATCAGTAATGTCATCAGTATCATCGGGATAAAACTGGTTTAGAAGAGTCAGAGCTGTATCCGTTGAAGTTTCGGTGTGTTTAGAGTTCCCAGAAGAAATAGTTAAGCAAGAGTGAGATTGGGGTGTGCATTTTAAAAGTCTGTTTGTTAGTGACCAAACATTTTCCTTTCCTTGAAGATTGCAGAATCGGCGAAAGTGATCAGTTGACGTTTGTCTGATTGCTTCTGCGTATTTGACCTTCAATTCGCTTCTTTCTAATAGGGCGTTATCAATCGGTTTTTTAGAGCGTTTGAGATCCTGGATCCTGTGGTGTAGTTTGATGACTTGCTTTTTGAGTTCGTCTAATTCCTTGCTCCACCAAGGAATTTGATAGTGTGAATTGTTTTTACGCCTAAGCGTCTCTTCGCAGGCCTTTTGTATGGTTTTAGTAATTTTTAAAGTGTATGCCTCAATTCCCGGACCGTCTAATGTTTTTATTAATGTGTCTTCTATATCCGTCTGTTTAATTGTGTTTTTGAGTGAATTGCTGAATTTGGACCAGTCAATATCCTTTGTGCAATATTTGTAAGTTGATTGCTTTTTTCTTTTCTGTATTTTAATATTTCCTAGGTCAAGGTTGTAATCGATCGCATTATGCTCGCTGGATGGACACGCATCAAGATTGACCCTCCAGTCACGTATTCTATGAGTCAGATTGTCGGAATGTAAAGTTATATCTATAATGGAGTTTCGAAGGATACCGTGAGAAGTCGTTTCAAAAGTAGGAGTGTTACCTGTATTTGCGATAATCAAATCATTAGCTATTATTAAGGTGTTGATAGCGGTGCCCCTTTTGTTCGATGTGGTGGACCCCCAGTTGGTGTGCCAGCCATTCAGATCACCCCCTACGATGATATATGCGTTATCGTGATGTTTGAGGAATACCTCAAGGCGATTTAGAGTAGAATGTATGTCTGTTTTTGGTTCAATATATATTGAAACGAAGAATTGTCGCCAGAGCTTAGGTGGTTTCTTATGTATGGGAAGGGCGCCCCGCGGCTTTTTTCGCGTTTCAGTAGCCGGATCGCGACGGGAGAGGTGTCTAAGGATTGGTCTCGGTGAGTACTACACAGATTTGAAGAAAAATTTAAGGTAAGTAGAAATTTGGAAAAAATTTTTTGAAAATACGAGTTTTTAATAGGTTTTTGGCAAAACTTTCCGAAATTTATGAAGTGTTTTTAATGAAATCTACTGTAAAGGGTGCGCAAAGTAATTACGAATCTTCCGATACCACACAGTGGTCGGTCGAGAAGAAATTTGAAAAGAACTTATTGTTAAAATCTATGTTATTTTAAGAAAATCGTGTATCAAGGGAAATTTGAAAAATTTGTTAGGAAATTGAAAACTAATTGCGCAATTGGCAAGGGCACTTTAAGACGAATCTATTGATATATGACACTACTATATATGTGTTATAATTGGGAAGTAATAAGATGATCAAAATTTTTATGCTATGAATTTAAATTTCGTGTCGCCAGAGCTTAGGTGGTTTCTTATGTATGGGAAGGGCGCCCCGCGGCTTTTTTCGCGTTTCAGTAGCCGGATCGCGACGGGAGAGGTGTCTAAGGATTGGTCTCGGTGAGTACTACACAGATTTGAAGAAAAATTTAAGGTAAGTAGAAATTTGGAAAAAATTTTTTGAAAATACGAGTTTTTAATAGGTTTTTGGCAAAACTTTCCGAAATTTATGAAGTGTTTTTAATGAAATCTACTGTAAAGGGTGCGCAAAGTAATTACGAATCTTCCGATACCACACAGTGGTCGGTCGAGAAGAAATTTGAAAAGAACTTATTGTTAAAATCTATGTTATTTTAAGAAAATCGTGTATCAAGGGAAATTTGAAAAATTTGTTAGGAAATTGAAAACTAATTGCGCAATTGGCAAGGGCACTTTAAGACGAATCTATTGATATATGACACTACTATATATGTGTTATAATTGGGAAGTAATAAGATGATCAAAATTTTTATGCTATGAATTTAAATTTCGTGTCGCCAGAGCTTAGGTGGTTTCTTATGTATGGGAAGGGCGCCCCGCGGCTTTTTTCGCGTTTCAGTAGCCGGATCGCGACGGGAGAGGTGTCTAAGGATTGGTCTCGGTGAGTACTACACAGATTTGAAGAAAAATTTAAGGTAAGTAGAAATTTGGAAAAAATTTTTTGAAAATACGAGTTTTTAATAGGTTTTTGGCAAAACTTTCCGAAATTTATGAAGTGTTTTTAATGAAATCTACTGTAAAGGGTGCGCAAAGTAATTACGAATCTTCCGATACCACACAGTGGTCGGTCGAGAAGAAATTTGAAAAGAACTTATTGTTAAAATCTATGTTATTTTAAGAAAATCGTGTATCAAGGGAAATTTGAAAAATTTGTTAGGAAATTGAAAACTAATTGCGCAATTGGCAAGGGCACTTTAAGACGAATCTATTGATATATGACACTACTATATATGTGTTATAATTGGGAAGTAATAAGATGATCAAAATTTTTATGCTATGAATTTAAATTTCGTGTCGCCAGAGCTTAGGTGGTTTCTTATGTATGGGAAGGGCGCCCCGCGGCTTTTTTCGCGTTTCAGTAGCCGGATCGCGACGGGAGAGGTGTCTAAGGATTGGTCTCGGTGAGTACTACACAGATTTGAAGAAAAATTTAAGGTAAGTAGAAATTTGGAAAAAATTTTTTGAAAATACGAGTTTTTAATAGGTTTTTGGCAAAACTTTCCGAAATTTATGAAGTGTTTTTAATGAAATCTACTGTAAAGGGTGCGCAAAGTAATTACGAATCTTCCGATACCACACAGTGGTCGGTCGAGAAGAAATTTGAAAAGAACTTATTGTTAAAATCTATGTTATTTTAAGAAAATCGTGTATCAAGGGAAATTTGAAAAATTTGTTAGGAAATTGAAAACTAATTGCGCAATTGGCAAGGGCACTTTAAGACGAATCTATTGATATATGACACTACTATATATGTGTTATAATTGGGAAGTAATAAGATGATCAAAATTTTTATGCTATGAATTTAAATTTCGTGTCGCCAGAGCTTAGGTGGTTTCTTATGTATGGGAAGGGCGCCCCGCGGCTTTTTTCGCGTTTCAGTAGCCGGATCGCGACGGGAGAGGTGTCTAAGGATTGGTCTCGGTGAGTACTACACAGATTTGAAGAAAAATTTAAGGTAAGTAGAAATTTGGAAAAAATTTTTTGAAAATACGAGTTTTTAATAGGTTTTTGGCAAAACTTTCCGAAATTTATGAAGTGTTTTTAATGAAATCTACTGTAAAGGGTGCGCAAAGTAATTACGAATCTTCCGATACCACACAGTGGTCGGTCGAGAAGAAATTTGAAAAGAACTTATTGTTAAAATCTATGTTATTTTAAGAAAATCGTGTATCAAGGGAAATTTGAAAAATTTGTTAGGAAATTGAAAACTAATTGCGCAATTGGCAAGGGCACTTTAAGACGAATCTATTGATATATGACACTACTATATATGTGTTATAATTGGGAAGTAATAAGATGATCAAAATTTTTATGCTATGAATTTAAATTTCGTGTCGCCAGAGCTTAGGTGGTTTCTTATGTATGGGAAGGGCGCCCCGCGGCTTTTTTCGCGTTTCAGTAGCCGGATCGCGACGGGAGAGGTGTCTAAGGATTGGTCTCGGTGAGTACTACACAGATTTGAAGAAAAATTTAAGGTAAGTAGAAATTTGGAAAAAATTTTTTGAAAATACGAGTTTTTAATAGGTTTTTGGCAAAACTTTCCGAAATTTATGAAGTGTTTTTAATGAAATCTACTGTAAAGGGTGCGCAAAGTAATTACGAATCTTCCGATACCACACAGTGGTCGGTCGAGAAGAAATTTGAAAAGAACTTATTGTTAAAATCTATGTTATTTTAAGAAAATCGTGTATCAAGGGAAATTTGAAAAATTTGTTAGGAAATTGAAAACTAATTGCGCAATTGGCAAGGGCACTTTAAGACGAATCTATTGATATATGACACTACTATATATGTGTTATAATTGGGAAGTAATAAGATGATCAAAATTTTTATGCTATGAATTTAAATTTCGTGTCGCCAGAGCTTAGGTGGTTTCTTATGTATGGGAAGGGCGCCCCGCGGCTTTTTTCGCGTTTCAGTAGCCGGATCGCGACGGGAGAGGTGTCTAAGGATTGGTCTCGGTGAGTACTACACAGATTTGAAGAAAAATTTAAGGTAAGTAGAAATTTGGAAAAAATTTTTTGAAAATACGAGTTTTTAATAGGTTTTTGGCAAAACTTTCCGAAATTTATGAAGTGTTTTTAATGAAATCTACTGTAAAGGGTGCGCAAAGTAATTACGAATCTTCCGATACCACACAGTGGTCGGTCGAGAAGAAATTTGAAAAGAACTTATTGTTAAAATCTATGTTATTTTAAGAAAATCGTGTATCAAGGGAAATTTGAAAAATTTGTTAGGAAATTGAAAACTAATTGCGCAATTGGCAAGGGCACTTTAAGACGAATCTATTGATATATGACACTACTATATATGTGTTATAATTGGGAAGTAATAAGATGATCAAAATTTTTATGCTATGAATTTAAATTTCGTGTCGCCAGAGCTTAGGTGGTTTCTTATGTATGGGAAGGGCGCCCCGCGGCTTTTTTCGCGTTTCAGTAGCCGGATCGCGACGGGAGAGGTGTCTAAGGATTGGTCTCGGTGAGTACTACACAGATTTGAAGAAAAATTTAAGGTAAGTAGAAATTTGGAAAAAATTTTTTGAAAATACGAGTTTTTAATAGGTTTTTGGCAAAACTTTCCGAAATTTATGAAGTGTTTTTAATGAAATCTACTGTAAAGGGTGCGCAAAGTAATTACGAATCTTCCGATACCACACAGTGGTCGGTCGAGAAGAAATTTGAAAAGAACTTATTGTTAAAATCTATGTTATTTTAAGAAAATCGTGTATCAAGGGAAATTTGAAAAATTTGTTAGGAAATTGAAAACTAATTGCGCAATTGGCAAGGGCACTTTAAGACGAATCTATTGATATATGACACTACTATATATGTGTTATAATTGGGAAGTAATAAGATGATCAAAATTTTTATGCTATGAATTTAAATTTCGTGTCGCCAGAGCTTAGGTGGTTTCTTATGTATGGGAAGGGCGCCCCGCGGCTTTTTTCGCGTTTCAGTAGCCGGATCGCGACGGGAGAGGTGTCTAAGGATTGGTCTCGGTGAGTACTACACAGATTTGAAGAAAAATTTAAGGTAAGTAGAAATTTGGAAAAAATTTTTTGAAAATACGAGTTTTTAATAGGTTTTTGGCAAAACTTTCCGAAATTTATGAAGTGTTTTTAATGAAATCTACTGTAAAGGGTGCGCAAAGTAATTACGAATCTTCCGATACCACACAGTGGTCGGTCGAGAAGAAATTTGAAAAGAACTTATTGTTAAAATCTATGTTATTTTAAGAAAATCGTGTATCAAGGGAAATTTGAAAAATTTGTTAGGAAATTGAAAACTAATTGCGCAATTGGCAAGGGCACTTTAAGACGAATCTATTGATATATGACACTACTATATATGTGTTATAATTGGGAAGTAATAAGATGATCAAAATTTTTATGCTATGAATTTAAATTTCGTGTCGCCAGAGCTTAGGTGGTTTCTTATGTATGGGAAGGGCGCCCCGCGGCTTTTTTCGCGTTTCAGTAGCCGGATCGCGACGGGAGAGGTGTCTAAGGATTGGTCTCGGTGAGTACTACACAGATTTGAAGAAAAATTTAAGGTAAGTAGAAATTTGGAAAAAATTTTTTGAAAATACGAGTTTTTAATAGGTTTTTGGCAAAACTTTCCGAAATTTATGAAGTGTTTTTAATGAAATCTACTGTAAAGGGTGCGCAAAGTAATTACGAATCTTCCGATACCACACAGTGGTCGGTCGAGAAGAAATTTGAAAAGAACTTATTGTTAAAATCTATGTTATTTTAAGAAAATCGTGTATCAAGGGAAATTTGAAAAATTTGTTAGGAAATTGAAAACTAATTGCGCAATTGGCAAGGGCACTTTAAGACGAATCTATTGATATATGACACTACTATATATGTGTTATAATTGGGAAGTAATAAGATGATCAAAATTTTTATGCTATGAATTTAAATTTCGTGTCGCCAGAGCTTAGGTGGTTTCTTATGTATGGGAAGGGCGCCCCGCGGCTTTTTTCGCGTTTCAGTAGCCGGATCGCGACGGGAGAGGTGTCTAAGGATTGGTCTCGGTGAGTACTACACAGATTTGAAGAAAAATTTAAGGTAAGTAGAAATTTGGAAAAAATTTTTTGAAAATACGAGTTTTTAATAGGTTTTTGGCAAAACTTTCCGAAATTTATGAAGTGTTTTTAATGAAATCTACTGTAAAGGGTGCGCAAAGTAATTACGAATCTTCCGATACCACACAGTGGTCGGTCGAGAAGAAATTTGAAAAGAACTTATTGTTAAAATCTATGTTATTTTAAGAAAATCGTGTATCAAGGGAAATTTGAAAAATTTGTTAGGAAATTGAAAACTAATTGCGCAATTGGCAAGGGCACTTTAAGACGAATCTATTGATATATGACACTACTATATATGGGTTATAATTGGGAAGTAATAAGATGATCTAAATTTTTATGTTATGAATTTAAATTTCGTGTCGCCAGAGCTTAGGTGGTTTCTTATGTATGGGAAGGGCGCCCCGCGGCTTTTTTCGCGTTTCAGTAGCCGGATCGCGACGGGAGAGGTGTCTAAGGATTGGTCTCGGTGAGTACTACACAGATTTGAAGAAAAATTTAAGGTAAGTAGAAATTTGGAAAAAATTTTTTGAAAATACGAGTTTTTAATAGGTTTTTGGCAAAACTTTCCGAAATTTATGAAGTGTTTTTAATGAAATCTACTGTAAAGGGTGCGCAAAGTAATTACGAATCTTCCGATACCACACAGTGGTCGGTCGAGAAGAAATTTGAAAAGAACTTATTGTTAAAATCTATGTTATTTTAAGAAAATCGTGTATCAAGGGAAATTTGAAAAATTTGTTAGGAAATTGAAAACTAATTGCGCAATTGGCAAGGGCACTTTAAGACGAATCTATTGATATATGACACTACTATATATGTGTTATAATTGGGAAGTAATAAGATGATCAAAATTTTTATGCTATGAATTTAAATTTCGTGTCGCCAGAGCTTAGGTGGTTTCTTATGTATGGGAAGGGCGCCCCGCGGCTTTTTTCGCGTTTCAGTAGCCGGATCGCGACGGGAGAGGTGTCTAAGGATTGGTCTCGGTGAGTACTACACAGATTTGAAGAAAAATTTAAGGTAAGTAGAAATTTGGAAAAAATTTTTTGAAAATACGAGTTTTTAATAGGTTTTTGGCAAAACTTTCCGAAATTTATGAAGTGTTTTTAATGAAATCTACTGTAAAGGGTGCGCAAAGTAATTACGAATCTTCCGATACCACACAGTGGTCGGTCGAGAAGAAATTTGAAAAGAACTTATTGTTAAAATCTATGTTATTTTAAGAAAATCGTGTATCAAGGGAAATTTGAAAAATTTGTTAGGAAATTGAAAACTAATTGCGCAATTGGCAAGGGCACTTTAAGACGAATCTATTGATATATGACACTACTATATATGTGTTATAATTGGGAAGTAATAAGATGATCAAAATTTTTATGCTATGAATTTAAATTTCGTGTCGCCAGAGCTTAGGTGGTTTCTTATGTATGGGAAGGGCGCCCCGCGGCTTTTTTCGCGTTTCAGTAGCCGGATCGCGACGGGAGAGGTGTCTAAGGATTGGTCTCGGTGAGTACTACACAGATTTGAAGAAAAATTTAAGGTAAGTAGAAATTTGGAAAAATTTTTTTGAAAATACGAGTTTTTAATAGGTTTTTGGCAAAACTTTCCGAAATTTATGAAGTGTTTTTAATGAAATCTACTGTAAAGGGTGCGCAAAGTAATTACGAATCTTCCGATACCACACAGTGGTCGGTCGAGAAGAAATTTGAAAAGAACTTATTGTTAAAATCTATGTTATTTTAAGAAAATCGTGTATCAAGGGAAATTTGAAAAATTTGTTAGGAAATTGAAAACTAATTGCGCAATTGGCAAGGGCACTTTAAGACGAATCTATTGATATATGACACTACTATATATGTGTTATAATTGGGAAGTAATAAGATGATCAAAATTTTTATGCTATGAATTTAAATTTCGTGTCGCCAGAGCTTAGGTGGTTTCTTATGTATGGGAAGGGCGCCCCGCGGCTTTTTTCGCGTTTCAGTAGCCGGATCGCGACGGGAGAGGTGTCTAAGGATTGGTCTCGGTGAGTACTACACAGATTTGAAGAAAAATTTAAGGTAAGTAGAAATTTGGAAAAAATTTTTTGAAAATACGAGTTTTTAATAGGTTTTTGGCAAAACTTTCCGAAATTTATGAAGTGTTTTTAATGAAATCTACTGTAAAGGGTGCGCAAAGTAATTACGAATCTTCCGATACCACACAGTGGTCGGTCGAGAAGAAATTTGAAAAGAACTTATTGTTAAAATCTATGTTATTTTAAGAAAATCGTGTATCAAGGGAAATTTGAAAAATTTGTTAGGAAATTGAAAACTAATTGCGCAATTGGCAAGGGCACTTTAAGACGAATCTATTGATATATGACACTACTATATATGTGTTATAATTGGGAAGTAATAAGATGATCAAAATTTTTATGCTATGAATTTAAATTTCGTGTCGCCAGAGCTTAGGTGGTTTCTTATGTATGGGAAGGGCGCCCCGCGGCTTTTTTCGCGTTTCAGTAGCCGGATCGCGACGGGAGAGGTGTCTAAGGATTGGTCTCGGTGAGTACTACACAGATTTGAAGAAAAATTTAAGGTAAGTAGAAATTTGGAAAAAATTTTTTGAAAATACGAGTTTTTAATAGGTTTTTGGCAAAACTTTCCGAAATTTATGAAGTGTTTTTAATGAAATCTACTGTAAAGGGTGCGCAAAGTAATTACGAATCTTCCGATACCACACAGTGGTCGGTCGAGAAGAAATTTGAAAAGAACTTATTGTTAAAATCTATGTTATTTTAAGAAAATCGTGTATCAAGGGAAATTTGAAAAATTTGTTAGGAAATTGAAAACTAATTGCGCAATTGGCAAGGGCACTTTAAGACGAATCTATTGATATATGACACTACTATATATGTGTTATAATTGGGAAGTAATAAGATGATCAAAATTTTTATGCTATGAATTTAAATTTCGTGTCGCCAGAGCTTAGGTGGTTTCTTATGTATGGGAAGGGCGCCCCGCGGCTTTTTTCGCGTTTCAGTAGCCGGATCGCGACGGGAGAGGTGTCTAAGGATTGGTCTCGGTGAGTACTACACAGATTTGAAGAAAAATTTAAGGTAAGTAGAAATTTGGAAAAAATTTTTTGAAAATACGAGTTTTTAATAGGTTTTTGGCAAAACTTTCCGAAATTTATGAAGTGTTTTTAATGAAATCTACTGTAAAGGGTGCGCAAAGTAATTACGAATCTTCCGATACCACACAGTGGTCGGTCGAGAAGAAATTTGAAAAGAACTTATTGTTAAAATCTATGTTATTTTAAGAAAATCGTGTATCAAGGGAAATTTGAAAAATTTGTTAGGAAATTGAAAACTAATTGCGCAATTGGCAAGGGCACTTTAAGACGAATCTATTGATATATGACACTACTATATATGTGTTATAATTGGGAAGTAATAAGATGATCAAAATTTTTATGCTATGAATTTAAATTTCGTGTCGCCAGAGCTTAGGTGGTTTCTTATGTATGGGAAGGGCGCCCCGCGGCTTTTTTCGCGTTTCAGTAGCCGGATCGCGACGGGAGAGGTGTCTAAGGATTGGTCTCGGTGAGTACTACACAGATTTGAAGAAAAATTTAAGGTAAGTAGAAATTTGGAAAAAATTTTTTGAAAATACGAGTTTTTAATAGGTTTTTGGCAAAACTTTCCGAAATTTATGAAGTGTTTTTAATGAAATCTACTGTAAAGGGTGCGCAAAGTAATTACGAATCTTCCGATACCACACAGTGGTCGGTCGAGAAGAAATTTGAAAAGAACTTATTGTTAAAATCTATGTTATTTTAAGAAAATCGTGTATCAAGGGAAATTTGAAAAATTTGTTAGGAAATTGAAAACTAATTGCGCAATTGGCAAGGGCACTTTAAGACGAATCTATTGATATATGACACTACTATATATGTGTTATAATTGGGAAGTAATAAGATGATCAAAATTTTTATGCTATGAATTTAAATTTCGTGTCGCCAGAGCTTAGGTGGTTTCTTATGTATGGGAAGGGCGCCCCGCGGCTTTTTTCGCGTTTCAGTAGCCGGATCGCGACGGGAGAGGTGTCTAAGGATTGGTCTCGGTGAGTACTACACAGATTTGAAGAAAAATTTAAGGTAAGTAGAAATTTGGAAAAAATTTTTTGAAAATACGAGTTTTTAATAGGTTTTTGGCAAAACTTTCCGAAATTTATGAAGTGTTTTTAATGAAATCTACTGTAAAGGGTGCGCAAAGTAATTACGAATCTTCCGATACCACACAGTGGTCGGTCGAGAAGAAATTTGAAAAGAACTTATTGTTAAAATCTATGTTATTTTAAGAAAATCGTGTATCAAGGGAAATTTGAAAAATTTGTTAGGAAATTGAAAACTAATTGCGCAATTGGCAAGGGCACTTTAAGACGAATCTATTGATATATGACACTACTATATATGTGTTATAATTGGGAAGTAATAAGATGATCAAAATTTTTATGCTATGAATTTAAATTTCGTGTCGCCAGAGCTTAGGTGGTTTCTTATGTATGGGAAGCGCGCCCCGCGGCTTTTTTCGCGTTTGAGTAGCCGGATCGCGACGGGAGAGGTGTCTAAGGATTGGTCTCGGTGAGTACTACACAGATTTGAAGAAAAATTTAAGGTAAGTAGAAATTTGGAAAAAATTTTTTGAAAATACGAGTTTTTAATAGGTTTTTGGCAAAACTTTCCGAAATTTATGAAGTGTTTTTAATGAAATCTACTGTAAAGGGTGCGCAAAGTAATTACGAATCTTCCGATACCACACAGTGGTCGGTCGAGAAGAAATTTGAAAAGAACTTATTGTTAAAATCTATGTTATTTTAAGAAAATCGTGTATCAAGGGAAATTTGAAAAATTTGTTAGGAAATTGAAAACTAATTGCGCAATTGGCAAGGGCACTTTAAGACGAATCTATTGATATATGACACTACTATATATGTGTTATAATTGGGAAGTAATAAGATGATCAAAATTTTTATGCTATGAATTTAAATTTCGTGTCGCCAGAGCTTAGGTGGTTTCTTATGTATGGGAAGGGCGCCCCGCGGCTTTTTTCGCGTTTCAGTAGCCGGATCGCGACGGGAGAGGTGTCTAAGGATTGGTCTCGGTGAGTACTACACAGATTTGAAGAAAAATTTAAGGTAAGTAGAAATTTGGAAAAAATTTTTTGAAAATACGAGTTTTTAATAGGTTTTTGGCAAAACTTTCCGAAATTTATGAAGTGTTTTTAATGAAATCTACTGTAAAGGGTGCGCAAAGTAATTACGAATCTTCCGATACCACACAGTGGTCGGTCGAGAAGAAATTTGAAAAGAACTTATTGTTAAAATCTATGTTATTTTAAGAAAATCGTGTATCAAGGGAAATTTGAAAAATTTGTTAGGAAATTGAAAACTAATTGCGCAATTGGCAAGGGCACTTTAAGACGAATCTATTGATATATGACACTACTATATATGTGTTATAATTGGGAAGTAATAAGATGATCAAAATTTTTATGCTATGAATTTAAATTTCGTGTCGCCAGAGCTTAGGTGGTTTCTTATGTATGGGAAGGGCGCCCCGCGGCTTTTTTCGCGTTTCAGTAGCCGGATCGCGACGGGAGAGGTGTCTAAGGATTGGTCTCGGTGAGTACTACACAGATTTGAAGAAAAATTTAAGGTAAGTAGAAATTTGGAAAAATTTTTTTGAAAATACGAGTTTTTAATAGGTTTTTGGCAAAACTTTCCGAAATTTATGAAGTGTTTTTAATGAAATCTACTGTAAAGGGTGCGCAAAGTAATTACGAATCTTCCGATACCACACAGTGGTCGGTCGAGAAGAAATTTGAAAAGAACTTATTGTTAAAATCTATGTTATTTTAAGAAAATCGTGTATCAAGGGAAATTTGAAAAATTTGTTAGGAAATTGAAAACTAATTGCGCAATTGGCAAGGGCACTTTAAGACGAATCTATTGATATATGACACTACTATATATGTGTTATAATTGGGAAGTAATAAGATGATCAAAATTTTTATGCTATGAATTTAAATTTCGTGTCGCCAGAGCTTAGGTGGTTTCTTATGTATGGGAAGGGCGCCCCGCGGCTTTTTTCGCGTTTCAGTAGCCGGATCGCGACGGGAGAGGTGTCTAAGGATTGGTCTCGGTGAGTACTACACAGATTTGAAGAAAAATTTAAGGTAAGTAGAAATTTGGAAAAAATTTTTTGAAAATACGAGTTTTTAATAGGTTTTTGGCAAAACTTTCCGAAATTTATGAAGTGTTTTTAATGAAATCTACTGTAAAGGGTGCGCAAAGTAATTACGAATCTTCCGATACCACACAGTGGTCGGTCGAGAAGAAATTTGAAAAGAACTTATTGTTAAAATCTATGTTATTTTAAGAAAATCGTGTATCAAGGGAAATTTGAAAAATTTGTTAGGAAATTGAAAACTAATTGCGCAATTGGCAAGGGCACTTTAAGACGAATCTATTGATATATGACACTACTATATATGTGTTATAATTGGGAAGTAATAAGATGATCAAAATTTTTATGCTATGAATTTAAATTTCGTGTCGCCAGAGCTTAGGTGGTTTCTTATGTATGGGAAGGGCGCCCCGCGGCTTTTTTCGCGTTTCAGTAGCCGGATCGCGACGGGAGAGGTGTCTAAGGATTGGTCTCGGTGAGTACTACACAGATTTGAAGAAAAATTTAAGGTAAGTAGAAATTTGGAAAAAATTTTTTGAAAATACGAGTTTTTAATAGGTTTTTGGCAAAACTTTCCGAAATTTATGAAGTGTTTTTAATGAAATCTACTGTAAAGGGTGCGCAAAGTAATTACGAATCTTCCGATACCACACAGTGGTCGGTCGAGAAGAAATTTGAAAAGAACTTATTGTTAAAATCTATGTTATTTTAAGAAAATCGTGTATCAAGGGAAATTTGAAAAATTTGTTAGGAAATTGAAAACTAATTGCGCAATTGGCAAGGGCACTTTAAGACGAATCTATTGATATATGACACTACTATATATGTGTTATAATTGGGAAGTAATAAGATGATCAAAATTTTTATGCTATGAATTTAAATTTCGTGTCGCCAGAGCTTAGGTGGTTTCTTATGTATGGGAAGGGCGCCCCGCGGCTTTTTTCGCGTTTCAGTAGCCGGATCGCGACGGGAGAGGTGTCTAAGGATTGATCTCGGTGAGTACTACACAGATTTGAAGAAAAATTTAAGGTAAGTAGAAATTTGGAAAAAATTTTTTGAAAATACGAGTTTTTAATAGGTTTTTGGCAAAACTTTCCGAAATTTATGAAGTGTTTTTAATGAAATCTACTGTAAAGGGTGCGCAAAGTAATTACGAATCTTCCGATACCACACAGTGGTCGGTCGAGAAGAAATTTGAAAAGAACTTATTGTTAAAATCTATGTTATTTTAAGAAAATCGTGTATCAAGGGAAATTTGAAAAATTTGTTAGGAAATTGAAAACTAATTGCGCAATTGGCAAGGGCACTTTAAGACGAATCTATTGATATATGACACTACTATATATGTGTTATAATTGGGAAGTAATAAGATGATCAAAATTTTTATGCTATGAATTTAAATTTCGTGTCGCCAGAGCTTAGGTGGTTTCTTATGTATGGGAAGGGCGCCCCGCGGCTTTTTTCGCGTTTCAGTAGCCGGATCGCGACGGGAGAGGTGTCTAAGGATTGGTCTCGGTGAGTACTACACAGATTTGAAGAAAAATTTAAGGTAAGTAGAAATTTGGAAAAAATTTTTTGAAAATACGAGTTTTTAATAGGTTTTTGGCAAAACTTTCCGAAATTTATGAAGTGTTTTTAATGAAATCTACTGTAAAGGGTGCGCAAAGTAATTACGAATCTTCCGATACCACACAGTGGTCGGTCGAGAAGAAATTTGAAAAGAACTTATTGTTAAAATCTATGTTATTTTAAGAAAATCGTGTATCAAGGGAAATTTGAAAAATTTGTTAGGAAATTGAAAACTAATTGCGCAATTGGCAAGGGCACTTTAAGACGAATCTATTGATATATGACACTACTATATATGTGTTATAATTGGGAAGTAATAAGATGATCAAAATTTTTATGCTATGAATTTAAATTTCGTGTCGCCAGAGCTTAGGTGGTTTCTTATGTATGGGAAGGGCGCCCCGCGGCTTTTTTCGCGTTTCAGTAGCCGGATCGCGACGGGAGAGGTGTCTAAGGATTGGTCTCGGTGAGTACTACACAGATTTGAAGAAAAATTTAAGGTAAGTAGAAATTTGGAAAAAATTTTTTGAAAATACGAGTTTTTAATAGGTTTTTGGCAAAACTTTCCGAAATTTATGAAGTGTTTTTAATGAAATCTACTGTAAAGGGTGCGCAAAGTAATTACGAATCTTCCGATACCACACAGTGGTCGGTCGAGAAGAAATTTGAAAAGAACTTATTGTTAAAATCTATGTTATTTTAAGAAAATCGTGTATCAAGGGAAATTTGAAAAATTTGTTAGGAAATTGAAAACTAATTGCGCAATTGGCAAGGGCACTTTAAGACGAATCTATTGATATATGACACTACTATATATGTGTTATAATTGGGAAGTAATAAGATGATCAAAATTTTTATGCTATGAATTTAAATTTCGTGTCGCCAGAGCTTAGGTGGTTTCTTATGTATGGGAAGGGCGCCCCGCGGCTTTTTTCGCGTTTCAGTAGCCGGATCGCGACGGGAGAGGTGTCTAAGGATTGGTCTCGGTGAGTACTACACAGATTTGAAGAAAAATTTAAGGTAAGTAGAAATTTGGAAAAAATTTTTTGAAAATACGAGTTTTTAATAGGTTTTTGGCAAAACTTTCCGAAATTTATGAAGTGTTTTTAATGAAATCTACTGTAAAGGGTGCGCAAAGTAATTACGAATCTTCCGATACCACACAGTGGTCGGTCGAGAAGAAATTTGAAAAGAACTTATTGTTAAAATCTATGTTATTTTAAGAAAATCGTGTATCAAGGGAAATTTGAAAAATTTGTTAGGAAATTGAAAACTAATTGCGCAATTGGCAAGGGCACTTTAAGACGAATCTATTGATATATGACACTACTATATATGTGTTATAATTGGGAAGTAATAAGATGATCAAAATTTTTATGCTATGAATTTAAATTTCGTGTCGCCAGAGCTTAGGTGGTTTCTTATGTATGGGAAGGGCGCCCCGCGGCTTTTTTCGCGTTTCAGTAGCCGGATCGCGACGGGAGAGGTGTCTAAGGATTGGTCTCGGTGAGTACTACACAGATTTGAAGAAAAATTTAAGGTAAGTAGAAATTTGGAAAAAATTTTTTGAAAATACGAGTTTTTAATAGGTTTTTGGCAAAACTTTCCGAAATTTATGAAGTGTTTTTAATGAAATCTACTGTAAAGGGTGCGCAAAGTAATTACGAATCTTCCGATACCACACAGTGGTCGGTCGAGAAGAAATTTGAAAAGAACTTATTGTTAAAATCTATGTTATTTTAAGAAAATCGTGTATCAAGGGAAATTTGAAAAATTTGTTAGGAAATTGAAAACTAATTGCGCAATTGGCAAGGGCACTTTAAGACGAATCTATTGATATATGACACTACTATATATGTGTTATAATTGGGAAGTAATAAGATGATCAAAATTTTTATGCTATGAATTTAAATTTCGTGTCGCCAGAGCTTAGGTGGTTTCTTATGTATGGGAAGGGCGCCCCGCGGCTTTTTTCGCGTTTCAGTAGCCGGATCGCGACGGGAGAGGTGTCTAAGGATTGGTCTCGGTGAGTACTACACAGATTTGAAGAAAAATTTAAGGTAAGTAGAAATTTGGAAAAAATTTTTTGAAAATACGAGTTTTTAATAGGTTTTTGGCAAAACTTTCCGAAATTTATGAAGTGTTTTTAATGAAATCTACTGTAAAGGGTGCGCAAAGTAATTACGAATCTTCCGATACCACACAGTGGTCGGTCGAGAAGAAATTTGAAAAGAACTTATTGTTAAAATCTATGTTATTTTAAGAAAATCGTGTATCAAGGGAAATTTGAAAAATTTGTTAGGAAATTGAAAACTAATTGCGCAATTGGCAAGGGCACTTTAAGACGAATCTATTGATATATGACACTACTATATATGTGTTATAATTGGGAAGTAATAAGATGATCAAAATTTTTATGCTATGAATTTAAATTTCGTGTCGCCAGAGCTTAGGTGGTTTCTTATGTATGGGAAGGGCGCCCCGCGGCTTTTTCGCGTTTCAGTAGCCGGATCGCGACGGGAGAGGTGTCTAAGGATTGGTCTCGGTGAGTACTACACAGATTTGAAGAAAAATTTAAGGTAAGTAGAAATTTGGAAAAAATTTTTTGAAAATACGAGTTTTTAATAGGTTTTTGGCAAAACTTTCCGAAATTTATGAAGTGTTTTTAATGAAATCTACTGTAAAGGGTGCGCAAAGTAATTACGAATCTTCCGATACCACACAGTGGTCGGTCGAGAAGAAATTTGAAAAGAACTTATTGTTAAAATCTATGTTATTTTAAGAAAATCGTGTATCAAGGGAAATTTGAAAAATTTGTTAGGAAATTGAAAACTAATTGCGCAATTGGCAAGGGCACTTTAAGACGAATCTATTGATATATGACACTACTATATATGTGTTATAATTGGGAAGTAATAAGATGATCAAAATTTTTATGCTATGAATTTAAATTTCGTGTCGCCAGAGCTTAGGTGGTTTCTTATGTATGGGAAGGGCGCCCCGCGGCTTTTTTCGCGTTTCAGTAGCCGGATCGCGACGGGAGAGGTGTCTAAGGATTGGTCTCGGTGAGTACTACACAGATTTGAAGAAAAATTTAAGGTAAGTAGAAATTTGGAAAAAATTTTTTGAAAATACGAGTTTTTAATAGGTTTTTGGCAAAACTTTCCGAAATTTATGAAGTGTTTTTAATGAAATCTACTGTAAAGGGTGCGCAAAGTAATTACGAATCTTCCGATACCACACAGTGGTCGGTCGAGAAGAAATTTGAAAAGAACTTATTGTTAAAATCTATGTTATTTTAAGAAAATCGTGTATCAAGGGAAATTTGAAAAATTTGTTAGGAAATTGAAAACTAATTGCGCAATTGGCAAGGGCACTTTAAGACGAATCTATTGATATATGACACTACTATATATGTGTTATAATTGGGAAGTAATAAGATGATCAAAATTTTTATGCTATGAATTTAAATTTCGTGTCGCCAGAGCTTAGGTGGTTTCTTATGTATGGGAAGGGCGCCCCGCGGCTTTTTTCGCGTTTCAGTAGCCGGATCGCGACGGGAGAGGTGTCTAAGGATTGGTCTCGGTGAGTACTACACAGATTTGAAGAAAAATTTAAGGTAAGTAGAAATTTGGAAAAAATTTTTTGAAAATACGAGTTTTTAATAGGTTTTTGGCAAAACTTTCCGAAATTTATGAAGTGTTTTTAATGAAATCTACTGTAAAGGGTGCGCAAAGTAATTACGAATCTTCCGATACCACACAGTGGTCGGTCGAGAAGAAATTTGAAAAGAACTTATTGTTAAAATCTATGTTATTTTAAGAAAATCGTGTATCAAGGGAAATTTGAAAAATTTGTTAGGAAATTGAAAACTAATTGCGCAATTGGCAAGGGCACTTTAAGACGAATCTATTGATATATGACACTACTATATATGTGTTATAATTGGGAAGTAATAAGATGATCAAAATTTTTATGCTATGAATTTAAATTTCGTGTCGCCAGAGCTTAGGTGGTTTCTTATGTATGGGAAGGGCGCCCCGCGGCTTTTTTCGCGTTTCAGTAGCCGGATCGCGACGGGAGAGGTGTCTAAGGATTGGTCTCGGTGAGTACTACACAGATTTGAAGAAAAATTTAAGGTAAGTAGAAATTTGGAAAAATTTTTTTGAAAATACGAGTTTTTAATAGGTTTTTGGCAAAACTTTCCGAAATTTATGAAGTGTTTTTAATGAAATCTACTGTAAAGGGTGCGCAAAGTAATTACGAATCTTCCGATACCACACAGTGGTCGGTCGAGAAGAAATTTGAAAAGAACTTATTGTTAAAATCTATGTTATTTTAAGAAAATCGTGTATCAAGGGAAATTTGAAAAATTTGTTAGGAAATTGAAAACTAATTGCGCAATTGGCAAGGGCACTTTAAGACGAATCTATTGATATATGACACTACTATATATGTGTTATAATTGGGAAGTAATAAGATGATCAAAATTTTTATGCTATGAATTTAAATTTCGTGTCGCCAGAGCTTAGGTGGTTTCTTATGTATGGGAAGGGCGCCCCGCGGCTTTTTTCGCGTTTCAGTAGCCGGATCGCGACGGGAGAGGTGTCTAAGGATTGGTCTCGGTGAGTACTACACAGATTTGAAGAAAAATTTAAGGTAAGTAGAAATTTGGAAAAATTTTTTTGAAAATACGAGTTTTTAATAGGTTTTTGGCAAAACTTTCCGAAATTTATGAAGTGTTTTTAATGAAATCTACTGTAAAGGGTGCGCAAAGTAATTACGAATCTTCCGATACCACACAGTGGTCGGTCGAGAAGAAATTTGAAAAGAACTTATTGTTAAAATCTATGTTATTTTAAGAAAATCGTGTATCAAGGGAAATTTGAAAAATTTGTTAGGAAATTGAAAACTAATTGCGCAATTGGCAAGGGCACTTTAAGACGAATCTATTGATATATGACACTACTATATATGTGTTATAATTGGGAAGTAATAAGATGATCAAAATTTTTATGCTATGAATTTAAATTTCGTGTCGCCAGAGCTTAGGTGGTTTCTTATGTATGGGAAGGGCGCCCCGCGGCTTTTTTCGCGTTTCAGTAGCCGGATCGCGACGGGAGAGGTGTCTAAGGATTGGTCTCGGTGAGTACTACACAGATTTGAAGAAAAATTTAAGGTAAGTAGAAATTTGGAAAAAATTTTTGAAGTTATACTTCTTTTGGCGCGATGGTGAAAAATGATGAGAGTGAATTTCTACGATGCGCGCGCACACCGACACCTAAATTCTGCATCGTGAAGTTAGCTCAATTCTGTATTTTTTCTGTATGAAAAAAAGTTTTCACAGTATTTACCTCATTACAAACGATTTTATAATCGATTGAATTGTTTCATAATAATCGATTGATGGAATATAATAATATATTTTATGTATTATTTGTTAATTATAATTATAATATTAATTTATTTCTTACATGTTTTCGTATTCCATACATATTAAAACTATGTAATATATTTAGAATTACCATTCAATCGTTACGCTAATTTTATTAAATTACATTTCGAATATTTTGACATCGATTAATCTATTGACAACAAAGATGATGTAATCCCTAATAATGTCATTTTAGTAACCATAGTATTTATAAATAACACCACTGTACTGTCATATTTGTCATCGATCTTTCATGTTTCTACGCGTGGTTTTTTGTATTTTTCTATTAAATATTTTCAGCGTACCTATTTGGAGTCCTATTTACTATTGAAACTCATCGACACGCACACAGTTATTTTAATTTACTGTTGTATTCGATTTCGTACTTGTGTTTTGGTGAATGTGTTTTCGCAGTTTCGCTACAATTTCTGGCAAACCAATACTATATGAATATGGACTACTTAATCGCCTGTTTTGTGACTGACAAAGGTTCAGAATAAGTCCTGAACACTGGATAACGTACCCTATACATCTTTAGAAGATCAGTAGTTTGCTGTGGCCATACTTACAATGAGTATGTTATGGTATCTTGATTGGGCAAGGTACCAACGAAATATAGCGCCTCCTGCACAACTAGACGAACTATTAATATAAATGATAACTAATAAAATCTCTTGAAATATGCAATAGCTTTTATTGTACAACCTTTTTATGACATTCGTTTTGGGTAAAAACCATTTAAGTAGTAGATAGTATAATAGACACCCGCCAACTTAGTTTTAACCATTAAACTCGTAGATTCTATTGGCAAGTCACGTATTAATTTTGGGATTTTATTATAGAAATGTACACCAAGCCCTATGAAAGATCGTTGCACTTTACTTTGGCGGAACGAAGGCGTAATTAATTGATACATTCTTTTTGTTTGGCGATTATTAATATCAAAATTTTGTTTATACGCGTTTATATTCTTCCTTATAAAAACTACATTATTAATTTATTAAGTTGGTTACCTTAGCTGTGTGTTGTAATGTTTAGTTTGTACGATTCCCTAACATGAAATATTACATGTTTCTTCTGATGTATATAAATATTATTTACTAGGTTGATCCAAAAGTAACGATAGTAAAAATGATACACGTTCAAATAAAATAATGTATTATTTTACAGTCTAATCAGTTCACATTCTCGGTAGTTATATTAAAATTACAACAAATTGAATTGCTTTAAATTGGGTTGGCATACGAATGATCCAAACGCACGCCTAATGATAAATAATCACTATCGGACGAACATGAATCATCAAAACTGCTCTCAGATTCCGTATTACACTCGTCTTTCAATTCTATAATAAATTTATCAATTTCCGCGTCTAAGCTTCCATCCATTTTACAAAACTTATCCTCAATATGTCGCACATGTTTTTAATTTTTGTTGTGTGTAATAGACCTATAATTGATTCAGTTGGAAAAAATATTAGAACACGATTTCGTGAGCCATGACCACGTTTTATGCTATAATATGTACCTACATTTGCCCAAAATTCTTCTGTATTTTCATTGAGCGACTCAGTTTCTTTTGTTTTTTGTATTTATAACACTATTTTCTATTTTAATTTTCAATATTATATTACATTGGTAGAAAATGCAAAAAATCGGGAGAAACGGTCGCTAAAACGGGATATCGGGAGACGATAACCAAAATCAGTAGATCTCCCGATAAATCGGGAACTTTTACAACACTCGTCACTTGACAGCAAGTAATGCTAATCTAATGGGAAGGTAATGACAGCTTGTCAGAGGTAAAATAACTGTGAACGGACTGTAGTAGTAAATAGTAATCGATACTTGTCTTTGGGACTAGGAGCACATTCTTTTTCTCTCCTTAATCTGTATTAAAGTTTAATGCCTGTCGGAAAATAAATTATTCTTCAACTGAACTGAATAAAAACTTTCATTCCCTCCCCCCCACAAAAACTGGTTTTACAGCATGGTATCGTAATAGTTCTCGTAATAGAACATAGATGGTGTTTTTACAATTGTAAAAACAGAAAAAAAAAGATTTACAATTGATTTGTTTTTGCAATTGTAAAAACACCATCTATGTTCTATTACGAGAACTATTACGATACGTAGCAAAGTAATATTAGAATATACTACAAAATTAATCACAGATGGCGCTTAACACATATAGTTTGGCTATAGAGATTCGTAAATTAAATTATTTCAAAATATTATTTCATTTTTATTTTTAGTATTGCTGTTTTTGAATATTGTATTTTGAACAATGTTTTTTTAATATTGTTTTTTGATTTTTTTTTCATGTCAAAGAAGTATAACTTCTCACGCGCGTACAAAAGTACACGCACCCTTTTAATTTGAAAATACGAGTTTTTAATAGGTTTTTGGCAAAACTTTCCGAAATTTATGAAGTGTTTTTAATGAAATCTACTGTAAAGGGTGCGCAAAGTAATTACGAATCTTCCGATACCACACAGTGGTCGGTCGAGAAGAAATTTGAAAAGAACTTATTGTTAAAATCTATGTTATTTTAAGAAAATCGTGTATCAAGGGAAATTTGAAAAATTTGTTAGGAAATTGAAAACTAATTGCGCAATTGGCAAGGGCACTTTAAGACGAATCTATTGATATATGACACTACTATATATGTGTTATAATTGGGAAGTAATAAGATGATCAAAATTTTTATGCTATGAATTTAAATTTCGTGTCGCCAGAGCTTAGGTGGTTTCTTATGTATGGGAAGGGCGCCCCGCGGCTTTTTTCGCGTTTCAGTAGCCGGATCGCGACGGGAGAGGTGTCTAAGGATTGGTCTCGGTGAGTACTACACAGATTTGAAGAAAAATTTAAGGTAAGTAGAAATTTGGAAAAAATTTTTTGAAAATACGAGTTTTTAATAGGTTTTTGGCAAAACTTTCCGAAATTTATGAAGTGTTTTTAATGAAATCTACTGTAAAGGGTGCGCAAAGTAATTACGAATCTTCCGATACCACACAGTGGTCGGTCGAGAAGAAATTTGAAAAGAACTTATTGTTAAAATCTATGTTATTTTAAGAAAATCGTGTATCAAGGGAAATTTGAAAAATTTGTTAGGAAATTGAAAACTAATTGCGCAATTGGCAAGGGCACTTTAAGACGAATCTATTGATATATGACACTACTATATATGTGTTATAATTGGGAAGTAATAAGATGATCAAAATTTTTATGCTATGAATTTAAATTTCGTGTCGCCAGAGCTTAGGTGGTTTCTTATGTATGGGAAGGGCGCCCCGCGGCTTTTTTCGCGTTTCAGTAGCCGGATCGCGACGGGAGAGGTGTCTAAGGATTGGTCTCGGTGAGTACTACACAGATTTGAAGAAAAATTTAAGGTAAGTAGAAATTTGGAAAAAATTTTTTGAAAATACGAGTTTTTAATAGGTTTTTGGCAAAACTTTCCGAAATTTATGAAGTGTTTTTAATGAAATCTACTGTAAAGGGTGCGCAAAGTAATTACGAATCTTCCGATACCACACAGTGGTCGGTCGAGAAGAAATTTGAAAAGAACTTATTGTTAAAATCTATGTTATTTTAAGAAAATCGTGTATCAAGGGAAATTTGAAAAATTTGTTAGGAAATTGAAAACTAATTGCGCAATTGGCAAGGGCACTTTAAGACGAATCTATTGATATATGACACTACTATATATGTGTTATAATTGGGAAGTAATAAGATGATCAAAATTTTTATGCTATGAATTTAAATTTCGTGTCGCCAGAGCTTAGGTGGTTTCTTATGTATGGGAAGGGCGCCCCGCGGCTTTTTTCGCGTTTCAGTAGCCGGATCGCGACGGGAGAGGTGTCTAAGGATTGGTCTCGGTGAGTACTACACAGATTTGAAGAAAAATTTAAGGTAAGTAGAAATTTGGAAAAAATTTTTTGAAAATACGAGTTTTTAATAGGTTTTTGGCAAAACTTTCCGAAATTTATGAAGTGTTTTTAATGAAATCTACTGTAAAGGGTGCGCAAAGTAATTACGAATCTTCCGATACCACACAGTGGTCGGTCGAGAAGAAATTTGAAAAGAACTTATTGTTAAAATCTATGTTATTTTAAGAAAATCGTGTATCAAGGGAAATTTGAAAAATTTGTTAGGAAATTGAAAACTAATTGCGCAATTGGCAAGGGCACTTTAAGACGAATCTATTGATATATGACACTACTATATATGTGTTATAATTGGGAAGTAATAAGATGATCAAAATTTTTATGCTATGAATTTAAATTTCGTGTCGCCAGAGCTTAGGTGGTTTCTTATGTATGGGAAGGGCGCCCCGCGGCTTTTTTCGCGTTTCAGTAGCCGGATCGCGACGGGAGAGGTGTCTAAGGATTGGTCTCGGTGAGTACTACACAGATTTGAAGAAAAATTTAAGGTAAGTAGAAATTTGGAAAAAATTTTTTGAAAATACGAGTTTTTAATAGGTTTTTGGCAAAACTTTCCGAAATTTATGAAGTGTTTTTAATGAAATCTACTGTAAAGGGTGCGCAAAGTAATTACGAATCTTCCGATACCACACAGTGGTCGGTCGAGAAGAAATTTGAAAAGAACTTATTGTTAAAATCTATGTTATTTTAAGAAAATCGTGTATCAAGGGAAATTTGAAAAATTTGTTAGGAAATTGAAAACTAATTGCGCAATTGGCAAGGGCACTTTAAGACGAATCTATTGATATATGACACTACTATATATGTGTTATAATTGGGAAGTAATAAGATGATCAAAATTTTTATGCTATGAATTTAAATTTCGTGTCGCCAGAGCTTAGGTGGTTTCTTATGTATGGGAAGGGCGCCCCGCGGCTTTTTTCGCGTTTCAGTAGCCGGATCGCGACGGGAGAGGTGTCTAAGGATTGGTCTCGGTGAGTACTACACAGATTTGAAGAAAAATTTAAGGTAAGTAGAAATTTGGAAAAAATTTTTTGAAAATACGAGTTTTTAATAGGTTTTTGGCAAAACTTTCCGAAATTTATGAAGTGTTTTTAATGAAATCTACTGTAAAGGGTGCGCAAAGTAATTACGAATCTTCCGATACCACACAGTGGTCGGTCGAGAAGAAATTTGAAAAGAACTTATTGTTAAAATCTATGTTATTTTAAGAAAATCGTGTATCAAGGGAAATTTGAAAAATTTGTTAGGAAATTGAAAACTAATTGCGCAATTGGCAAGGGCACTTTAAGACGAATCTATTGATATATGACACTACTATATATGTGTTATAATTGGGAAGTAATAAGATGATCAAAATTTTTATGCTATGAATTTAAATTTCGTGTCGCCAGAGCTTAGGTGGTTTCTTATGTATGGGAAGGGCGCCCCGCGGCTTTTTTCGCGTTTCAGTAGCCGGATCGCGACGGGAGAGGTGTCTAAGGATTGGTCTCGGTGAGTACTACACAGATTTGAAGAAAAATTTAAGGTAAGTAGAAATTTGGAAAAAATTTTTTGAAAATACGAGTTTTTAATAGGTTTTTGGCAAAACTTTCCGAAATTTATGAAGTGTTTTTAATGAAATCTACTGTAAAGGGTGCGCAAAGTAATTACGAATCTTCCGATACCACACAGTGGTCGGTCGAGAAGAAATTTGAAAAGAACTTATTGTTAAAATCTATGTTATTTTAAGAAAATCGTGTATCAAGGGAAATTTGAAAAATTTGTTAGGAAATTGAAAACTAATTGCGCAATTGGCAAGGGCACTTTAAGACGAATCTATTGATATATGACACTACTATATATGTGTTATAATTGGGAAGTAATAAGATGATCAAAATTTTTATGCTATGAATTTAAATTTCGTGTCGCCAGAGCTTAGGTGGTTTCTTATGTATGGGAAGGGCGCCCCGCGGCTTTTTTCGCGTTTCAGTAGCCGGATCGCGACGGGAGAGGTGTCTAAGGATTGGTCTCGGTGAGTACTACACAGATTTGAAGAAAAATTTAAGGTAAGTAGAAATTTGGAAAAAATTTTTTGAAAATACGAGTTTTTAATAGGTTTTTGGCAAAACTTTCCGAAATTTATGAAGTGTTTTTAATGAAATCTACTGTAAAGGGTGCGCAAAGTAATTACGAATCTTCCGATACCACACAGTGGTCGGTCGAGAAGAAATTTGAAAAGAACTTATTGTTAAAATCTATGTTATTTTAAGAAAATCGTGTATCAAGGGAAATTTGAAAAATTTGTTAGGAAATTGAAAACTAATTGCGCAATTGGCAAGGGCACTTTAAGACGAATCTATTGATATATGACACTACTATATATGTGTTATAATTGGGAAGTAATAAGATGATCAAAATTTTTATGCTATGAATTTAAATTTCGTGTCGCCAGAGCTTAGGTGGTTTCTTATGTATGGGAAGGGCGCCCCGCGGCTTTTTTCGCGTTTCAGTAGCCGGATCGCGACGGGAGAGGTGTCTAAGGATTGGTCTCGGTGAGTACTACACAGATTTGAAGAAAAATTTAAGGTAAGTAGAAATTTGGAAAAAATTTTTTGAAAATACGAGTTTTTAATAGGTTTTTGGCAAAACTTTCCGAAATTTATGAAGTGTTTTTAATGAAATCTACTGTAAAGGGTGCGCAAAGTAATTACGAATCTTCCGATACCACACAGTGGTCGGTCGAGAAGAAATTTGAAAAGAACTTATTGTTAAAATCTATGTTATTTTAAGAAAATCGTGTATCAAGGGAAATTTGAAAAATTTGTTAGGAAATTGAAAACTAATTGCGCAATTGGCAAGGGCACTTTAAGACGAATCTATTGATATATGACACTACTATATATGTGTTATAATTGGGAAGTAATAAGATGATCAAAATTTTTATGCTATGAATTTAAATTTCGTGTCGCCAGAGCTTAGGTGGTTTCGTATGTATGGGAAGGGCGCCCCGCGGCTTTTTTCGCGTTTCAGTAGCCGGATCGCGACGGGAGAGGTGTCTAAGGATTGGTCTCGGTGAGTACTACACAGATTTGAAGAAAAATTTAAGGTAAGTAGAAATTTGGAAAAATTTTTTTGAAAATACGAGTTTTTAATAGGTTTTTGGCAAAACTTTCCGAAATTTATGAAGTGTTTTTAATGAAATCTACTGTAAAGGGTGCGCAAAGTAATTACGAATCTTCCGATACCACACAGTGGTCGGTCGAGAAGAAATTTGAAAAGAACTTATTGTTAAAATCTATGTTATTTTAAGAAAATCGTGTATCAAGGGAAATTTGAAAAATTTGTTAGGAAATTGAAAACTAATTGCGCAATTGGCAAGGGCACTTTAAGACGAATCTATTGATATATGACACTACTATATATGTGTTATAATTGGGAAGTAATAAGATGATCAAAATTTTTATGCTATGAATTTAAATTTCGTGTCGCCAGAGCTTAGGTGGTTTCTTATGTATGGGAAGGGCGCCCCGCGGCTTTTTTCGCGTTTCAGTAGCCGGATCGCGACGGGAGAGGTGTCTAAGGATTGGTCTCGGTGAGTACTACACAGATTTGAAGAAAAATTTAAGGTAAGTAGAAATTTGGAAAAATTTTTTTGAAAATACGAGTTTTTAATAGGTTTTTGGCAAAACTTTCCGAAATTTATGAAGTGTTTTTAATGAAATCTACTGTAAAGGGTGCGCAAAGTAATTACGAATCTTCCGATACCACACAGTGGTCGGTCGAGAAGAAATTTGAAAAGAACTTATTGTTAAAATCTATGTTATTTTAAGAAAATCGTGTATCAAGGGAAATTTGAAAAATTTGTTAGGAAATTGAAAACTAATTGCGCAATTGGCAAGGGCACTTTAAGACGAATCTATTGATATATGACACTACTATATATGTGTTATAATTGGGAAGTAATAAGATGATCAAAATTTTTATGCTATGAATTTAAATTTCGTGTCGCCAGAGCTTAGGTGGTTTCTTATGTATGGGAAGGGCGCCCCGCGGCTTTTTTCGCGTTTCAGTAGCCGGATCGCGACGGGAGAGGTGTCTAAGGATTGGTCTCGGTGAGTACTACACAGATTTGAAGAAAAATTTAAGGTAAGTAGAAATTTGGAAAAAATTTTTTGAAAATACGAGTTTTTAATAGGTTTTTGGCAAAACTTTCCGAAATTTATGAAGTGTTTTTAATGAAATCTACTGTAAAGGGTGCGCAAAGTAATTACGAATCTTCCGATACCACACAGTGGTCGGTCGAGAAGAAATTTGAAAAGAACTTATTGTTAAAATCTATGTTATTTTAAGAAAATCGTGTATCAAGGGAAATTTGAAAAATTTGTTAGGAAATTGAAAACTAATTGCGCAATTGGCAAGGGCACTTTAAGACGAATCTATTGATATATGACACTACTATATATGTGTTATAATTGGGAAGTAATAAGATGATCAAAATTTTTATGCTATGAATTTAAATTTCGTGTCGCCAGAGCTTAGGTGGTTTCTTATGTATGGGAAGGGCGCCCCGCGGCTTTTTTCGCGTTTCAGTAGCCGGATCGCGACGGGAGAGGTGTCTAAGGATTGGTCTCGGTGAGTACTACACAGATTTGAAGAAAAATTTAAGGTAAGTAGAAATTTGGAAAAATTTTTTTGAAAATACGAGTTTTTAATAGGTTTTTGGCAAAACTTTCCGAAATTTATGAAGTGTTTTTAATGAAATCTACTGTAAAGGGTGCGCAAAGTAATTACGAATCTTCCGATACCACACAGTGGTCGGTCGAGAAGAAATTTGAAAAGAACTTATTGTTAAAATCTATGTTATTTTAAGAAAATCGTGTATCAAGGGAAATTTGAAAAATTTGTTAGGAAATTGAAAACTAATTGCGCAATTGGCAAGGGCACTTTAAGACGAATCTATTGATATATGACACTACTATATATGTGTTATAATTGGGAAGTAATAAGATGATCAAAATTTTTATGCTATGAATTTAAATTTCGTGTCGCCAGAGCTTAGGTGGTTTCTTATGTATGGGAAGGGCGCCCCGCGGCTTTTTTCGCGTTTCAGTAGCCGGATCGCGACGGGAGAGGTGTCTAAGGATTGGTCTCGGTGAGTACTACACAGATTTGAAGAAAAATTTAAGGTAAGTAGAAATTTGGAAAAATTTTTTTGAAAATACGAGTTTTTAATAGGTTTTTAGCAAAAATTTCCGAAGTTTATGAAGTGTTTTTAACGAAATCTACTGTAAAGGGTGCGCAAAGTAATTACGAATCTTCCGATACCACACAGTGGTCGGTCGAGAAGAAATTTGAAAAGAACTTATTGTTAAAATCTATGTTATTTTAAGAAAATCGTGTATCAAGGGAAATTTGAAAAATTTGTTAGGAAATTGAAAACTAATTGCGCAATTGGCAAGGGCACTTTAAGACGAATCTATTGATATATGACACTACTATATATGGGTTATAATTGGGAAGTAATAAGATGATCTAAATTTTTATGTTATGAATTTAAATTTCGTGTCGCCAGAGCTTAGGTGGATTCCTATGTATGGGAAGGGCGCCCCGCGGCTTTTTTCGCGTTTCAGTAGCCGGATCGCGACGGGAGAGGTGTCTAAGGATTGGTCTCGGTGAGTACTACACAGATTTGAAGAAAAATTTAAGGTAAGTAGAAATTTGGAAAAAATTTTTTGAAAATACGAGTTTTTAATAGGTTTTTGGCAAAACTTTCCGAAATTTATGAAGTGTTTTTAATGAAATCTACTGTAAAGGGTGCGCAAAGTAATTACGAATCTTCCGATACCACACAGTGGTCGGTCGAGAAGAAATTTGAAAAGAACTTATTGTTAAAATCTATGTTATTTTAAGAAAATCGTGTATCAAGGGAAATTTGAAAAATTTGTTAGGAAATTGAAAACTAATTGCGCAATTGGCAAGGGCACTTTAAGACGAATCTATTGATATATGACACTACTATATATGTGTTATAATTGGGAAGTAATAAGATGATCAAAATTTTTATGCTATGAATTTAAATTTCGTGTCGCCAGAGCTTAGGTGGTTTCTTATGTATGGGAAGGGCGCCCCGCGGCTTTTTTCGCGTTTCAGTAGCCGGATCGCGACGGGAGAGGTGTCTAAGGATTGGTCTCGGTGAGTACTACACAGATTTGAAGAAAAATTTAAGGTAAGTAGAAATTTGGAAAAATTTTTTTGAAAATACGAGTTTTTAATAGGTTTTTGGCAAAACTTTCCGAAATTTATGAAGTGTTTTTAATGAAATCTACTGTAAAGGGTGCGCAAAGTAATTACGAATCTTCCGATACCACACAGTGGTCGGTCGAGAAGAAATTTGAAAAGAACTTATTGTTAAAATCTATGTTATTTTAAGAAAATCGTGTATCAAGGGAAATTTGAAAAATTTGTTAGGAAATTGAAAACTAATTGCGCAATTGGCAAGGGCACTTTAAGACGAATCTATTGATATATGACACTACTATATATGTGTTATAATTGGGAAGTAATAAGATGATCAAAATTTTTATGCTATGAATTTAAATTTCGTGTCGCCAGAGCTTAGGTGGTTTCTTATGTATGGGAAGGGCGCCCCGCGGCTTTTTTCGCGTTTCAGTAGCCGGATCGCGACGGGAGAGGTGTCTAAGGATTGGTCTCGGTGAGTACTACACAGATTTGAAGAAAAATTTAAGGTAAGTAGAAATTTGGAAAAAATTTTTTGAAAATACGAGTTTTTAATAGGTTTTTGGCAAAACTTTCCGAAATTTATGAAGTGTTTTTAATGAAATCTACTGTAAAGGGTGCGCAAAGTAATTACGAATCTTCCGATACCACACAGTGGTCGGTCGAGAAGAAATTTGAAAAGAACTTATTGTTAAAATCTATGTTATTTTAAGAAAATCGTGTATCAAGGGAAATTTGAAAAATTTGTTAGGAAATTGAAAACTAATTGCGCAATTGGCAAGGGCACTTTAAGACGAATCTATTGATATATGACACTACTATATATGTGTTATAATTGGGAAGTAATAAGATGATCAAAATTTTTATGCTATGAATTTAAATTTCGTGTCGCCAGAGCTTAGGTGGTTTCTTATGTATGGGAAGGGCGCCCCGCGGCTTTTTTCGCGTTTCAGTAGCCGGATCGCGACGGGAGAGGTGTCTAAGGATTGGTCTCGGTGAGTACTACACAGATTTGAAGAAAAATTTAAGGTAAGTAGAAATTTGGAAAAATTTTTTTGAAAATACGAGTTTTTAATAGGTTTTTGGCAAAACTTTCCGAAATTTATGAAGTGTTTTTAATGAAATCTACTGTAAAGGGTGCGCAAAGTAATTACGAATCTTCCGATACCACACAGTGGTCGGTCGAGAAGAAATTTGAAAAGAACTTATTGTTAAAATCTATGTTATTTTAAGAAAATCGTGTATCAAGGGAAATTTGAAAAATTTGTTAGGAAATTGAAAACTAATTGCGCAATTGGCAAGGGCACTTTAAGACGAATCTATTGATATATGACACTACTATATATGTGTTATAATTGGGAAGTAATAAGATGATCAAAATTTTTATGCTATGAATTTAAATTTCGTGTCGCCAGAGCTTAGGTGGTTTCTTATGTATGGGAAGGGCGCCCCGCGGCTTTTTTCGCGTTTCAGTAGCCGGATCGCGACGGGAGAGGTGTCTAAGGATTGGTCTCGGTGAGTACTACACAGATTTGAAGAAAAATTTAAGGTAAGTAGAAATTTGGAAAAAAATTTTTGAAAATACGAGTTTTTAATAGGTTTTTGGCAAAACTTTCCGAAATTTATGAAGTGTTTTTAATGAAATCTACTGTAAAGGGTGCGCAAAGTAATTACGAATCTTCCGATACCACACAGTGGTCGGTCGAGAAGAAATTTGAAAAGAACTTATTGTTAAAATCTATGTTATTTTAAGAAAATCGTGTATCAAGGGAAATTTGAAAAATTTGTTAGGAAATTGAAAACTAATTGCGCAATTGGCAAGGGCACTTTAAGACGAATCTATTGATATATGACACTACTATATATGTGTTATAATTGGGAAGTAATAAGATGATCAAAATTTTTATGCTATGAATTTAAATTTCGTGTCGCCAGAGCTTAGGTGGATTCCTATGTATGGGAAGGGCGCCCCGCGGCTTTTTTCGCGTTTCAGTAGCCGGATCGCGACGGGAGAGGTGTCTAAGGATTGGTCTCGGTGAGTACTACACAGATTTGAAGAAAAATTTAAGGTAAGTAGAAATTTGGAAAAAATTTTTTGAAAATACGAGTTTTTAATAGGTTTTTGGCAAAACTTTCCGAAATTTATGAAGTGTTTTTAATGAAATCTACTGTAAAGGGTGCGCAAAGTAATTACGAATCTTCCGATACCACACAGTGGTCGGTCGAGAAGAAATTTGAAAAGAACTTATTGTTAAAATCTATGTTATTTTAAGAAAATCGTGTATCAAGGGAAATTTGAAAAATTTGTTAGGAAATTGAAAACTAATTGCGCAATTGGCAAGGGCACTTTAAGACGAATCTATTGATATATGACACTACTATATATGTGTTATAATTGGGAAGTAATAAGATGATCAAAATTTTTATGCTATGAATTTAAATTTCGTGTCGCCAGAGCTTAGGTGGTTTCTTATGTATGGGAAGGGCGCCCCGCGGCTTTTTTCGCGTTTCAGTAGCCGGATCGCGACGGGAGAGGTGTCTAAGGATTGGTCTCGGTGAGTACTACACAGATTTGAAGAAAAATTTAAGGTAAGTAGAAATTTGGAAAAAATTTTTTTGAAAATACGAGTTTTTAATAGGTTTTTAGCAAAAATTTCCGAAGTTTATGAAGTGTTTTTAACGAAATCTACTGTAAAGGGTGCGCAAAGTAATTACGAATCTTCCGATACCACACAGTGGTCGGTCGAGAAGAAATTTGAAAAGAACTTATTGTTAAAATCTATGTTATTTTAAGAAAATCGTGTATCAAGGGAAATTTGAAAAATTTGTTAGGAAATTGAAAACTAATTGCGCAATTGGCAAGGGCACTTTAAGACGAATCTATTGATATATGACACTACTATATATGGGTTATAATTGGGAAGTAATAAGATGATCTAAATTTTTATGTTATGAATTTAAATTTCGTGTCGCCAGAGCTTAGGTGGATTCCTATGTATGGGAGGGGGGCCCCGCGGCTTTTTTCGCGTTTCAGTAGCCAGATCGCGACGGGAGAGGTGTCTAAGGATTGGTCTCGGTGAGTACTACACAGATTTGAAGAAAAATTTAAGGTAAGTAGAAATTTGGAAAAAATTTTTTGAAAATACGAGTTTTTAATAGGTTTTTAGCAAAAATTTCCGAAGTTTATGAAGTGTTTTTAACGAAATCTACTGTAAAGGGTGCGCAAAGTAATTACGAATCTTCCGATACCACACAGTGGTCGGTCGAGAAGAAATTTGAAAAGAACTTATTGTTAAAATCTATGTTATTTTAAGAAAATCGTGTATCAAGGGAAATTTGAAAAATTTGTTAGGAAATTGAAAACTAATTGCGCAATTGGCAAGGGCACTTTAAGACGAATCTATTGATATATGACACTACTATATATGGGTTATAATTGGGAAGTAATAAGATGATCTAAATTTTTATGTTATGAATTTAAATTTCGTGTCGCCAGAGCTTAGGTGGATTCCTATGTATGGGAGGGGGGCCCCGCGGCTTTTTTCGCGTTTCAGTAGCCAGATCGCGACGGGAGAGGTGTCTAAGGATTGGTCTCGGTGAGTACTACACAGATTTGAAGAAAAATTTAAGGTAAGTAGAAATTTGGAAAAAATTTTTTGAAAATACGAGTTTTTAATAGGTTTTTAGCAAAAATTTCCGAAGTTTATGAAGTGTTTTTAACGAAATCTACTGTAAAGGGTGCGCAAAGTAATTACGAATCTTCCGATACCACACAGTGGTCGGTCGAGAAGAAATTTGAAAAGAACTTATTGTTAAAATCTATGTTATTTTAAGAAAATCGTGTATCAAGGGAAATTTGAAAAATTTGTTAGGAAATTGAAAACTAATTGCGCAATTGGCAAGGGCACTTTAAGACGAATCTATTGATATATGACACTACTATATATGGGTTATAATTGGGAAGTAATAAGATGATCTAAATTTTTATGTTATGAATTTAAATTTCGTGTCGCCAGAGCTTAGGTGGATTCCTATGTATGGGAAGGGCGCTCCGCGGCTTTTTTCGCGTTTCAGTAGCCGGATCGCGACGGGAGAGGTGTCTAAGGATTGGTCTCGGTGAGTACTACACAGATTTGAAGAAAAATTTAAGGTAAGTAGAAATTTGGAAAAATTTTTTTGAAAATACGAGTTTTTAATAGGTTTTTAGCAAAAATTTCCGAAGTTTATGAAGTGTTTTTAACGAAATCTACTGTAAAGGGTGCGCAAAGTAATTACGAATCTTCCGATACCACACAGTGGTCGGTCGAGAAGAAATTTGAAAAGAACTTATTGTTAAAATCTATGTTATTTTAAGAAAATCGTGTATCAAGGGAAATTTGAAAAATTTGTTAGGAAATTGAAAACTAATTGCGCAATTGGCAAGGGCACTTTAAGACGAATCTATTGATATATGACACTACTATATATGTGTTATAATTGGGAAGTAATAAGATGATCAAAATTTTTATGCTATGAATTTAAATTTCGTGTCGCCAGAGCTTAGGTGGTTTCTTATGTATGGGAAGGGCGCCCCGCGGCTTTTTTCGCGTTTCAGTAGCCGGATCGCGACGGGAGAGGTGTCTAAGGATTGGTCTCGGTGAGTACTACACAGATTTGAAGAAAAATTTAAGGTAAGTAGAAATTTGGAAAAATTTTTTTGAAAATACGAGTTTTTAATAGGTTTTTGGCAAAACTTTCCGAAATTTATGAAGTGTTTTTAATGAAATCTACTGTAAAGGGTGCGCAAAGTAATTACGAATCTTCCGATACCACACAGTGGTCGGTCGAGAAGAAATTTGAAAAGAACTTATTGTTAAAATCTATGTTATTTTAAGAAAATCGTGTATCAAGGGAAATTTGAAAAATTTGTTAGGAAATTGAAAACTAATTGCGCAATTGGCAAGGGCACTTTAAGACGAATCTATTGATATATGACACTACTATATATGTGTTATAATTGGGAAGTAATAAGATGATCAAAATTTTTATGCTATGAATTTAAATTTCGTGTCGCCAGAGCTTAGGTGGTTTCTTATGTATGGGAAGGGCGCCCCGCGGCTTTTTTCGCGTTTCAGTAGCCGGATCGCGACGGGAGAGGTGTCTAAGGATTGGTCTCGGTGAGTACTACACAGATTTGAAGAAAAATTTAAGGTAAGTAGAAATTTGGAAAAAATTTTTTGAAAATACGAGTTTTTAATAGGTTTTTGGCAAAACTTTCCGAAATTTATGAAGTGTTTTTAATGAAATCTACTGTAAAGGGTGCGCAAAGTAATTACGAATCTTCCGATACCACACAGTGGTCGGTCGAGAAGAAATTTGAAAAGAACTTATTGTTAAAATCTATGTTATTTTAAGAAAATCGTGTATCAAGGGAAATTTGAAAAATTTGTTAGGAAATTGAAAACTAATTGCGCAATTGGCAAGGGCACTTTAAGACGAATCTATTGATATATGACACTACTATATATGTGTTATAATTGGGAAGTAATAAGATGATCAAAATTTTTATGCTATGAATTTAAATTTCGTGTCGCCAGAGCTTAGGTGGTTTCTTATGTATGGGAAGGGCGCCCCGCGGCTTTTTTCGCGTTTCAGTAGCCGGATCGCGACGGGAGAGGTGTCTAAGGATTGGTCTCGGTGAGTACTACACAGATTTGAAGAAAAATTTAAGGTAAGTAGAAATTTGGAAAAATTTTTTTGAAAATACGAGTTTTTAATAGGTTTTTGGCAAAACTTTCCGAAATTTATGAAGTGTTTTTAATGAAATCTACTGTAAAGGGTGCGCAAAGTAATTACGAATCTTCCGATACCACACAGTGGTCGGTCGAGAAGAAATTTGAAAAGAACTTATTGTTAAAATCTATGTTATTTTAAGAAAATCGTGTATCAAGGGAAATTTGAAAAATTTGTTAGGAAATTGAAAACTAATTGCGCAATTGGCAAGGGCACTTTAAGACGAATCTATTGATATATGACACTACTATATATGTGTTATAATTGGGAAGTAATAAGATGATCAAAATTTTTATGCTATGAATTTAAATTTCGTGTCGCCAGAGCTTAGGTGGTTTCTTATGTATGGGAAGGGCGCCCCGCGGCTTTTTTCGCGTTTCAGTAGCCGGATCGCGACGGGAGAGGTGTCTAAGGATTGGTCTCGGTGAGTACTACACAGATTTGAAGAAAAATTTAAGGTAAGTAGAAATTTGGAAAAATTTTTTTGAAAATACGAGTTTTTAATAGGTTTTTAGCAAAAATTTCCGAAGTTTATGAAGTGTTTTTAACGAAATCTACTGTAAAGGGTGCGCAAAGTAATTACGAATCTTCCGATACCACACAGTGGTCGGTCGAGAAGAAATTTGAAAAGAACTTATTGTTAAAATCTATGTTATTTTAAGAAAATCGTGTATCAAGGGAAATTTGAAAAATTTGTTAGGAAATTGAAAACTAATTGCGCAATTGGCAAGGGCACTTTAAGACGAATCTATTGATATATGACACTACTATATATGTGTTATAATTGGGAAGTAATAAGATGATCAAAATTTTTATGCTATGAATTTAAATTTCGTGTCGCCAGAGCTTAGGTGGTTTCTTATGTATGGGAAGGGCGCCCCGCGGCTTTTTTCGCGTTTCAGTAGCCGGATCGCGACGGGAGAGGTGTCTAAGGATTGGTCTCGGTGAGTACTACACAGATTTGAAGAAAAATTTAAGGTAAGTAGAAATTTGGAAAAAATTTTTTTGAAAATACGAGTTTTTAATAGGTTTTTAGCAAAAATTTCCGAAGTTTATGAAGTGTTTTTAACGAAATCTACTGTAAAGGGTGCGCAAAGTAATTACGAATCTTCCGATACCACACAGTGGTCGGTCGAGAAGAAATTTGAAAAGAACTTATTGTTAAAATCTATGTTATTTTAAGAAAATCGTGTATCAAGGGAAATTTGAAAAATTTGTTAGGAAATTGAAAACTAATTGCGCAATTGGCAAGGGCACTTTAAGACGAATCTATTGATATATGACACTACTATATATGGGTTATAATTGGGAAGTAATAAGATGATCTAAATTTTTATGTTATGAATTTAAATTTCGTGTCGCCAGAGCTTAGGTGGATTCCTATGTATGGGAGGGGGGCCCCGCGGCTTTTTTCGCGTTTCAGTAGCCAGATCGCGACGGGAGAGGTGTCTAAGGATTGGTCTCGGTGAGTACTACACAGATTTGAAGAAAAATTTAAGGTAAGTAGAAATTTGAAAAAAATTTTTTGAAAATACGAGTTTTTAATAGGTTTTTAGCAAAAATTTCCGAAGTTTATGAAGTGTTTTTAACGAAATCTACTGTAAAGGGTGCGCAAAGTAATTACGAATCTTCCGATACCACACAGTGGTCGGTCGAGAAGAAATTTGAAAAGAACTTATTGTTAAAATCTATGTTATTTTAAGAAAATCGTGTATCAAGGGAAATTTGAAAAATTTGTTAGGAAATTGAAAACTAATTGCGCAATTGGCAAGGGCACTTTAAGACGAATCTATTGATATATGACACTACTATATATGGGTTATAATTGGGAAGTAATAAGATGATCTAAATTTTTATGTTATGAATTTAAATTTCGTGTCGCCAGAGCTTAGGTGGATTCCTATGTATGGGAGGGGGGCCCCGCGGCTTTTTTCGCGTTTCAGTAGCCAGATCGCGACGGGAGAGGTGTCTAAGGATTGGTCTCGGTGAGTACTACACAGATTTGAAGAAAAATTTAAGGTAAGTAGAAATTTGGAAAAAATTTTTTGAAAATACGAGTTTTTAATAGGTTTTTAGCAAAAATTTCCGAAGTTTATGAAGTGTTTTTAACGAAATCTACTGTAAAGGGTGCGCAAAGTAATTACGAATCTTCCGATACCACACAGTGGTCGGTCGAGAAGAAATTTGAAAAGAACTTATTGTTAAAATCTATGTTATTTTAAGAAAATCGTGTATCAAGGGAAATTTGAAAAATTTGTTAGGAAATTGAAAACTAATTGCGCAATTGGCAAGGGCACTTTAAGACGAATCTATTGATATATGACACTACTATATATGGGTTATAATTGGGAAGTAATAAGATGATCTAAATTTTTATGTTATGAATTTAAATTTCGTGTCGCCAGAGCTTAGGTGGATTCCTATGTATGGGAAGGGCGCTCCGCGGCTTTTTTCGCGTTTCAGTAGCCGGATCGCGACGGGAGAGGTGTCTAAGGATTGGTCTCGGTGAGTACTACACAGATTTGAAGAAAAATTTAAGGTAAGTAGAAATTTGGAAAAATTTTTTTGAAAATACGAGTTTTTAATAGGTTTTTAGCAAAAATTTCCGAAGTTTATGAAGTGTTTTTAACGAAATCTACTGTAAAGGGTGCGCAAAGTAATTACGAATCTTCCGATACCACACAGTGGTCGGTCGAGAAGAAATTTGAAAAGAACTTATTGTTAAAATCTATGTTATTTTAAGAAAATCGTGTATCAAGGGAAATTTGAAAAATTTGTTAGGAAATTGAAAACTAATTGCGCAATTGGCAAGGGCACTTTAAGACGAATCTATTGATATATGACACTACTATATATGGGTTATAATTGGGAAGTAATAAGATGATCTAAATTTTTATGTTATCGGTTAGGTTTTTTTTTTTTTTTTTTTTTTTTTTTTTTTTTTTTTTTTTTTTTTTTTATATGTCCGGGCGCTTACTGGCCCGGCCCGCGAGCTAAATAATCGTCCCCTAACATAGTGCGTCAGGGCCCTTTTTTACTTTATTTGTAGAAAAGCTTATAAAATGTTAATAGGTTTACATAATATCTGGACTTAGAAACCATCTTATTGCTACTACATTATAGTAGTTATTAACTATGTTATGTTATTATCTCTATCTACTATTTTTAATATATATCTAACTTCTTTTTGATTATTTTATTTACTTTTATTACATCTTATACTACCTTACTGTAATTTATCTACGTAACATGTTACTCATTATTCGCTACTTTTCTACTTACTATTTTAAGTCTATGTTTGTTAATTCCTTTTTTTTTATTTATTGTTTCTTATTATATTACATGAGTTTATAATTATCTTATATTAAAGTATATTACATTTTTATCCTTCTTCTATTACATATGTATGCTTTCATAGTTTACTGTTTCACTTAATTCTATTTTAATTTATATGCTAATTAATTGTGATAACTATTACTATATATACTCATTATATATGTTTTAGTTTATCCTTTTACTACTTGTTTCTATTTATTACCTTTATCGCTACATTTTTACAGTACTCTATGAATTTATTTCTTAATTTTTGGTCTTCCATTATTCTACCTATACTTTGCTTTTTAATACTTTGTTTTAATATGGTTTCTATATCCTGTCGTTCTTTGCCATGTACAGGACATTCCAGTAAGATATGCAGGATTCCTTCGTTCATATCTGGATCGCAGATGCAAGATGGGCTCTCCTTACATTTGAATCGATTTAAATACTCCGAGAACCCACCATGCCCTGTCATTATCTGAGCCAGTACTGAGTCCAGCGTCACTCCTCTCAGCACCCTATATGCACGTATCGCATCTGGGAAGAAGACCCTTGTGACCGCTGCAGTTTCTCCGGTCGTGTAGCGCCGGTTCCACTCATCCAGCGATTCCATTCGGATTTGCCGCTTTATGAAGGAAACCGGGCACAGTTCGTAATGAGGTCTTCTTTTTAGATTTTTTGCTGCGTCTTTTGCGAGCATATCTGCCCTTTCATTTCCTTCCAACCCTACGTGTGCTTTTATCCAGAATAGCCGTAGTATTCTGCCGCTTGCAATTATGGATCGTAGATTTGCATAAGTTTTCTGCGCTAAGGGATGGAAGGAATCTCCGTTGGTAACGGCATCGAGGGCTGACCTTGAGTCGCTGAGGAAATTAACGCATGTGGACGAACTTTTCTTGGCATGTTCTGATGCCTCAAATAGAGCCAAGAGTTCTGCTTGGTAGACGGTGCAGAATGATTCTAACTTAAGTTTTCGGGTCACGGTTTCAACGCCATTCAACCAGACGGAGAATGCCGCACCGACTTTTCCCTCAATCTTACTGCCGTCTGTAAAGATTGTGAGGCCATTGATGTCATGTTGGATCATTTCTGCATCGTCCATCACGCATTGGTATTTGAGCTGTATGTGCTCCGCGGGGTGTGGTCTGTTTGAGAAAGCGTTTGGTTTCTCCACTTCTCGGTCTCCCACTACCCGCCGGGAATGCCCCTTCCTTATTTCCTATAGGAGAGATGCTTCTCTCACTCTCAGGTCCAGAGGGAGCAACCCGGCGAGCACCAGTGCCGAGTTGAGGGAAACTGTTCTATAAGCTTTGACCATTTTCTGCGCGAACCCGCGTTGCACCGCATCGAACTGCTTTCTACAGCCCAACTTATTGGCTGCAGGCGCCCATGCACTGGCTGCGTACAAAATGACCGGTTCGACCACGGCCGTATATATTGTGCGGATCATTTCAGGATCCAGGCCCCACTGCACTTTTGCAGCTCTGGAGAGCTGTTTATAAAGCCCTAGCGCTTTGCGGCAGGCGTTTTGGACGTGAGTATTGAATGTTAACTTTTGGTCAATGGTGAGACCCAGTATTTTTATTTCACTTGATAGTGCAATGTTTACCCCGCCCATGGTCAGAAGTGGTGAGTCATATTTTAGTTTGTTGGTTATTACCATGGCCTTGGTCTTATGCGGCGCAAATTTAAGTTTGTTTTTGACTCCCCACCTCCGGACAAATTCGAGGGAAACATTGGCCCGCTGTTGGATCTCCAGCGCAGTCTCACCGTCAAACACCAATACTACGTCATCCGCAAAGGCCTGGCAGTAATAACCACGTCGATCCAGTTCTCTTAGCAGTGGGTCCAAGAGCAGGTTCCACAGTATAGGACCCCCTATTGAACCCTGCACACATCCTTTATTGGTGCATTTTGCACTTACGGCACCGGCGTACCTCAAGCTGACACTACGGTGACTCAGGTAACTATCAAAAAGTCGCCTTATGTTAACTGGACATTCTTCCTCTGCCAGTCGTACTTTGATAGCTGGCCACCAGGCGCTATCGAAGGCTCCCTCTATATCCAAGGATACGAGCGTAATTAATTTTTTATCGCGCAGCTTACTGCGTATATGTTGGATCAGGGTATAGAGGGAGTCCTCGGTGCTCCTCTGGGGCATAAAACCATACTGGCGAGTACTCATCCTCGGCACCAAGTGCCACTTGAGCCGATTTATCGCCATCTTCTCCAAGATTTTGCCTAGGACAGGTAATAGGCCGATCGGCCTATACGACTTGGGGTCTAGGTAGTTCTCCTTGCCCGGCTTCCTGAGGACTACGACTGTAGCCACCTTCCAGATCTCAGGAAAGTGACCTATTTCAAGGCACTTATTGGCCAAGGCAAGGAAAATCCCCTGATCTTGGAATATTGCCCTTTGGCAAATATCTGCCGTAAGCCCGTCCCCCCCTGGAGCCTTTTTCGGATTAAAGCTTTCCACCGCTGTTTTCAGTTCATGTGCTGTAAATGGTGGGTCATGATACTCTGTATCGGACCTCTCATTTATCATTTTTGCTGAATGTCTTATTTGGCGGTGGTCTGCATTATCCTCCTTCTCGTTGTCATCAGGGTAAAACGTCTTTACTAGGAGATCCGCAGAATCGGTTGGGCTCAAGGTAACGCCGTTTTCACACAAGAGGATATCTTGTGACCTCTTTGTGGTCCTACCGATGACCCTATATATGCCGTCCCACATACTTTCCTTGTCCTGCTTTTGACAAAAATTTTTCCAGCTGGTGATCTGTGCTTCTTTTGCCAGTTTTACATATCTTTCTTTTGCTTCCAGGTACTCCGTGACGACCTTTGTTCTTCGTACTGGCGCTGCGCATCGTATTCGACGCTTTTTGGTGGTGACTTCATTCTTCGCGGCAGAGAGCTCTTCATTCCACCATGGCATTGTAAGTTTTTCTTTATTATTTTTGATAGGTATGTTTTCCTCACATGATATCAAAATATTGTTTACATAATGGTTGACTGTTGACTCTAAGTTTGTACTATTTTTAATTTTTCTAATTTCCTCTAAATTAATATTACTGCTAGTGTGAAGCTGGGCCAGTTTGACATCAAATTGGCGCCAGTTTGCTTTTTTTGTATTGAATTTTCGGGTGGTTCTCTCAATTTCTATTCCACTACTTTTTTGTAATTTAATTTTGAATACAATGCCATTGTGGTCCGAACTCGTCATGCCTTGGAAAACTCGCCAGTCTTCTACCAGATCTAGCACATCCAGTGAGCAGGCCGTCACGTCAACGAAACTGGTATATACCCTATCACCCCTCACGGTGTCAAACGTTGGAGTGTTTCCACTGTTTAGTACCTGGTAGCCATGCTGGTGAAGCATGCCTGCCAGATCATCACCACGATGGTCAATAACCGCACTACCCCACCAAGAACTTTTTGCGTTCGCGTCACCTCCCAATATGATGGCTTCAGGGCCCAGTTTATCCGTAATGTGGGTTAGGTGCTCTATGTATGGTGCAATAGGTTGATCTGGTTCAAAATAAAAGGATATCACATTGAGCTTCCAAGCCTTGGTGCAGATCCTCACCACTGCGATGTTATTGGTGGTGAGTTTTGGGCACAGTGTTACATCTAGGTCTTTGTCAAAGATTATAATTGCAGCTTTCACTGTCCCACTATCATGGTCTAGGCTTTGGAAGACCCTTGTTCCACCATATTGCCTCATACGCTTGGTTCCACCCACATACGGCTCCTGTACCAAGGCGAAAGAAATTTTTTGTTTTGTGGCCTCAATGAGCAGTTCTTCTGTTGCCAGTTTACTCCTTTGTAAGTTTGCTTGGGCCACCAGGTAGGGTAATGGGTTGGCTGGTGTTGTCACTGGATAGCTAATTGAATCCACCTTAGCAATACGCAACCATTTGCCTCGCCAGTGCATCCCATCTGCGCCTGACCGGACATGTGTCACTAAAGGCGCTGTGCTCCGTGGCATTCAGCTCCGCTTTGACACAGTTACAGCATGACGGGGCTGCACCGGCGAGCCAGTCCGCGCATGCCGCCTTTAGGTGGGGTCCTCCACAGTGACTACACTTTTCGAGTGTCTCTGTACAGTGGCGCCGGCCATGTCCGAATCCCAGGCAGATAGAGCACTGCAAGAGGGGGGACTGATCCTCTACCCTCACCCTCTGCAGGTCTACGCTCAAGCGTGTCGCTGTCGTCATGCGCTGCCATAGTTTCGGAGACACCTTCAGAACGATATGATTGGCGTGGGGGTTTCGAGTCTTTTTCTTATACTTTATCTCCATTCTATCTTCTTCTTTTCCAAGATCTTGAAACACTCCCTTATTTTGTTTTCTTAAAGCATCAAGTATCTCCTGATCATCATTGTAAGTAAATACGTCTCTTAAGATCACCAGTGGGTCTTTGTTGGATACTTCCTCCACTTTCAGGAGGTTTCCAGCTTTACTTAATCTTTCCTGTACTTTAGCTCTTTCTTCCTTTGTTTCACATCCAATTATAACTTTTCTATCCTTAGCTTTTCTAATCTTTTCTATCTTTATGCCTCCTTCCTTAGCGTTTATCGTCTTTCTTATTTTTGCGAGGACCTCCTCTCCGGAATCTGTTTCCTCTGTAGATGTAACGATTACAGAGTGAAGTGCAGTTTTCTTTGGGAGCTGGTCTTTATTGCGTCCTGCTGTCATGCTTGCATATGTCAATTTTTCTTGTACTTCATTTTGAAGACGTATCTCTTCTCTGAGCTTTTCCATTTCCTGTTTGCTTTCCTGTAACAGTTTCCCGTGCTCCTCCAACTTCTTTACCAGCTCTTTTTCTTCTTCATTTCTGTCGTTTGCATGTCCTGTTGCACTACGATCCTCTTCCTTCTCTGTATCTTTATTCTTATTTATCTCTGTTTCTTTGTTCTTACGTGATTTCTCTTCTTCCGCCTCTCTAACAAGCCTGTATAATCTTTCGGCAGCTTCTAAAACTTCTGTTTTTATATCTGTTTTTAGATTTCTGCTGTTTCCAATCTGCAGTTTTAGCTTTATGAGGCATGCCTTTGCCTCCGCTGTTCTATTAAGATATACTTTCGACTGCTTGGTGGCCACAACAGAAGAGGCAGGTGCGTCATGTTGACTATCTAAATTTTCTGAATATGTTATATTTAATTTTGATTCTATACTGCGTCGGACTTGTGAGACTTTGGTTTTACCAGTGTCTGTGGGAGATTTCCCCGCCTTGGAGGCTGCCTCGGTAACGGGCGTGCGAAACATATCTATTGCGGTAAGTTAAGGGGACTCGTCAAATTTTTCAAAGTCAATCTGTCGAAGTATTAAACGAGTATAACAAAAAAATAGTAAAATACTAAAAGTTGGAGAAGTAAATATAAAAAGAAAGTTTTTGTATACTTAGTATACGGTCTAAAATTTTACGTATTCAGAGAGGTGTATATGGTCTCTCTGACTGTCGCGTTAGTAATGGTAGGTACACTTAATCTTAAGTGAGTCCTATGTACTATAATTTGACTGCCCGAGCCAATTCGGTTTTTCGTATTTCGAGTCAGTAAGTGGTCAGGGGTGTGTAAGCCTCTCTGACTGTCAGTTATAACTTAGGTTAGGTTAGGTTAGGTTTTTTTTTTTTTTTTTGAGTAAAGGATGTTTCCTTTTATCTCCAATGTATTTATTTTGTTCTTTTCAAAATAAGCCCTCGCTATTGGATACGGGCGACTTATTTTTACTTTTAATGATTGAATATATTGATGCATTAATATGTTTTTGATAATTGATTTTCAGTGTTTTTTATTATGAATATAATTATATATTGTATATTCGATACATATATTTATGATATATATTATTTGTTTTAAACATGTATATACATTATATATGCACTAGTAACTTGTAATATTTATATGTTGTAGATATTTATATTATATCACTTTTAAATAAGTTTTATATTATATTAACTTTAATTATTATAATAATTATTATTATTTATTTGTTTTTTTTTTTTTTTTTTTTTATTATTATTTTTATTATTATTATGTTTTTTTTTTTTTTTTTTTGTTATTTATATATAATTATTTCTATTTTAATTCATTTACTTTTTATGATTTGTTTATTATTGAATATTATAAAACGTCATTGTTAAATTCTTTGAGAGTATTTATAATTCTTTTCACATGTATTATGAAGGTTTTTCTACAACCTTCTTTCTTGATAATTTCTGTTATTTTAAAGGGATTTTCAATTTCCAGGAAGTTACACATAGATATGTGGTCAGATCGTGTTAAGTTGTATTTCGGGCATTCTTCAAGGAGGTGTTCAACTGTCTGCTTTGATGAACTATCACAAGGACATATATCTGTGGATTTTATTTTGAAGCGGTGCAAATATGATAGGTGATATCCGTGGCCTGTGAGTACCTGAGTAAGTTCAAATGATGGTTCTATGGTGGAATGTAATTGATGTATGATGTCTAGACCAGGGCAAAGTTTTCGCGTGTGTTCACCTTGTTTACTAGAGCTATAGATTTCATTTGACAGCAGCAAATTTTCAGTTTTTATTGTATGTTTCAAGTAGCTGAGGGGGAACTTTGCATAGTCATATGATTTGTGTGAGTCAGCTGCGGCCTTTGCTGCTGCGTCTGCTTCCTCATTACCTATTATGCCGGTGTGTGCCTTTACCCATATGAAGCAAACTCTGCCTGACTTTAAAATTTCATTGAGGTAATTATGGGTTGATGATACTAAACTTTGTGTACTGTCTTTATTGTTTATTTCATGCAAACTGGATAAGGAGTCGCTTAATATTGCTAGGTTTTTTATATTGTTTTGCAGGGCCCACAAACACGCTTGATTTATTGCCAACAATTCGGCTTGATACACAGAGCAGCATGGATGTAGTTTGAACTTTTTGGTTATTTTTGAGCAATCAACCATATGTACAACAAAGGCTGCTCCAACCTGATTTTCGCTATGCTTGCTGCCGTCTGTATATATTTTTACATAGTCATGGGTGCATATTTTTTTTATTTCTTCTTCATTTGTAGCTAGTCTAAACTCAATCGTTTTGCGCACAGCTGGATGTAGCAAATCTGATACTCTGGTAGGTTTATCTAGCTTTATATCGCTTGGCAATATGTGTGTTGTGCCTGTTGCTTTAGTTTTCTCTATAAGACATACTTCGTTTATTTTGAGATGAAGAGGAGTTAGACGAGCTAAAGCTATAGCTGCTGTTGCTGAAACAGTTCGGAAGGCTTTGATAATTTTTAATGCAAATCCTCTCTGAAGAGACCTGAGTTGGTTTATCACTGTGTTGAATTTAGTTGCTGATCCCCATATGCCAGCAGCATATGTTATAATTGGTTCTATAACTTGTTTGTAGATTATACGTATATTTTCAGATTGTGCTCCCCAGGTGGGTCTTACAAATTTTGATAGTCTTTTAAATATTATTAGTGCTTTATTTATTGCATGTTTTACATGTTGGATGAATTTAAGGTTTTTGTCAATTACTATTCCCAAAAGTTTAATGTCGTTAACGTATTCTAGTTCGGTGTTGTTGAAATTTATTTTGGCTGTTTTAGCTTTTGATGTGAAGGCGATAAGCTGCGTTTTGTTTGGTCCAAACTTGAGTTTAGCTGCTTTCCCCCATTCATTGATAAGGTTCAGCGCTTTATTGGCAACGATTTGCAAGTCTGTTGGATTTTTCTGTTGAACAATCAAAAGAACATCGTCTGCGAATGCTTGAAGGTGGCAGCCTTCTGGTAATTTTACTTCAAACAAGTCATCTAGTATCATATTCCAGAACAAGGGTCCGCAAACCGATCCCTGAATGCAACCTCTAGTCATTGTTTTCTTAACTGTGGTGTCTGCAAAATTAAGTGTCACTGACCTATCTTGAATATAGTTTGTGATTATCTTATAGAGGTTTTGTGGGCATTTTACATGTCTTAGTCTTTTAAACAGGATTGGCCACCAAGCGTTATCAAAGGCAGCTTGTATGTCCAAGGAGATGGCAATTACTTGATTTTTATTGTTTTTTGCATCGGTGATAACTTCTATGGCTTTCCTTAGAGCGTCTGTTGTAGATGTTTGTTCTTTAAAACCAAATTGAAGTGAGTTAGTAAGGTGTGTTCTGTCTATATGATAGGTGAGTCTTTTACAGATTAATTTTTCTAGCAATTTACCAAAGACGTTTATTAATCCTATGGGGCGGTAAGAAGACACATCAGAGTAGTTAATTTTGTTTGGTTTTGGGATAACAATTACTTGAGCTGTTTTCCAATGTTTTGGGAAATAATTAATTTCAACACATCTGTTCATTGTTGCAGTGATAATTGTTTGATAATTTTTTGCAAACTCCAGACAGATATCAGCCGTCAAATGATCGGGTCCTGGTGCTTTATTAGCATTCATGGACTTCAAACACCCTAATACTTCGTCTTCGGTAAATGGTAGGTCGTCTTCAGTGTTGGGATTTTGAAAGATTTGGGTTTTTAGTAGTCTTTGTTCATCAGTAATGTCATCAGTATCATCGGGATAAAACTGGTTTAGAAGAGTCAGAGCTGTATCCGTTGAAGTTTCGGTGTGTTTAGAGTTCCCAGAAGAAATAGTTAAGCAAGAGTGAGATTGGGGTGTGCATTTTAAAAGTCTGTTTGTTAGTGACCAAACATTTTCCTTTCCTTGAAGATTGCAGAATCGGCGAAAGTGATCAGTTGACGTTTGTCTGATTGCTTCTGCGTATTTGACCTTCAATTCGCTTCTTTCTAATAGGGCGTTATCAATCGGTTTTTTAGAGCGTTTGAGATCCTGGATCCTGTGGTGTAGTTTGATGACTTGCTTTTTGAGTTCGTCTAATTCCTTGCTCCACCAAGGAATTTGATAGTGTGAATTGTTTTTACGCCTAAGCGTCTCTTCGCAGGCCTTTTGTATGGTTTTAGTAATTTTTAAAGTGTATGCCTCAATTCCCGGACCGTCTAATGTTTTTATTAATGTGTCTTCTATATCCGTCTGTTTAATTGTGTTTTTGAGTGAATTGCTGAATTTGGACCAGTCAATATCCTTTGTGCAATATTTGTAAGTTGATTGCTTTTTTCTTTTCTGTATTTTAATATTTCCTAGGTCAAGGTTGTAATCGATCGCATTATGCTCGCTGGATGGACACGCATCAAGATTGACCCTCCAGTCACGTATTCTATGAGTCAGATTGTCGGAATGTAAAGTTATATCTATAATGGAGTTTCGAAGGATACCGTGAGAAGTCGTTTCAAAAGTAGGAGTGTTACCTGTATTTGCGATAATCAAATCATTAGCTATTATTAAGGTGTTGATAGCGGTGCCCCTTTTGTTCGATGTGGTGGACCCCCAGTTGGTGTGCCAGCCATTCAGATCACCCCCTACGATGATATATGCGTTATCGTGATGTTTGAGGAATACCTCAAGGCGATTTAGAGTAGAATGTATGTCTGTTTTTGGTTCAATATATATTGAAACGAAGAATTGTCGCCAGAGCTTAGGTGGTTTCTTATGTATGGGAAGGGCGCCCCGCGGCTTTTTTCGCGTTTCAGTAGCCGGATCGCGACGGGAGAGGTGTCTAAGGATTGGTCTCGGTGAGTACTACACAGATTTGAAGAAAAATTTAAGGTAAGTAGAAATTTGGAAAAAATTTTTTGAAAATACGAGTTTTTAATAGGTTTTTGGCAAAACTTTCCGAAATTTATGAAGTGTTTTTAATGAAATCTACTGTAAAGGGTGCGCAAAGTAATTACGAATCTTCCGATACCACACAGTGGTCGGTCGAGAAGAAATTTGAAAAGAACTTATTGTTAAAATCTATGTTATTTTAAGAAAATCGTGTATCAAGGGAAATTTGAAAAATTTGTTAGGAAATTGAAAACTAATTGCGCAATTGGCAAGGGCACTTTAAGACGAATCTATTGATATATGACACTACTATATATGTGTTATAATTGGGAAGTAATAAGATGATCAAAATTTTTATGCTATGAATTTAAATTTCGTGTCGCCAGAGCTTAGGTGGTTTCTTATGTATGGGAAGGGCGCCCCGCGGCTTTTTTCGCGTTTCAGTAGCCGGATCGCGACGGGAGAGGTGTCTAAGGATTGGTCTCGGTGAGTACTACACAGATTTGAAGAAAAATTTAAGGTAAGTAGAAATTTGGAAAAAATTTTTTGAAAATACGAGTTTTTAATAGGTTTTTGGCAAAACTTTCCGAAATTTATGAAGTGTTTTTAATGAAATCTACTGTAAAGGGTGCGCAAAGTAATTACGAATCTTCCGATACCACACAGTGGTCGGTCGAGAAGAAATTTGAAAAGAACTTATTGTTAAAATCTATGTTATTTTAAGAAAATCGTGTATCAAGGGAAATTTGAAAAATTTGTTAGGAAATTGAAAACTAATTGCGCAATTGGCAAGGGCACTTTAAGACGAATCTATTGATATATGACACTACTATATATGTGTTATAATTGGGAAGTAATAAGATGATCAAAATTTTTATGCTATGAATTTAAATTTCGTGTCGCCAGAGCTTAGGTGGTTTCTTATGTATGGGAAGGGCGCCCCGCGGCTTTTTTCGCGTTTCAGTAGCCGGATCGCGACGGGAGAGGTGTCTAAGGATTGGTCTCGGTGAGTACTACACAGATTTGAAGAAAAATTTAAGGTAAGTAGAAATTTGGAAAAAATTTTTTGAAAATACGAGTTTTTAATAGGTTTTTGGCAAAACTTTCCGAAATTTATGAAGTGTTTTTAATGAAATCTACTGTAAAGGGTGCGCAAAGTAATTACGAATCTTCCGATACCACACAGTGGTCGGTCGAGAAGAAATTTGAAAAGAACTTATTGTTAAAATCTATGTTATTTTAAGAAAATCGTGTATCAAGGGAAATTTGAAAAATTTGTTAGGAAATTGAAAACTAATTGCGCAATTGGCAAGGGCACTTTAAGACGAATCTATTGATATATGACACTACTATATATGTGTTATAATTGGGAAGTAATAAGATGATCAAAATTTTTATGCTATGAATTTAAATTTCGTGTCGCCAGAGCTTAGGTGGTTTCTTATGTATGGGAAGGGCGCCCCGCGGCTTTTTTCGCGTTTCAGTAGCCGGATCGCGACGGGAGAGGTGTCTAAGGATTGGTCTCGGTGAGTACTACACAGATTTGAAGAAAAATTTAAGGTAAGTAGAAATTTGGAAAAAATTTTTTGAAAATACGAGTTTTTAATAGGTTTTTGGCAAAACTTTCCGAAATTTATGAAGTGTTTTTAATGAAATCTACTGTAAAGGGTGCGCAAAGTAATTACGAATCTTCCGATACCACACAGTGGTCGGTCGAGAAGAAATTTGAAAAGAACTTATTGTTAAAATCTATGTTATTTTAAGAAAATCGTGTATCAAGGGAAATTTGAAAAATTTGTTAGGAAATTGAAAACTAATTGCGCAATTGGCAAGGGCACTTTAAGACGAATCTATTGATATATGACACTACTATATATGTGTTATAATTGGGAAGTAATAAGATGATCAAAATTTTTATGCTATGAATTTAAATTTCGTGTCGCCAGAGCTTAGGTGGTTTCTTATGTATGGGAAGGGCGCCCCGCGGCTTTTTTCGCGTTTCAGTAGCCGGATCGCGACGGGAGAGGTGTCTAAGGATTGGTCTCGGTGAGTACTACACAGATTTGAAGAAAAATTTAAGGTAAGTAGAAATTTGGAAAAAATTTTTTGAAAATACGAGTTTTTAATAGGTTTTTGGCAAAACTTTCCGAAATTTATGAAGTGTTTTTAATGAAATCTACTGTAAAGGGTGCGCAAAGTAATTACGAATCTTCCGATACCACACAGTGGTCGGTCGAGAAGAAATTTGAAAAGAACTTATTGTTAAAATCTATGTTATTTTAAGAAAATCGTGTATCAAGGGAAATTTGAAAAATTTGTTAGGAAATTGAAAACTAATTGCGCAATTGGCAAGGGCACTTTAAGACGAATCTATTGATATATGACACTACTATATATGTGTTATAATTGGGAAGTAATAAGATGATCAAAATTTTTATGCTATGAATTTAAATTTCGTGTCGCCAGAGCTTAGGTGGTTTCTTATGTATGGGAAGGGCGCCCCGCGGCTTTTTTCGCGTTTCAGTAGCCGGATCGCGACGGGAGAGGTGTCTAAGGATTGGTCTCGGTGAGTACTACACAGATTTGAAGAAAAATTTAAGGTAAGTAGAAATTTGGAAAAAATTTTTTGAAAATACGAGTTTTTAATAGGTTTTTGGCAAAACTTTCCGAAATTTATGAAGTGTTTTTAATGAAATCTACTGTAAAGGGTGCGCAAAGTAATTACGAATCTTCCGATACCACACAGTGGTCGGTCGAGAAGAAATTTGAAAAGAACTTATTGTTAAAATCTATGTTATTTTAAGAAAATCGTGTATCAAGGGAAATTTGAAAAATTTGTTAGGAAATTGAAAACTAATTGCGCAATTGGCAAGGGCACTTTAAGACGAATCTATTGATATATGACACTACTATATATGTGTTATAATTGGGAAGTAATAAGATGATCAAAATTTTTATGCTATGAATTTAAATTTCGTGTCGCCAGAGCTTAGGTGGTTTCTTATGTATGGGAAGGGCGCCCCGCGGCTTTTTTCGCGTTTCAGTAGCCGGATCGCGACGGGAGAGGTGTCTAAGGATTGGTCTCGGTGAGTACTACACAGATTTGAAGAAAAATTTAAGGTAAGTAGAAATTTGGAAAAAATTTTTTGAAAATACGAGTTTTTAATAGGTTTTTGGCAAAACTTTCCGAAATTTATGAAGTGTTTTTAATGAAATCTACTGTAAAGGGTGCGCAAAGTAATTACGAATCTTCCGATACCACACAGTGGTCGGTCGAGAAGAAATTTGAAAAGAACTTATTGTTAAAATCTATGTTATTTTAAGAAAATCGTGTATCAAGGGAAATTTGAAAAATTTGTTAGGAAATTGAAAACTAATTGCGCAATTGGCAAGGGCACTTTAAGACGAATCTATTGATATATGACACTACTATATATGTGTTATAATTGGGAAGTAATAAGATGATCAAAATTTTTATGCTATGAATTTAAATTTCGTGTCGCCAGAGCTTAGGTGGTTTCTTATGTATGGGAAGGGCGCCCCGCGGCTTTTTTCGCGTTTCAGTAGCCGGATCGCGACGGGAGAGGTGTCTAAGGATTGGTCTCGGTGAGTACTACACAGATTTGAAGAAAAATTTAAGGTAAGTAGAAATTTGGAAAAAATTTTTTGAAAATACGAGTTTTTAATAGGTTTTTGGCAAAACTTTCCGAAATTTATGAAGTGTTTTTAATGAAATCTACTGTAAAGGGTGCGCAAAGTAATTACGAATCTTCCGATACCACACAGTGGTCGGTCGAGAAGAAATTTGAAAAGAACTTATTGTTAAAATCTATGTTATTTTAAGAAAATCGTGTATCAAGGGAAATTTGAAAAATTTGTTAGGAAATTGAAAACTAATTGCGCAATTGGCAAGGGCACTTTAAGACGAATCTATTGATATATGACACTACTATATATGTGTTATAATTGGGAAGTAATAAGATGATCAAAATTTTTATGCTATGAATTTAAATTTCGTGTCGCCAGAGCTTAGGTGGTTTCTTATGTATGGGAAGGGCGCCCCGCGGCTTTTTTCGCGTTTCAGTAGCCGGATCGCGACGGGAGAGGTGTCTAAGGATTGGTCTCGGTGAGTACTACACAGATTTGAAGAAAAATTTAAGGTAAGTAGAAATTTGGAAAAAATTTTTTGAAAATACGAGTTTTTAATAGGTTTTTGGCAAAACTTTCCGAAATTTATGAAGTGTTTTTAATGAAATCTACTGTAAAGGGTGCGCAAAGTAATTACGAATCTTCCGATACCACACAGTGGTCGGTCGAGAAGAAATTTGAAAAGAACTTATTGTTAAAATCTATGTTATTTTAAGAAAATCGTGTATCAAGGGAAATTTGAAAAATTTGTTAGGAAATTGAAAACTAATTGCGCAATTGGCAAGGGCACTTTAAGACGAATCTATTGATATATGACACTACTATATATGTGTTATAATTGGGAAGTAATAAGATGATCAAAATTTTTATGCTATGAATTTAAATTTCGTGTCGCCAGAGCTTAGGTGGTTTCTTATGTATGGGAAGGGCGCCCCGCGGCTTTTTTCGCGTTTCAGTAGCCGGATCGCGACGGGAGAGGTGTCTAAGGATTGGTCTCGGTGAGTACTACACAGATTTGAAGAAAAATTTAAGGTAAGTAGAAATTTGGAAAAAATTTTTTGAAAATACGAGTTTTTAATAGGTTTTTGGCAAAACTTTCCGAAATTTATGAAGTGTTTTTAATGAAATCTACTGTAAAGGGTGCGCAAAGTAATTACGAATCTTCCGATACCACACAGTGGTCGGTCGAGAAGAAATTTGAAAAGAACTTATTGTTAAAATCTATGTTATTTTAAGAAAATCGTGTATCAAGGGAAATTTGAAAAATTTGTTAGGAAATTGAAAACTAATTGCGCAATTGGCAAGGGCACTTTAAGACGAATCTATTGATATATGACACTACTATATATGTGTTATAATTGGGAAGTAATAAGATGATCAAAATTTTTATGCTATGAATTTAAATTTCGTGTCGCCAGAGCTTAGGTGGTTTCTTATGTATGGGAAGGGCGCCCCGCGGCTTTTTTCGCGTTTCAGTAGCCGGATCGCGACGGGAGAGGTGTCTAAGGATTGGTCTCGGTGAGTACTACACAGATTTGAAGAAAAATTTAAGGTAAGTAGAAATTTGGAAAAAATTTTTTGAAAATACGAGTTTTTAATAGGTTTTTGGCAAAACTTTCCGAAATTTATGAAGTGTTTTTAATGAAATCTACTGTAAAGGGTGCGCAAAGTAATTACGAATCTTCCGATACCACACAGTGGTCGGTCGAGAAGAAATTTGAAAAGAACTTATTGTTAAAATCTATGTTATTTTAAGAAAATCGTGTATCAAGGGAAATTTGAAAAATTTGTTAGGAAATTGAAAACTAATTGCGCAATTGGCAAGGGCACTTTAAGACGAATCTATTGATATATGACACTACTATATATGGGTTATAATTGGGAAGTAATAAGATGATCTAAATTTTTATGTTATGAATTTAAATTTCGTGTCGCCAGAGCTTAGGTGGTTTCTTATGTATGGGAAGGGCGCCCCGCGGCTTTTTTCGCGTTTCAGTAGCCGGATCGCGACGGGAGAGGTGTCTAAGGATTGGTCTCGGTGAGTACTACACAGATTTGAAGAAAAATTTAAGGTAAGTAGAAATTTGGAAAAAATTTTTTGAAAATACGAGTTTTTAATAGGTTTTTGGCAAAACTTTCCGAAATTTATGAAGTGTTTTTAATGAAATCTACTGTAAAGGGTGCGCAAAGTAATTACGAATCTTCCGATACCACACAGTGGTCGGTCGAGAAGAAATTTGAAAAGAACTTATTGTTAAAATCTATGTTATTTTAAGAAAATCGTGTATCAAGGGAAATTTGAAAAATTTGTTAGGAAATTGAAAACTAATTGCGCAATTGGCAAGGGCACTTTAAGACGAATCTATTGATATATGACACTACTATATATGTGTTATAATTGGGAAGTAATAAGATGATCAAAATTTTTATGCTATGAATTTAAATTTCGTGTCGCCAGAGCTTAGGTGGTTTCTTATGTATGGGAAGGGCGCCCCGCGGCTTTTTTCGCGTTTCAGTAGCCGGATCGCGACGGGAGAGGTGTCTAAGGATTGGTCTCGGTGAGTACTACACAGATTTGAAGAAAAATTTAAGGTAAGTAGAAATTTGGAAAAAATTTTTTGAAAATACGAGTTTTTAATAGGTTTTTGGCAAAACTTTCCGAAATTTATGAAGTGTTTTTAATGAAATCTACTGTAAAGGGTGCGCAAAGTAATTACGAATCTTCCGATACCACACAGTGGTCGGTCGAGAAGAAATTTGAAAAGAACTTATTGTTAAAATCTATGTTATTTTAAGAAAATCGTGTATCAAGGGAAATTTGAAAAATTTGTTAGGAAATTGAAAACTAATTGCGCAATTGGCAAGGGCACTTTAAGACGAATCTATTGATATATGACACTACTATATATGTGTTATAATTGGGAAGTAATAAGATGATCAAAATTTTTATGCTATGAATTTAAATTTCGTGTCGCCAGAGCTTAGGTGGTTTCTTATGTATGGGAAGGGCGCCCCGCGGCTTTTTTCGCGTTTCAGTAGCCGGATCGCGACGGGAGAGGTGTCTAAGGATTGGTCTCGGTGAGTACTACACAGATTTGAAGAAAAATTTAAGGTAAGTAGAAATTTGGAAAAATTTTTTTGAAAATACGAGTTTTTAATAGGTTTTTGGCAAAACTTTCCGAAATTTATGAAGTGTTTTTAATGAAATCTACTGTAAAGGGTGCGCAAAGTAATTACGAATCTTCCGATACCACACAGTGGTCGGTCGAGAAGAAATTTGAAAAGAACTTATTGTTAAAATCTATGTTATTTTAAGAAAATCGTGTATCAAGGGAAATTTGAAAAATTTGTTAGGAAATTGAAAACTAATTGCGCAATTGGCAAGGGCACTTTAAGACGAATCTATTGATATATGACACTACTATATATGTGTTATAATTGGGAAGTAATAAGATGATCAAAATTTTTATGCTATGAATTTAAATTTCGTGTCGCCAGAGCTTAGGTGGTTTCTTATGTATGGGAAGGGCGCCCCGCGGCTTTTTTCGCGTTTCAGTAGCCGGATCGCGACGGGAGAGGTGTCTAAGGATTGGTCTCGGTGAGTACTACACAGATTTGAAGAAAAATTTAAGGTAAGTAGAAATTTGGAAAAAATTTTTTGAAAATACGAGTTTTTAATAGGTTTTTGGCAAAACTTTCCGAAATTTATGAAGTGTTTTTAATGAAATCTACTGTAAAGGGTGCGCAAAGTAATTACGAATCTTCCGATACCACACAGTGGTCGGTCGAGAAGAAATTTGAAAAGAACTTATTGTTAAAATCTATGTTATTTTAAGAAAATCGTGTATCAAGGGAAATTTGAAAAATTTGTTAGGAAATTGAAAACTAATTGCGCAATTGGCAAGGGCACTTTAAGACGAATCTATTGATATATGACACTACTATATATGTGTTATAATTGGGAAGTAATAAGATGATCAAAATTTTTATGCTATGAATTTAAATTTCGTGTCGCCAGAGCTTAGGTGGTTTCTTATGTATGGGAAGGGCGCCCCGCGGCTTTTTTCGCGTTTCAGTAGCCGGATCGCGACGGGAGAGGTGTCTAAGGATTGGTCTCGGTGAGTACTACACAGATTTGAAGAAAAATTTAAGGTAAGTAGAAATTTGGAAAAAATTTTTTGAAAATACGAGTTTTTAATAGGTTTTTGGCAAAACTTTCCGAAATTTATGAAGTGTTTTTAATGAAATCTACTGTAAAGGGTGCGCAAAGTAATTACGAATCTTCCGATACCACACAGTGGTCGGTCGAGAAGAAATTTGAAAAGAACTTATTGTTAAAATCTATGTTATTTTAAGAAAATCGTGTATCAAGGGAAATTTGAAAAATTTGTTAGGAAATTGAAAACTAATTGCGCAATTGGCAAGGGCACTTTAAGACGAATCTATTGATATATGACACTACTATATATGTGTTATAATTGGGAAGTAATAAGATGATCAAAATTTTTATGCTATGAATTTAAATTTCGTGTCGCCAGAGCTTAGGTGGTTTCTTATGTATGGGAAGGGCGCCCCGCGGCTTTTTTCGCGTTTCAGTAGCCGGATCGCGACGGGAGAGGTGTCTAAGGATTGGTCTCGGTGAGTACTACACA